>CM038605.1:4674790-5142704 GCA_021533255.1 Ceriops tagal | reverse complement strand
AAAAAAAAAAGGGGGCAGAGAAAACTAGTAGAGAAAAGTAGCAGGAGAAGAACTACCAAAGGAGCAAAATTGCTAAGAAAGAGTAGAAGAAAAATGACCTAGAAAGTGCAAAAGAAAACCAGTAGAGCTAGAGCAAAAGAGTGAATGACAGCAAGAGAGCTGTGAATGGTAGAGAGTGTGCAAAAGAAAACTAGCAGAGGTAAAGAGCTAAAACCTAGCAAAGGCAAGAGAACCCGTAGAGGAGAGAACCTATAGAAAAGAGAGAAACTTGACATAAGTAGGAGAGAAACCCAACAAAGGTAGAGAGAAACCGAGCAGAATTAAAGAGCTGGGACTGATAGAGGCAGAGAGTTGAGACCATTGATGGTAAGGCAATCCTTGGGAATCAATGCTAACCAACAGTAGGGCAATCCTAAACTCAAGGTTTATAAATGCCTATGCAGCCACCAAAAGAAAAAAAAAAAGGATTCAGCAGAGATAGCAGAGAATGGCATAGAAAAAATAAAGAATGACAGAGAGAGTAGAAGAAAAATTGCCAAGAAAGAGCAGGAGAAAAACTGCCAAAAGAGAGCAGAAGAAAAATTGCCACGAGAGAACTGAAGAAAAACTGCAAAGAGAGAACATGAGAAAAACTGCTAAGAGAGAGTAGGAGAAAAACTGCCAAGAGAGTAGACAATGGAAAAAGAACAAAAGAGAGATTAGTAGAGAACAAAAAGGAATGGCAAAAAACATAACAGATAAGGTGAGCAGCAAACAAAAGAAAAAAAAAAGGACATAACAACAAAAAGGGTGAGCAGCAATACAAAAAGAGAGAGTTGCAAAAACAAAAATAGATAGAGTAGAGTAGAAAAAAGAGAAACTTGGAAAATGCATGAGAGAAACCTAATAGAGGCAAGAGAGAAACCCAACAGAGGTAGAGAGAAACCCAGCAAAGGTAGAGAGCTAAGATTGGTAGAGGCAGAGGTCAAAGATCGACAATGAGGAATGAGAGAATGGCAAAAAGCTTTAGGAGAAAACCGATAGAGAATTGAGAACCAGTAAAGAGTCGAATGGAAAAAAGAGTAAAACAACAAATAATAGAAAATGGCAAAGAGGAGAGAATATCTGCAAGAAAGGAGAAGATCATTTTTCTACCACAACAAGTTATGCACATAGAGAGATCTTTCTTAGGGGAGTTTTTGTTATAATCTTCTTAGGTATTTTTTGAAAAAGGTTGTGAAACCGTTGGACTGATTAGGAGATCATTATAAGTAATTAAAGAGTGATCCTTCTATAGTGGTTAAAGAGAAACCTTTCCACTACATCATCTGTATCCCTTAATAGTAAGAATGGAACATGTGATCTATGAGAGATCTTATCACACCATGGATTTGGCTCACATATTATGGGTGAATCATGTAAAAATTCTGTATGTTCTTAGGTGCTTGTGCTTACTTGATATTTATACTACCATTCTTACATAAAGAAGCAAGATCAAATTGAATCATTAACATTAACAAGTCACAAATATTTAATCTGGACAAATTTGTAAAAGGTAACCATCTGACATTGATTCACTCCCTATCCCTTTAAGTGTGAGACCTAAGAAGGTCCTTATTATATAGTCTAAATCCATTAAAACCCATCAATTGAAGGAATAATTGCTCATGATTAGCTTTGTTTACTAAAAGACAATCATTCATAGGTTTAATTTTGAGACAATGACTTAATTCCGTAGTAATAAGACTTTTCATTTTGGTGGAAGGAATCGTTCACTCAAAATGATTATGCAATTAAAATTAATGTCTACGTTAAACATTAATTTCATTAAGATATGTACATCAATACACTTTGGGTTGTTTAAGTCAATTGAATCCCATCAAAAAAAGAGTCATGAAATCTTTTACTATTAAAATTGTACTTTAAGCACTATTACAATCAATGTACTCATCTTATAGGTTTTTCTTGGCTATGTATTTGACTTATTAGTGGGCATGGAGATCCCTTAGGCTTGCTAAAAGTTGTGGCTTGAGCCTATTGGAGATTGGAGGCCTACAAGAAAGCTATCACATATTTCATTGCAAGGTAGGCATTATTATGACTTGTGTAATTTGAATTCATTTTAATGCAAGGTAGTCCATTGAATAATAAAGTTCTTACTCTTAATTAACTTCCTTTATTAAGAGGAAATCATTCATTTCTTGAAACTAGAGATTGTCACTTGAATACTTGGCAATAAGGCTTCTCCTTTTATTACAAGAAATCATTGATACAAAATGATCATGTTATTAACATCTATGTCTATCTTGAGTATGAATTTCACTATGACATAAACATTAATACACCTTAGGTTGTCTAAATCCATTAAATTTTGTTAAATGAAAGAGTTATTTATTTTAATTACCTTTTTGTATGGATAGAATGGTTTATTAACTAAAAGATGAAACTGTCACTTTATTTCAAATTAATAAGGCTTATCATTTTGTTTCATGGTGTCATTCACTCAATGAAATAATCAAATTAACTAAAATGTGTACATAAATAATTGATTTCATTGTGAGATACACATTATTAAATCTTGGGTTGTGGGAATCCATTGAAGTTTATCAAATAAATGAGTTATTGCTTTTGATTAGCTTTCTTCATCAAGAGAGAATTGTTCATTGATTCAAACTTAACTTTGCCACCTAATTCCTTGGCTATATGACATTATTTGTTGCAAGGATACATTTATATAAAATGGTGATGCATTTAGCATCCACGTCTATATCAAATATTAATTTCATTACAACATGCATGTTAATAAAGCTTAGGTAGTCTAAATCTATTTAATTGAGTTATTTATCTTGATTAGATTTTTTTTATATAAATAGAATGGCTTAATCCTTAAAAGATGAGACCTTCATTTCTATCTAACAAGGCTTATTCTTTCATTACAATGATTTATTCACAAAAAGAAATCATGAAATTATCTTAAATGTCTACACTAGTTATTGATTTAATTATGAAATGCACATTATTAAGCTTGTCAAATAAATGAGTTATTGCTCTTGATTAACTTCTTTACTAATGAAGAAGTGTTCATTGCTTCAAACTTCAAATCATTAGCTAATTCCATGGCAATAAGCCTTCTTGATACATTACATGGAATTCTTCATTGAACATTAATTTCATTGCAACATGCACATTAGGTAGTTTGAATCTATTGAATTCTATTAAACAAATGATTTATTTATCTTGATTTGCTTTTCTTACATAGATAAAATGGTTCAATACCTAAAATATAAGATCATCACTTTATTTCTATCTAATACAAATTAACCTTTGTTCTATTGAGTTATTCACTCCAATAGATTATGAAATTAACTTCAATGTCTTCACCAATCATTTATTTCTTGGTGAGATTCACATTATTATGTCTTAGATAGTTCAAATCCATTTGAATTTCATTAAATAATGGAGTTATTATTCTTAATTAGCTTTCATTACTAAAAGAGTATCATTAATGAGCTATCACTTGATTCCTTGGTAATAAGGCTTCTCCTTTCATTACAAGGATTGATTCACACAAAATAATCATACAATTAACTTCCATGTCTACATTGAACATTAACTTCATTATGGCATGCATGCCAATACACCTTGGGTACTAGTTATTCCATCAATCAAAGTAGCCATTTATCTTAATTAGATTTTATTGTATGGATAGAATGGTTTAATGCTTAAAAGATTAAACCCTCATTTCATTTCTAGGTAAGAGAGCAAAAGAATAAAAAAATTGAGGTTAAGAGAAGAAAAAGGGAAAGAAGGGAGAGAAAGGAAATGAGACCATGAGAAATGAAGGAAAGGGATAAAAGAGAAAAGTTGAGAGTATGTATGCAAAAAAAACAAAAAAGTAATGTTAAGAGAGCTTTCTATTCAAAACAACTTATAATTGTACTTTTGCACAAAGAGGCTTATTTTAATATTAACAAACTTAACCCCTCTTTACCTAGTGATGTTATCTCTCTTTTGTATGAATTTGAGGATGTTTTTCTTAAAAAGCTAAGAGGTTTGCCACTTTTAAGGGGAATAAAACATCAAATTGAAATCATTCCTGCTAAAAATATTAACCAACCTATAGAAGTAATCTTAAAGAGATAAAAGAGCTTCAAAGTTGACTTAAGGAGCCTATGGCAAAGGGATATGTGAGGATGAGCATGAGCTCGTATGCAGTTTCAGTATTTCTTATGCCTGAGAATGATAAGATTCGAAGGATGTATGTTGATTGTTGAGCGGTCAACAAAATCACTATAAAATATTGTCATCCCATACCTAGATTAGACAATATGTTAGAAAAATTGCATAGTTCATGCATCTTTTCTAAAATTGACTTGAAAAGTGGATATCCCGAAATGAAAATTAAAGAGAGAGAAGGGGAAAATAGCTTTCAAAACTAGGTATTCTTTGTATGAATGACTAATTATGCCATTTGGTCTCATTAATACACTAAGCACTTTTATGAGATTGATAAATCATTTTTTGCGTACATTCATTAGTAAATTTGTGCATACATATTTTAATGATATTTTGGTCTATAGAAAAAGCCTAAATGATCATCTTGATCATTTACATTATATTCTAAGTATTTTATGTTTTGAGAAATTGTATGCTAACTCAAAAAAAAGTTCCTTTTGCATATTTCTTCATTATTTTGTAAGTGCATACAACATAAAATTTTTGACACCAAAAGATCATGCAATCAATATCTATGTCTACACCAATGTTAACTTCATTGTGACATGTTGGTTAGTACAACATGGATAGTTTGAATCCATAAAGTTTCATTAACAAAAGTAGAATGGTGTGAATAATTCCTTGCCAATAAAGCAAAAGACATATTGTCAAAGATATATGTTGCATGCATTCACAACATAGCAAAAAGATACGCAAAAGGAACTTTTTTTTAGGTTAGCATACAATTTCTCAAAATATAAAATACTTAAAAATAAAATGTAAATGATCAAGATGATCATCTAAGTTTTTTCTATAGACCAAAATATCATTAAAATACATAAGCACCAATGAATGCATACAAAACATGATTTATTAATCTTATAAAAGTGCTTAGTCTATTAGTGATATCAAATGGTATAATAAACCATTCATACAAAGCATACTTAGTTTTGAAAGTTATTTTCCACTTATACATTTTTCTTATGTGGACAAAATGGTTAAATAAATTAAAGATAAGAACTTCACTTCATTTCTTGTTAATAAAGCTTATCATTTCATTCCAAAGAGTCATTCACAAAAGGAATCAAGAAATTAACTTAAATGTATACCTAGTCTTTGATTTTATTATGAGATGTATGTATTTCTTGGGTATTTTAAATCCATGAAATCCATTGAATAGATTGGTTATTTCTCTTGATTAGTTTTCTTTACCATTCATTGCTTGTAACAAAAAATTATCACCTTAGTCCTTGATAATAAGGCTTTTTCTTTCATTGCAAAAAATTAGTTGCACAAAATAATTATGCAATTGAAATTAATGTCTATATTGAACATCAAATTCATTGTCATATGTACATTAATAATTAATTAGTCTAAATCCATTGAATTAAATCACATAGAAAAGTCATATACCTTGATTATCTTTTTCTTCATGGATAGAATGCTTTATTGTATGAAAGATAATAGCCTTGCTTCATTCCTACCTAACAAAGTCTACCCAATATAAACCCCAAAAGACATGGCTTAGATATTGAAGTTCCCGACTTCTCCCTATGATCTACTAGTTTATGATATTGAGAAGGGGGGTAAATCAGTATCACCACAATTTACAATTCGCAGGTAAGTGAACAACTTCAACCTTTTCTTAAAAGTGAACTCTTTCTCAGACTCAACTAAGGTAGATCTATTGTTACCTACTAATCACAATAGTCCCCAAAGTCACCTTTCAAACACCTTGCCTAATAGACAATTCGGATGTTCTTGTTTAGGTCTTCGTCAGGTTATGGGTTGGCTGATACTTTAGCTGCATTCACAACTCAATTCAAAACACAGAACATAAAGAAAATTAAGGACACATGAGATTTACGTGGTTCCGTCAACGTGATGTACATCCACAGTGGTAGGGACTCTCCCTTACCGAGACTATCCACTATACTTGAGAATTCCAGTTACAATAGATGTCTTAATCCTCTGCTCCTTTTACTATTGCAATTACTAAGCAAGTACAATACAAAGAGTGTCACTTATTGTGTCTACCCTTCTTCTAGCTTGTCTTGCCTTTGTTGAATTGAAAGGCTACTCCATTGCCGCTTAAAAGTTCACCGCAACGCTCTCTAACCTCTCTTGAAGAAATCTAGAAATATGTTGAGTTCTTTGAATGCTTCGTCGAATTCCTTCTCTACGTTGTCTCATACAATTCTTGCTTTCACCGTCTCATGGTCTCACCCGTCTCCTTGCCCAATGATCTCACTGTCTCATGGCTCACCTGTCCGTTTCTGGTTTGCCCTTGTTCGTTTCATACCTCCTTTGGCCATATCAGATTTTCTCCCTTTTCTGTTAGTCACTGTTCATCGGCCGTCCACCCCTCTATTCTGGCCATAACGGGTTTTTCTCTCCTTCCCTGTTTGGCCGTCGGGTTTCTCTCTCCTTCCGTCGGTGGTGTATTTTGCTATGCTCACTTGGTTGGCCATCGGGTTTCTTTTTATCTCCTTCCCGTCGACTCCTCTATTTTGGCCAGATACCTCTTTTCTCTCTCTTCCAACGACTATCTCAATTTTTCTCTCTTTCTCTCGTGTTCTGCCGACGATCTCTCTCACTGTCCAGCTAGATCTATCTCACTGTTCACTCTATTTTGCCGTCGACCCATTTCTCTGTCTTGCCGTTGACTCGTTTCTCTCTCATGCTGTGTCATGCTTTCTCTCTCACCATCCAACTATGTTGACTCGTTTCTCTCTCTTGCTGTGTCGTGCTTTCTCCCTCACCGTCCAACCATGTCGACCCGTTTCTCTCTCTCGCCGCTGGATTTCTTTCTCTTACCGCCGGATTTCTCTCTTTTTCAGGTGGGGTTTAATGGTTTCTCTCTCTAGGTTTTGTGTTTTTCGTTGTCTCACGTTGGGCTATTCTTCCGTGTACCTTTTTTTTTTCATCTGTGTTGCTTTTCTCTCTCGGGTGGTGAATTTCAGATTTGGCTCTCTCAGCGGTGTCTTCTTCTTTTTTCTTTTTCCAGTGGTGTGTGTTTGCTGAGTATACAATTGTGTTGGCCTTGCACTAGTTTTGTCTTCCAAGGTCTTTATATACTCTCTTTCATGAAACTCTAATAGGGCTTACTTGCGGAAAATTTACTATCTTGCCCTTACACTACGGATTTATTTTCTTGCCCTTCCATGTGGCTTTACCTTCTTGCCCTTTCATGTGGATTTACTTTCTTGCACACTTAAACCTAGTTGACAACAATTACAACCCATACAAGGCTGTGGGAACAACAATCTCCCCCTTTGTAATTGTTGTCAACACTCATAACAAAAGCCACTATGCAGCAGTTTCAACTCCCCCTAAATATGCACTCCCCTTTTCTTAACAGCTCCCCCTGCACTGTTGCTTCTCTCCCCCTTTGCCAACCAATTACAAATCTGAAAAATTCGCAAGGTAAAGATGGAGGATTCACCTGATTTTTAGGCTTGAGGAGGCATTTGCACAAATAGACTCAATCTGTGCTTTTTAAATAGCTCTGTGGAAAAAGATTTAGTTAGATCTTGTGTAGCCTCTTCAACAGATTTAGGTTCAACTTGTGAGAGTCTCCCACAATTCTTCTTCTTGTTGTAACTCCTGCTGATGGGTCACCTATAATCTGATTTTCTTGATGAGCACTGGTCCACGTTTTCTTTGGCTTTCTTTCTTGCATAGTTTGTGTTGTAAGATGATCTCTTTCTTCATCTTCAGACTCACTCTTCTCTGAGTCTGAACTTACTTCTTGTTCCTTTTCTTCAGGTTTGACTCATTCTTCATCTACATTTAAGTCATCTTCTTAATTGTCCTTAGCTTTTCCATTCTGCATTGTTTTCCAGTTCTTATCTATTCTCACATCACTGAAAGTGATCACTTTTCTCAGCTTATGTAGGAAAACTCTGTAACCTTTTTTCCTTGCTGAGTATCCCACAAAGATGCCTTCTCTTGACTTGTTTAACTTTGACAATTTACTCTTGTCTCCCGTCATGTGTGAAGTGCATCCACTGTCAAGGATCCACTGCTTATCCTTGTAGTCAGCTTTGAGTGCAATTTCAGCTATATTAGCCACCTCCCTTTTAACTTTATATTCCTTCTTTTGAATTGGCTGGAAGATAACTTTCTCCTTTTTCTCAGCTTTAACTGCACCGCTTGTTTTCACTTTGCCATTGAGTGCCTTCTCTTGTTCAGGGAGAAGTGTCATGCATCTCTTGGCATTATGGCCATCCTGCCCACACCTTTCACACTACTCCAAGTCTGCCAATACAACAAACTTGTTCTTTGAAACTATTGGTTTGGACTTCCACCAACAATCCTCGTCAGTGTGTCCTTACCTTTTACAGTATGTGCAATAACTCACGACAGGTGTTCTCCTCTACGTTTTGTATTGTCTCCCCCTGTATGCAGCATCGTATCTTCTCAAGTTGGAGACATATACTGGCCTTCTCCACCAGCAGTTACTCGCCTTATGACCCCAAACCCCACAATAAAGGCAATGACCTTGAAACTACCTCTTCTTGGGTCTGATCACAGCATGACTTCTTCTATTCAACACTTGCTATGTAGGCAAAGTAGTTGGCTTCTTTGCTTGTGTGACTTTCATTTCAGTCACCTTCTTCTCCTTCTTCTATTTTACCGTAGCCCTCTGCTGGCTGACTTTCTTTTCTTCCTTCTTGTTTGCCACCCTAGGTTGCTTCTTTAGATCTTCTTTATTCTCAGCTATCTTCTTATGAGTTACAACCTTCTCTTTCAACGTCTGTGGCACATTCTTATTTTCTTTAGCCAATGCAGCCTTAGATTGCTGCACTTTCTTTACATTCTTCTCTCCTTTTGCAGAACTTGTTTCTTCTATCATTTCAAGCTTCTGCAAGTTCTCTTTGCTACTTTTGAGTTGTTGCTGAAGTCTCAGCAACTCTTTCTTCATTTCTTCAATTTTTGAAGCCCTTAAGCCAAGTTCTACTGTAAGGTCTTCCCATATTTTGATCTATTCCTCAAATCTTCTCTTTAAGTCAATATGCTCAGCCCTTATTTCATCCTTTTGACTTTTAGCTTCCTCAGACTTTGCGCTTCCTCAGACTTTGCTTCAACTTGTTTTATATGGGCCTCTAACCTTCTTATGGTTCTGCCCCTTCTGATTATCTCCTTTGAAGCTACTTCCAGCTCAGCTTCAAGATCTGGCTCTTCTTCATCAACTTAACCTCCTCTTCCTCTTCAAAGGTTGAACTACCACCTTTTGCTGATGCCATAAAGACATGCTCATCTGATGAGTCTTCATCTTCCTCCTTATCAGCTTCTTTTGTCTGACTCACATAACTCTTAAATGAGTCTCTCTTCTTCCCCTGTGGGTTGGCAATCTTCTTACTGGACTTTTTGATTTGAATGATGATCTTCTCCATCTTGAATTTTACTCATCATCACCATCGTCATCTTCATCATCAAGTTTCACTTTGCACTGAGAAGCAAAGTGTCCAGTCTGCCCACAACGATAACATCTCAAGAACAATTGTCCTTTTCCCTTCTTAGACCCCATTTTGAATTTCCTTGTAAAGTAAGCCAATACTTCACCTTCACTTTCTTCCTCATCATCATCATCATCATCCTCACTGGATGATTCTTCCTCTTTTTTTATCTTCAAGTGCTTCATAGCTTTGAAAGCTGCCTCCATTGTTACCTTTGTTGTTGCAAAGCTTTTAGCTGACTTTATCCTCATCTCATATGTAATGAGATTGCACTGGAGATCATGCAAAGACATAGAATTGAGATCTCTACTCTCTTCTATGGCTGCTACCTTTAAGGCAAACCTCTCAGGCAGAATTCTCAGAATTTTCTTCATAATAGATGAGTCCTTCTTGTTCTTCCCATAACTTCTAAGGTCGTTTACGACATCAATAACCCTGGTGAAGAACTCTTGGACTATCTCATTTTTCTGCATTTTGAGAGATTCATATCTCTCCTTGAAAACTTGAAGCTTGGCCTCCTTCATTCTGCCATCACCTTCATAGACTTTCTGCAATCTGTCCCATATCTCCTTGGTAAATTTGTAGTCCATAACTTTAGCATACTCAACATCTGTCAATGCTGAAATGATGACATTTAAGGCCTTCCCATTTATCTCAAACTGCCTTAACTCCTCTGGGGTTGGGTCTTTACCTTCTTCCGAAGCCACAAAACCCTCTTGTACGCATTTCACCACGTTCATGCCCATGGTTGCAAATACCACTTGCATTCTTGCTCTCCACATATGATAGTTGGTTCTGTTGAAGATTGGAACCTTCTTGCTGTAAGTGGTGCTAGTGTTTGTACCGGCTTTCATTTTTCAGTATGCTAAACAAGTCAAACTTCTAGATCCCTTCAAACTAGTACACCAAGCTGTTAAGCTTCAAACTAGTGAACCTGTGCTCTGATACCAATTGAAGTTCCCAACTTCTTCCTAGGATCTACTAGTTTGTGATACTGAGAGGAGTGAATCAGTATCACCACAATTTGCTATTCGCAGGGAAGTGAACAACTTCAACCTCTTCTTAAAAGTGAACTCTTTCTCAAACTCAACTAAGGTAGACCTATTGCTACCTACTAATCACAATAGTTCCCAAAGTCACCTTTCAGACACCTTGCCTAATAGACAATTCGGATGTTCTTGTTTAGGTCTTCATTACGTTATGGGTTGGCTGATACTTTAACTGCATTCACAACTCAATTCAAAACACAGACTGTAAAGCAAACTAAGGACACACGAGATTTACGTGGTTTCGTCAATGTGACATACATCCACGGTGGTAGGGACTCTCTCTTACCGAGACTATCCACTATACTTGAGAATTCCAGTTACAATAGATGTCTTAATCCTCTGCTCCTTGCACTATTGCAATTACTAAGCAAGTACAATACAAAGAGTGTCACTTACTGTGTCTACCCTTCTTCTAGCTTGTCTTGCCTCTGTTGAATTGAAAGGCTACTCCAATGCTGCTTAGAAGTTCACCGCAACGCTCTCTAACCTCTCTTGAAGAAATCTAGAAATACGTTGAGTTCTTTGAATGCTTTGTCGAATTCCTTTTCTACGTTGTCTCATACAATTCTTGCTTTCCCCATCTCACAGTCTCACCCGTCTCCTTGCTCCATGATCTCACTGTCATATGGCTCACTTGTCCGTTTCTGGTTTGCCTTTGTCTGTTTCACACCTCCTTTGCTCGTATCAGATGTTCTCCCTTTTCTGCTAGTCACTGTTTATCGGCCATCCACCCCTCTGTTTTGGCCGTAACTGGTTTTTCTCTCCTTCCCTGTTTAGCCATCGGGTTTCTCTCTCCTTCCGCTAGTGGTGTGTTTTGCCGTGCTCACTTGGTTGGCCGTTGGGTTTCTTTTTCTTTGCTTCCCGTCAACTCCTCTATTCTAGCCGTATACCTCTTTTCTCTCTCTTCCAACGGCTGTCTCAATTTTTCTCTCTTTCTCTCATGTTCTGCTGACAGTCTCTCTCTCACTGTCCAGCCAGATCTATCTCACCATCCACTCTATTTTGCCATTGACCCGTTTCTCTGTTTTGCCATCGACTCATTTCTCTCTCTTGCCGTGTTGTGCTTTCTTTCTCACTGTCCAGTCGTGTCAACCCGTTTCTCTCTCTTGCCGTGTCGTGCTTTCTCTCTCACCGTCCAACTGTGTCGACCCATTTCTCTTTCTTTTACCGCCGGATTTCTCTTTTTTTCAAGTGGTGTTTGATGGTTTCTCTCTCTAGGTTTTGTGTTTTTCGTTGTCTCACGTCAGGCTATTCTTCCGTGTGCCTTTTTTTTCATCCATGTCACTTTTCTCTCTCGAGTGGTGAATTTCAGATTTGGCTCTCTCGGTGGTGAATTTCCCATTGGCTCTCCTGGTGGTGTCTTCTTCTTTTTTTTTTTTTTCTAGTGGTGTGTGTTTGCCGAGTATTTAATTGTGTTGGCCTTACCTTAGTTTTGTCTTTCAAGGTCTTTATATACTCTCTTCCATAAAACCCTAATAGGGCTTACTTGCAGCGAATTTACTTTCTTGCATTTACGCGGCGAATTTACTTTCTTGCCCTTCCATGTGGCTTTACTTTCTTGCCCTTTCATGTGGATTTACTTTCTTGCACACTTAAACCTAGTTGACAACAATTACAACCCATACAAGGCTGTAGGAACAACAGGTACCTTATAGGCCATTTATAAGTAATAACTTCAGTGATAGTATTAAGTTTAGGCTTACCTATTGTATCCTTCAAGGATATTCCTTGAAAATCTTTAGATTTTCCTTTTCCTTTTAATTCTTTTATTTCTACGTTTAAAGTAGAAATTTCTACTTTAAACTCTTCACTATTAACAACTTCCTTTAAGGAAAACTCTTTTGACTTTATAAGTTTGACTTCTAAGCCATTGCAAATATCTGTCTAATTCTTCATTTTACTCTTATGGATTTGGAATTTTAACAATAAGATCCAAACTCAAAATATTTTCTTTTGATAAGACTAATAAGTCTTATCATATACAGTAATCATAGTCACTACTAACACTAGAGGTAAAAGAGCTATTACCTTCTTAAGTAGAAGGAGTAGTTTCTTTATCTTCTAGTGTAGAGCGTTTTTAATAGGAATATCTCTTCAGCATCTTTGGAGTTAGATTTAATCTGTTCCTCCTTTTCTTCAATAGGTTTAACCTGTATTTTTTCAATAGTATTATTTTCATATTTAACCAATGTATTTTTTCTTCTTCTTTCTCTAGTTGAACCAAAGATTCAGGAATAGTTTCTTAAGCAACTTCTTTTTCTTTCTATGGTTTGACTAAAGGTTCAAGAATGATTTCCTATTTCTAAGTAACCTTTCCAATCATTGGATCGCTATTTAAGCAAGAGCCAATAGGTTGATTGTTAAGTTTTAAAGTGTGCATCCCTAGTCTTAGGTCTAAGTAGGGCAAGGAATGGTATTAGAGCGTAGCATCTGATTTAGAGCTAGGTGTCATGGAGTTAGACTTAGATCGTGCTAACCCATGCGACACTTAGACACATTGTGAGAAAAGATGAACTAAGTAAGCCTTAGAGAGTTTGAGAGAATCGACTTGGAGTCGAGAGAGGCTAGAAAGGGACATGGAAACCGAAGGCACAAGAAAGAGCTTTGCAAAGAAGGGAACTTTCAATTCATTGGTATCTTACAAATGAGAAGAGTGGGGTATTTATAGTGATTCCACCTCCTCAATGTGTGGCTACAATTGCTTGTTCTAGATTTCTATGGAACCCTATAGATCAAGACTATTCTAGAATAGTTTAGATATTCACAAGAGAGAATTCTAGAGACTTGACACATAACCATTCATCCAGAATGTTCTGGCCAAGTCTTTGGGGCAACAATCGGGCTAGGCGTCCAACGGGCCTAGTTTGGCAATGCTCTTGGGATAGGCCGTGACATCCTCCCCCACTTAATCTTATGACATCCTCCCCCACTTAATCTCATGATATCCTCATCACGCCTTCATCCTTGTAACGTTGAATGTGGTTAGCAAATTGCCAAAGTAAATCTTCTCATTCCTAATTAACCTCATGGTCTGGTAAATGTTTCCATTTGACTAAGTACTCGGTGTAATTAGGAACTCCCCATTTTCGTATCACCCTATCAGCAAGGATGCATTCCACTTCCTTGTTAAATTCAATGATAATGGCAGTTGGTGCACGCTTGGATTCCCCACGACTTGGATCTTCAGTGTCTTCATAAAGGGTATTTAGAAGACTTACATGGAAGACATTGTGAATTTTGAGTCTTGGGGGAAGTTGGACTTGGTAAGTAACCTTTCCTACCCGCTTGATTATGGGAAATGACCCTTCATATCTCCTTACCAAGCCTTTATGCACTTTGCGTAAGGACTTGAATTGGTTAGGTAGCAACTTTACCATCACCAAGTCTCCCTCCATATATTCCTTTGGGTGTCACTTGGCATCGGCCCACTTTTTCATCCATTTGGTAGCTTTGTCAAGGTAGGCTCTTGTGATGTCTGCTTCCTTGTGCCATTCCTTTGCAAACTTGTAGGCAGTAGGGTTGTTTCTCGTGTAAGAAGAGGCAACAACACTTAGGGTTAGAGGTTGTTGTCTTGTGACAATTTCAAAGGGACTTCTACGTGCTGCTTCACTCCTTTGGAGGTTGTAGGAGAATTGGGCAACGTTAAGCAGCTTTGCCCAATCTCGCTAATGAGCATTGACATAGTGCCATAGGTATTGTTCCAACAAAGCATTGATGCACTCAGTTTGGCCATCGCTTTAGGGATGGAAGCTAGTTGAGACGTTCAAATTAGTCCCTAACAACTTGAACAACTCACACCAGAACTTGCCTGTAAAGCGGGGATCTCTATCGCTTACTATGCTTTTAGGTACTCCCCACAACTTCACCACATTCTTGAAGAATAGGCGAGTTGTTTTATCAACTTTGTAGTCAGCGGGGGTTGGAATGAAGGTGGTGTACTTGCTAAATTGATCAATAATCACCATGATGTTTCCAAACCCATTAGACTTGGCTAAGGCCATGATGAAGTCCATTAAGACACTTTCCCAAGGTCTTTCGGCAATTGGTAGTGCTTAGAGTCACTGAATTTTGCTTCTTGTTGTGCCATGAAACACATTTATTACCCAAATAAAATGCACCATTTGATGTAGACCTTTTGTTATCATAATTTCCAACCCAATCAGCATCTATATACCCATATAAATTAAGTTGCCCACTTCTATCATAAAGCAACCCATAATTTATTGTGCCTTTAACATATCTCAAGATTCTTTTAGTAGTCATAAGGTGAGATTCCTTGGGCTCACTTTGAAATCTAGCACAAAGTATTATAGTAAAAACAACATCAGGCCTTAATGTTGTTAAATACAGTAAACTTCTAATTCAACTATTGTGCCTTCTTTATCTTTGCTTAACTTTCTTCCAACAGTGATGGAAATGCTTAGTTCTTTAGAGTTCTCCATCCCAAACCTTTTTAATAGCTCACAAGCATATTTTTCACAGGAGAGGAAAATTTCATCCTTGGATTGCAACACTTGTAGCTTTAAGAAGAATTTCATTTCACCTAGCATAGACATCTCAAACTTTTTCTTCATCTAAATAGCCAAAGTAGTGTAAAGGGCCTCATTCCTTTATATACAGTTGCTATCCATATTCCCTTTCAACATAAACCATGCTTTTGGAGCTTACTTTAAGCCATATAAAACCATTTTCAATTTACACACATTTAAACCATCATGGTTAAGTATAAAACCATCAGGTTGTTCAATAAATACCTCCTCTTTAAACTCTCTATTTAGAAAAGCTAATTTCATATCCATCTGATAAACTTTATAATTTCTTTAAGTAGCAATAGCCATGAATATTCTAATTGCTTCTAGTTTGGCCACAGGAGCAAAGGTCTCTTCAAAATCAACACCTTCTACTTATGAGTAGCCTTTACAAACAAGTTTTGCCTTGTTTCTTACAACCTCACCATTTTCATTGAGCTTCTTTCTAAACACCCACTTGGTTCCAATGATGTTTTTACCTTTACGTCTTGGAACTAAACACCAACTGTTTTTTTCAATTTGATCAAGCTCTTCATTCATAGCACACACCCATTCCTTGTGCTTTAATGCTTCTTCCACTAGCTTGGGTTCAACTTTAGAGATTAATGAGTTTTGTTCACCATTTTTTAGCCTTCTTCTAGTTTACACAAAATCCTATTTACTTCTAATGATGCTTTTAACCTCAACTTTAGCTTTAACTTTTCTATGAGTTTGGGAATGTCTTCATTCATTTTCTTCATCACTTGTAATTTGAAAATCAATGTCTTCCTTATGCTGAACAGCTTTTGATTTATCATTTTAAAATTCTTTTTCATTATCACACACAACATCTTCAACTTCCTCATGTCATGATTATGTTGTTCCCACAGCTTTGTATGGCTTGTAATTGTTGTCAACTAGGTTTAAGTGTGCAAGAAAGTAAAGCCACATGAAAGGGCAAGAAGGTAAAAGTCACATGGAGGAGCAAGAAAGTAAAAGTCACATGGAAGGGCAAGACAGTAAATTCATCGCAAGTAAGCCCTATTAGGGTTTCTTGGAAGAGAGTATGTAAAGACCTTGGAAGACAAAACTAGGGCAAGACCAACACAAATGAATACACAGCAAAACACAAAAGAGAGAAAACCAAAACACAAAACACCAACGGCTGTAAAAAGAAGAGCAGCATGGCAAAACCAGCACGACAGAACAGTACACGGCAAAAAGAAGAGGTGCTGGACGAAGAACAGTAGCTGTCGTCGGAAAAGAGGAAAGGTCAACAAATTGAGCAAATCGGAGCAAACCGTGTGATGACAAGAGAGAGAAACCCATGAGGAACGGTACACCACCAGTACATCAGCGTTCAGCGAGGAGACAACACGGCAAAGAGACGGTAGAAACAGCTAAAAGGGAGTTGGACGGCAAAGCGAGTCGATAACAAAACAGAGTGGATAGTGAGATAGATCTGGCTAGACAGTGAGAGAGATTCGGCTAAACAAAGAGAGAGAGACAGTCAGCAGAACACGAGAGAAAGAGAGAAAAATTGAGACAGTCGTTGGAAGAGAGAGAAAAGAGGTATACGGCCAGAATAGAGGAGTCGACGGGAAGGAGAGAAAAAGAAACCCGACGGCCAACCAAATGAGCACGGCAAAACACACCACCGGCGGAAGGAGAGAGAAACTCAACGGCCAAACAGGGAAGGAGAGAAAAACCCGTTACAGCCAGAACAAAGGGGTGGATGGCCAATGAATAGTGACCGGCAGAAAAGAAAAAAAAATCTAATACAGCCAAAGGAGGTGTGAAACAGACAAGCGCAAACCAAAAACATACATGAGGTGAGCTGTGAGACAGTGAGATCATGGGGCAAGGAGACGGGTGAGACCGTGAGATCGTGAAAGCAGGAGTTGTGTGAGACAACGTAGAGAAGAAATTTGGCGAAGCATCGAAAAGAACTCAACGTATTTCTAGATTTCTTTAAGAGAGGTTAGAGAGCGTTGCGATTAACTTCTAAGTGGCAGTGGAGCAGCCTTTCAATTCAACAAAAGCAAGACAAGCTAGAAGAAAGGTAGACATAGTAAGTGACACTCTTTGTATTGTACTTGCTTAGTAATTGCAATAGTGAAAGGAGAAAAGGATTAAGGCATCCATTGTAACTGGAATTCTCAAGTATAGTGAATAGTCTCAGTAAGGGAGAGTCCCTACCACCATGGATGTACGTCACGTTGACAGAACCACATAAATCTCATGTGTCCTTAATTTACTTTACGTTCTGTGTTTTGAATTGAGTTGTGAACGCAGCTAAAGTATAAGCCAACCCATAACCTAAAAGAAGACCTAAACAAGAACATTTGAATTGTCTATTAGGCAAGGTGTCTGAAAGGTGACTTTGGGGACTATTATGATTAGTACGTAGCAATAGGTCTACCTTAGTTGAGTTTGAGAAAGAGTTCGCTTTTAAGAAGAGGTTGAAGTTGTTCACTTACCTGCGAATTGCAAATTGTGGTGATACTGATTCACTCCTCTCAGTATCACAAACTAGTAGATCCTAGGGTGAAGTCAAGAACTTCAATTGGTATTAGAGCACAAGTTCACAAGTTTGAAGCTTAACAGCTTAGTGCACTAGTTTGAAGGGATCTAGAAGTTTGACTTGTTCAACATATTGAGAAATGGAAGCCGGTACCAGCACCAGTACTACTTACAGTAAGAAGGTTCCAATCTCCAACGGAACTAACTACCATATATGGAGAGCAAGAATGCAAGTGTTATTTGCAACCATGGGCGTGAACGTGGTGAAATGTGTACAGGAGGGTTTTGTGGCCCCAGAAGAAGGTAAAGATCTAAACCCAGAGGAATTAAGACAGTTTGAGATAAATGGGAAGGCCTCAAACGTCATCATTTCAGCATTGACAGATGCTAAGTATGCTAAAGTTATGGATTGCAAATCTACCAAGGAGATATGGGACAGATTGCAGAAAGTCTATGAAGGTGATGGCAAAATGAAGGAGGCTAAGCTTCAAGTGTTCAAGGAGAGATATAAATCTCTCAGAATGCAGAAAAATGAGACAGTTCAAGAGTTCTTCACTAGGGTTATTGACACTATAAATGACCTGAGAAGTCATGGGAAGAACAAGGACTCATCGATTGTGAAGAAAATTCTGAGAATTCTGCCTGAGAGGTTTGCCTCAAAGGTAGCAACCATAGTGGAGAGTAAAGATCTCAATTCTATGTCTTTACATGATCTCCAGTGCAATCTCATTGCATATGAGATGAGGATAAAGTCAGCTAAAAGCTCTGTAACAATGAAGGTATCAAAGGAGGCAGCTTTCAAAGTTATGGGACACTTGAAGATAAAAGAAGAGGAAGAATCATCCAGTGATGATGATGATGATGATGAGGGAGAAAGTGAAGGTGAAGTATTGTCTTACTTCATAAGAAAATTCAAAAGGGGGTCTGAGAAGGGAAAAGGACAGTTGTCCTTGAGATGTTATTGTTGTAGGCAGACTGGACACTTTGCTTCTCAGTGTAAAGTGAAACTTGATGATGAAGATAAGGATGGTGATGATGAGCAGAATTCAAGATGGAGAAGATCATCATTCAAATCAAAGAAGTCCAGCAAGAAGGCTGCCAACCCACAGAAGAAGAAGAGAGGCTCATTCAAGAGTTATATGAGTCAGACAAAAAAAGCTGATGAGGAGGAAGATGAAGACTCATCAGATGAGCATGCCTTTATGGCATTAGCTCAAGGTGGTAGTTCAACCTCTGAAGAGGAGGAGGAGGTTGATGAAGAAGAATCAGATCTTGAAGCTGAGTTGGAAGCAGCTTCAAAGGAGATAATCAGAAGGGGTAGAACCATAAGAAGGTCGGAGGCCCATATAAAACAAGTTGAAGCAAAGTCTAAGGAAGTTGAAAGTCTAAAGGATGAAATTAAGGGTTGAGCATATTGACTTGAAGAGAATATTTGAGGAACAAATCAAAATATGTGAAGACCTTACAGTAGAGCTTGGCTTAAGGGCTTCAAAAATTGAAGAAATGGATAAAGAGTTGCTGAGACTTCAGTAACAACTCAAAAGTAGCAAAGAGAACTTGCAGAAGCTTGAAATGATAGGAGAAACAAGTTCTGCAAAAGGAGAGAAGAATGTAAAGAAAGTGCAGCAATCTGAGGCTACATTGGCTAAAGAAAATAAGAATGTGCCATAGAAGTTGAAAGAGAAGGTTGTGACTCAAAAGAAGATAGTTGAGAATAAAGAAGATTTGAAGAAGCAACCTAGGGTGGCAAACAAGAAGGAAGAGAAGAAAGTTAGCCAACAGAGGGCTACGGTTGAACAAAAGAAGGAGAAAAAGGTGACTGAAATGAAAGTCACACAAGCAAAGAAGCTAGCTACTTTGCCTACACAGCAAGTGATGAACAGAAGAAGACAAGCTGTGATTAGACCCAAGAAGAGGCAATTTCAACGTCATTGCCTTTATTGTGGAGTTTGGGGTTATAAGCCGAGTAACTGCTGGTGGAGAAGGCCAGTATATGTCTCCAACTTGAGAAGATACGACGCTACATACAGGGGAAGACAATACAAAACTCAGAGGAGAACACCTGTCGTGAGTTCTTACACATATTGTAAAAGGCAAAGACACACTGATGAGGATTGTTGGTGGAAGCCCAAACTAATAGCTTTAAAGAAATAGTTTGCTATATTGGCAGACTTTGAACAGTGTGAAAGGTGCAAGCAGGATGGCCATAATGTTAAGAGATGCATGACACTTCTCCCTGAGTAAGAGAAGACACTCAATGGCACAGTAAAAACAAGAGGTGTAGTTAAAGCTGAGAAAAAGGAGAAAGCTATCTTCCAGCCAGTTCAAAAGAAGAAATATAAAGCTAAAAGTGAGGTGGCTAATATAGCTGAAATTGCACTCAAAGTTGACTACAAGGATAAGTAGTGGATCCTTGACAGTGGATGCACTTCACACATGACGGGAGACAAGAGTAAATTGTCAAAGCTAAACAAGTCAAGAGAAGGCAGAGTCAAGTTTGGCAATGATGATTCACTCAACATCAATGGTCAAGGATCAGTAAACATTGGAAGAGGAAAGCTAAAAGATGTTCTACACATTGAAGGACTCAGATATAATCTAGCATCTGTCAACAAATTATGCAATGAAGACCATAAGTTAATATTCACAAAAATAGGTTGCCAGGTAAAGAGTAAAGAAGGCAATACTGTTGCAGCCAAGAAGAGAACAGCTGGAAACTTGTATGTGATAGATGAAGAAAGGGATTCTCTTGCAACTAAGACTGTGCAAGAAAGAAAGCCAAAGAAAACATGGACCAGTACTCATTAAGAAAATTTGATCATAGGTGACCCATCAGCAGGAGTTACAACAAGAAGAAGAATTGTGGGAGCTACTACTTTACTCTCACAAGTTGAACCTAAATCTGTTGAAAGGGCTACACAAGATCTAACTAAATCTTTGTTCATAGAGCTGTTTGAAAAGCACAGAATGAATCTGTCTATGCGAATGCCTCCTCAAGCCTGAAGTTCAAGTGAATCCTCCATCTCCACTTTGTGAGTTTTTCAGATTTGTAATTGGTTGGCAAAGGGAGAGAAGCAACAGTGCAGTGGGAGCTGTTAAGAAAGGGGGAGTGCATATTTAGGGGGAGTTGAAACTGCTGCATAGTAGCTTTTGTTATGAGTGTTGCCAACAATTACAAAGGGGGAGATTATTGTTCCCACAGCCTTGTATGGGTTGTAGTTGTTGTCAACTAGATTTAAGTGTGCAAAAAAGTAAAGCCACATGAAAGGGCAAGAAGGTAAAAGCCACATAGAGGGGCAAGAACGTAAAAGTCACATGGAAGGGTAAGAAAGTAAAGGGTTAATACCCTTAAAGTATTACGAAAATACTACCCAAATAATGAATATTGCTAATGATAAAAATAAGCTTGTTAATTCTTGCAAGCTTATAAATATGGCCATAGGCCATGAAAAAATTTATTTATAAATTCCTTTCCTTCTTATTAAAAATCTTTCTCAAAACTCTTAAGAAATCCATTTTTGCATATGTTTCTTATTTTAAAAAATCTAAAAAAGACATATTTGCAGAAGTAGAAGGTAAGCTTATTAGCTTCAAATTTCTTATAGAAGAGGAAAATATTATAGTAAGAATACTTTGAGAAAGAAAAAAATTTTTTTGAATATTTTGCAAAATGATAATAGTTATTATTACCATAAAGAAAACATTTTAAGGGTTTATTTTGAGTTTAACCCAAATCTTTTAAAGGAAATATTATGTGTAAAAGACTCTAGATACAAGAGACAACATCTCTAGCAAAGATGGTTATTTCACCATTAAAAGGAATTTCCAAGACAAAAGACTTTGATCCATTATCAAATGACGCTTATAAGTAGGCCACATATAAGAGGTTAAGTTACTCATTTATTTCAAAATTTATGGAATTTTTATGTCCTATTATATGTTGTCTTTTGCATAAACCTTATAAAGTTATAGAATTTTATGCAAAAGACAACATATACCCCCATCTTAGGGTAAAGCATCAATTCTATTATCAACAGATCCTAATCGAGACAAGATCAGTAATTAGTGAACCTATTAAAAGAGGTCAAGGTTACTTAGGTGCCTATGATTAGGCTTATGCCAAATTCAAGATTTAAGGGTTATTTACCCTAATGAATGACGAGACTTATTAGTCTTAAAAAAAATTAAAAGTATGGTGAAATGGTAAAACCTTCAATTATTTTGATTATATTGATGCATGGGAAAAAACTCTGTACTATGAAAATTGTTGTTCCACAGCCTTATATGGGTTGTAATTGTTGTCAACTAGATTTAAGTGTGCAAGTAATTTGAAGCCACATGAAGGGGCAAGAAAGTAAAGCCACATGGAGGGGTAAGAAAGTAAATCCGCCACAGTAAGCCCTACTAAAGTTTTCATGGAAGGAAGTATATAAACCCAAACTCTTGGAAGAAAAGGGAGTACACGGTATAATAGAGTGAAAAATGGAAAAACACCACCTGCAAAAGAAAGGAGACCCGACTGGACGATGAGAGAGAAAACCCAGCTGGACGATGAGAGAGAAAACACAACTGGACAATGAGAGAGAAATCCCAGCTGGACAATGAGAGAGAAAACCCGTGAGAGACATACAACCACTGGGAGAGAAACGGATGACATGGCAAGGAGAAAACCATGTGATGGCAAGAGAGAGAAACCCGTGAGAAACATACAACCATCGGTAAGAGAAAAGATGACAACACGACAAAGGAACGCACAGCAAAAGGAAACCTGTAAGAGACGATACACCACCAGGAGAGAAGACGACACACCGATGGCAAAACCAAAAATGCACCACCCCTGGGAGAGAAGAAACTAGAAATGTGAGATCACCAGAAGAGAGAAGAAATCAGAAACGTGAGAACACCAGAAAGAGAGGGTGTGAGACCAGAACGTGTGACGGCGTGAGACCAGAACGTGTGACGGCGTGAGACCAGAATGTGCGACAGCGTGAGACCAGAACGTGCAACGGCGTGACTGATCAGAAGCGTGGGGCAGGCTGTGAGATGTGAAACGACAGACCATAAGCATGAGTGCAAGCCATGAAACCATGAGACGATGAAAGTAGGAGTTGTGTGAAACAACCTAGAGAAGGAATTTGGTGAAGTATTGGAAAGAACTCAACGTATTTCCAAATTTCTTCAAGAGAGGTTAGAGAGTGTTGTGGTGGACTTCTAAGCGGTAGTGAAGCAACCTATTCAATTCAATAGAGGCGAGACAAGCTAGAAGAACGGTAGACACAGTAAGTGACACTCTTTGTATTGTACTTGCTTTGTATTTGCAATAGTGAAAGGATTAGAAGATTAAGACATCCATTGTAACTACATTGCGGACATAGGGACTACCACACTGGTATTCTTAAGTATAGTGGATTGTCTCGGTAGAGGAAGAATCCCTACCACCATGGATGTACGTCACATTGACGGAACCACGTAAATCTCTTGTGTCCTTACTTTGATTTACATTCTGTGTTTTGAATTGAGTTGTGAATGCAGCTAAAGTATCATTGAACCCATAACCTAAAGAAGACCTAATCAAGAACATCCGATCTGTCTAATAGGCAAGGTGTCTGAAAGGTGACTTTAGGGACTATTGTGATTAATAGGTAACAATAGATCTACCTTAGTCGAATTTGAGAAAGAGTTCGCAGTTAAGAAGAGGTTGAAGTTGTTCACATACCTGCTTATTGACGAGAGCGAAAGTATTAAAGAAGTAGAATACTTTGGCTTAAGTTATCAAAGTTTTAAGGGGTGTGATACTGATTCACCCCCCCTTTCAGTATCACAGACTAGTAGATCTTAGGGTGAAGTCGGAAACTTCAAAAGTAAATAAGAAAAGTTCAACTGGTTTATTTAAATCCATTTTCTCCATGGTCTTATTAGATTCCCAAACTAGTTTAAGGTTTGGTTTTACAAATGGGGATTGCATTCAATTTCTCTGCCTATGAAAATGAAGACTATTTATGAACAATTTATTTTAAAGAATGAAGAAGCTAAAATAACAACTTTCTATCATGTTCCATGGATAGTTTGATGGGAATATAATATCTTGTTAAAGAACACTGATATACTTAGAGAAAAGTTAACACATGTTCCATGGTTAGCCTGGTAGACTCATGTTTGTTGGTTAGAAAAGTCTTGAGTTCTTTAATGATGGAATATACAAAGCTAAAAGAGTTATTGATTTGGGACTTAGACAGCCAAAATTGGCCCTATAGGCTTTCAAGACTCTAGAATAATTATTCAAGGAATTATTAGATTTGGTGCCAAAGCCAAAATTGATGGAAATGATGACTACTATCTCAAAGGGAGATGAAAACAAACTAGAAAGTAATCAAGTCAAGGAATCCACTAATGATATGATACAAGATTCACAAGATTTGCCTAACTTTTATTAAAGCATGAAAAGAAAGAAAGTCTTGGTGGAAGAAAAGGCTAAAGGAATCTACTTTATTAAAGACACTTTTATGAAGTTACTCTTAAAAAGGTCACTTTATTAAAGCTACTTTAATAAATTCACTTTAGAAAAAGTAATTTTTTCTTGTTATGACAAACACCTCCAAGAGGTCTTGCAAGACCACACGAGGGACTTGGACGCTCAAAGACTCAAATACTTGAAATATTAGACCTCTTATCTTAAGATGTTTAGCTTAGTTTTCTCTTTGTAAAATACAAGCATTCTTCTTTTTCTTTTTGTAACTGGTAGTGCCTATCAATGAAGTATGCTTTCTTCCTGTAAGTCTTCTCTTCATTTCTTTTTCTTAAATTACTCTTGTATATGATATCTCCTTTATTATGCTTAGTGTGTGTTTTTTTTTTCTATAATATAGTCTTATAGAAAAGCCACGTGGCAACAATATTAGAGCCTTATTTCTATTTTTTGGGGAGGGAGAGATAACATAGGAGTTATATTTTGCATATTAGTGAAATCTTATTATTTAAAATCAATAACTCCTTTAAATGATGGAATTGAGCACATTTAGAGCATCAATGTTGCATAGACATAGTTATTGTAATGAATATATTAATTAGAGTAGATATAAAAGTTAATTTCATGATTGTTTCATTCAAAAGAGTCTAGAACCAATGTAGAAGTCTTATTAGCTAAAAATAAAAAAACAATCTCATTATTTAGCAATTAAACTAATTAATACTAATATGAAAAGTTGATCAAGACAAATAGTTATTGTTAAAGAAGGTATGTAATAGTGACCTTTTAAGGCCCTCATCTATAAATAGTTATTGGATTTTTTTTTTTTTGCATGTAGCATTTATTAGAGTAATGATCAATTTTTTCACACTCATAATAGGCAATTGTCCTTTCCTTTTTTATAGGTTACCTATGATTTTGACACTTGCTTTTTTCTTTTGCTTTTGATAAAAAGCTTTAATTTGCCTTTTAATAAAATGCATATTTTTCTTTTTCTTTTAATGGTACCTTATGGTTGGATAACCTATTTGTCCATAAAAATCTCTCAAGATTTTCTTCCCTTAAAACTTTTCTTTTCACAAGTGTCTATCTAACATAATTTCATTATATAGCTTTATACCCTCTACAACCACCTTGTTTGCTAATTCTACATATGTATATTAATCATATTTAATAATCCCTACTTAATAGGCTTTAATCCTTATGTTCACTTTTTCTATAAATATGGCAAGTAACTTTGAAGTAAATATTTCTTTTAGAAAATCACTTTGACCATTTTCTCTAATAAGGACTTTTGAAAAAAAAAATCCCTATACCACTTAAAATGGGTTAGACTAGGACATTTTAAATTTATTGATTGCCTAAAAGTTTTATCAAGTAATAAGGTAGCAATCTTAATAAAATGATTAGCTATTATATAAACTAAAGTATTAACACAATCAGATACCTTTAGATCTAAATTAGCTTTTCATGTAGATAATGATTGGTTCAATTCATAAAAAATGAGATTTAACTCTTCATTTCTAGTTAATAAGGCTCCTCTTTTGGTTCCAAGGACTTTTTTCCTCACAATGATTATGAAATTATTTTTTATGTCTACACCAACCATTATATTTATTACAACATGTCTATATACCTTTAATACTAAATCTAATGAATTCCATTAAACACCAAAGTGATTGATCTAGATTAGCTTTTTTTGTATATAGTGATTAGTTCAATTCCTAAATAATGAGATTGCCTCTTCATTTCTAACTAACAAGGCTCCTTATTTGGTTCCAAGAACTCTTTTTTATGCAATGATAGTAAAATTAACTTTTATGTTGACCAACTATTATATTCATTGTAGCAAACATGTCTATACACTATTAATACTCTAAATTCATTGAATTCTAATACAAAAAATGAGGCTATAATTCTAAAATAATTAGATATGATAACTATACTTATAGAGACTAAGCAACCAAGGTGGTTGTTTAAAGAGTTAACCTTTATAATGAAAGAAAATTATATGGAGCATTACAAAGTGAAAGAATTGAAAGTAAAAGAGCCCTTGGAGAATTCTGTAAACAAATGGTTTATTCACATATAAATTGCAAGGCTACAAAAGAAGTTTGAACAAAAGATGTTAAAACTATAGCCTAAAAATAGATATTTGATAGATGGTAAGTTATACTTTTAGTTTTTTTATTTTAACATTGAATTTATTAAATGAACATCTATTTTTCTTTTAGACTTCTTACTTCCTAAATTTTTAAAGGGAAATCAACAATGAAAAAAAGACCTCTAATACAATGAGTTATATGTCCATCAAAGCTATTTATGTCACCAACCAAAGAAACATCTAGTTCTTCTTAGAAAAATAACAAAAAACTAGATTTGTTATCAGTTAACGCTTACAAACATGCAATCGAAAAAAGATTAACTTATCTTTTTATTCCTAAATTTTTGGACATATGTCCAATTGAAAACAAATATGGTACATTAAAACCTTAAAAGGTTACAGGTTTTTATCTTAGATATGATATGTTTCCTTACACCACTATGAAAGATTATTATTATTATTATTAACAAATTTTCATTGAAACAAGTTCTATGATAATTGAGCCTATATTGATAGGGAGCAAGTTATGGAGAAGCTAAAGATTAGACTTATGAAAAATTTAAAATCAAAAAGATTATTTATACAAATGAATGGCAAGGAGATTTACTTGCTTGTAAAGAACTAAAAAAATTGTTGTTCCCACAATTTTATATGGGTTGTAATTGTTGTCAACTAGGTTTAAGTGTGCAAGAAAGTAAAGCCATATGGAAGGGCAAAACAGTAAATTCGCCACGTAAGGGCAAGAACGTAAATCCATCGCATAAGCCCTATTAGGATTTCACGAAAGAGAATATATAAAGACCTTGGAAGACAAAACTAGGGTAAGGCCAACACAATTGAATACACGGCAAAAAGAAGAGGAGCACGACAATTGAGCATTCGGCAACCACACAACAAAAAGAAGAGGAGCACGGCAAAGAAAAATCCAACGGCCAAATAAGAGAAGGAGAGAAAAACCATATATGGCCAAGTAAAGGGTGGAGAAGAAGAAAAACCCAACCTTGGGAGAGGGAGAAAGCGGAGAACGGTTGAGTGAAAAGGAACGAACGACAACAAAATATATAGTCTAAAGAGAGAGAGAAAATAGGCTAGCTGTCAACAGGAAGAAAAAGGGTGAGTCAGAAATTGAGCTTTGGAATGGCAAACCTAGAGCAACCGGCCAACCAAGGTGATCACTCAGCAAAACCCTACAATACGAAGAACACCACCAAAAAGGAAGAGAGACTCCGTCCAACACAAGAGACAACCGGCAAAACATAAAGGCTGGACGGCAAAACAAGCACGGCAGGACACATAGTGGACGACAAAGGAGAGTGACTAGCCAAAGGAGACATACATCCAAAATAGCACAACAAAACAAAGAACGAACGACAAAAGAGAACACGAAACAGAGGAACCGGCCAAAGTAGTAAACGGCAAAATAGGGGATATCCAGCCAAACGATCTCTCGGCAAAAACCAGCAAAATGGAAAAACACAAAAAACAGAGCACCCGGCTGGACAGTGAGAGAGACAACCCATGAGAGACGATACATCTTAGAAGAGAAAACATAAACACCACTTGGAGAGAAACAAACAAGAACGTGCGACGGCTGAAACTAGAAACAGACAGGCCATGTGACTTAAACCAGAAAAATCAGAAGAGTGGTGTAGGCCAGCAAATGTGCAATGGCAGTGAGGCAGGCTGTGTGACTTGAACCAAGCTGTCCGGAGGTGTTAAACGGACAAGTGCAAACCAGAAACGTGTGTGAGGTGTGTGAGCAACAAGGCATGCAAACCAGAAATGTACGTGAGGCGTGTGACCAGCAAGGCGTGCAAATCAGAAACGTACATGAGGCGTGAAACCAGGGTGCAAACCAGAAATGTGCATGAGATGTGTAACGCCAAACCAGAAATGTGAGGCAGGCCATGAGACATAGAAAGGCAAACCAGAAACGTGAGGCGAGCCGTGAGACAAGGAGACGGGTGAGACCATGAGACGGTAAAAGCAAGAGTTGTGTCATACAACGTAGAGAAGAATTTCGGCGAAGCATTGAAAGAACTCAACGTATTTCCAGACTTCTTTAAGAGAGGTTAGAGAGCATTGCGGTGAACTTGTAAGCAGTAGTGGAGCAGCCTTTCAATTCAACAGAGGCAAGACAAGCTATAAGAAGGGTAGACACAGTAAGTGACACTCTTTATATTCTATTTGCTTAGTAATTGCAATAGTGAAAGGAGCAGAGAATTAAAGACATCCATTGTAACCTGTATTCACAAGTATAGTGGATAGTCTCAGTAAAGGGAGAGTCCCTACCACCGTGGATGTACATCACGTTGATGGAACCACGTAAATCTCGTGTGTCCTTAATTTGCTTTACGTTCTGTGTTTTGAATTAAGTTGTGAACACAACTAAAGTATCAGCTAACTCATAACCTAACAAAGACCTAAACAAGAACATCTGTATTGTCTATTAGGCAAGGTGTCTGAAAGGTGACTTTGGGGACTATTGTGATTAGATCTACCTTAGTCGAGTCTAAGAAAGAGTTTGCTTTTAAGAAGAGGTTGAAGTTGTTCACTATCACAAACTAGTAGATCTTAGGGAGAAGTCGAGAACTTAAAGAATATTAGAAAGTTAAAACCTTTAATTACTTTGACTATATGGAAGCATATGACAGAGCTTTGCTTTATGAAAACAAGCAAAGAAAATTTAGTTGATTTATCCAAATATATTCTCCTTACAATGCTACAAGATTTCCTAATTGGTTTAAAACCTAGTTCCTTAAATAAGGAGTACATCTAATAACTCTCCCTTTGGATGTAAAAGTAGTTTATGAATAATGTTGTGATAAAAATGTTAAAGTCAAGCATAAAAATTTATTGTTACTTGGCACCACATCCCATGGATTGTAAGATGGGATTACCATATTATTGCTTAGTAGATAGATACATTGGGAGAAAGACTTTCATAAAATGGTATTAGATTTGACCTAATATAATTCCAATGTTTTAATACAAGTGCTCCAAAGGGGATTTAGGGCATTTGAATGTAGGCACTACATGTCCTAATAAGTTGCCTATTGGGAAGGGAGTAATGGCCTCATGACAAAGTGGTATTAGAGTCATTCCAACTCAATTTTGATGTCCCAATACCAAGCACTTCAACAATAGAGTAGGCAAGAGGTCTCATTTCATAACAAAGACATGACTAGATTTGATGGGGGAGAGTGTGATGAAATCTCACATTGGATAAGCTAAGGAGGGTCTTAGGACTTTTAAACGTGGGTGTTGCACACCCTAATAAGCTTACTTTTGGGGAAAGGGTAATGGCCTTATGACAAAATTGTATTAAGGCTTGCTTTTCATAAGTTTATGGAAGTACTTTGCTTAGAGAAGATGTTTGGTCCACATAGTGAGACTACTTATTTGGCAAGGTGCCTTGAACCAAGCCATGACAAAGTGTCTAAATTAAGTGATTGGCTTTAAAGTCAGTCAAATTAAAGCATTAATAGAGCAAGCAATCCATTTTAATGAAGTCTTAATTACCCACCTTTTCCTTTTTAGTTAATGTGTCTTCTCCTTTTGTTCAAAGGAATCATAAAATTAAAAACGTTTACAACATTAATAAGTGATTTTATTGTAAGATGCATGTTATTATGTCCTGGGTAGTCTAAATCCACTAAAGTCAATCTAATGATGAGGCTATTTCTCTTTATTAACTCTACTACTGGAATTGTTCATTGCATGAAACATGAAATCATCTCTTAATCTTGTAATAATAGGAGTTCTCTTAAGTTAGTTTGAATCCATTGAAGTCAATAAAATAAGCAAGTTATTATACTTGATTAGATTTTTTTCACTAAGAAAGAATTTTTTATTACTTAAATCTGGAGAAAGTGACACAACTCCTTGGCAATAAGACTTCTCTTTTTGTTACAAGGATTTATTCATATAAAATAATCATGGAACTAACAATCATTTTTGCATTAAACATTAATTTCATTATGACTTGAAAGTCAATACACATTGGGTAGTTTAATTCTATTGAATTTCATCACATAAGTAGTCATTCATCTTGATTTGCTTTTTTCACATAAATAGAATGATTCATTGCCTAAAAGATTAGATTGACACTTCCTTTCTAGTTGATAAGATTTATCCTTTCATTCCAAAGAGTTATTCATAAAAAGGAATTATAAATTAATTTAAATTTTAACGTCAACTTCTAATTTGATTAATAAATGCATGTCATTATGTCTTGAGTAATCTGAATTCATTGAACTGCATCTAATAAAGAACCTATTACTCTTCATTAGCTTTATTTTCAATGAGAAAATGTTTCATTACTTAAAATATGAGATCCAATAAATGTCAACATCAATCTTTGATTTGATTAATAAATGCATGCCATGAAATAAGACAATAAAACATCTCCTCTCTTTAGTCTGAATGCACTAAAGTCCATTGAATAAATGAGGAATTACTCTTGACTAGCATTAGTTACTAAAAGATAATCATTCATTACCTGAAAGTTTAGCAAAGTTAGGATCTTTCTTATAAAAATTTTTAATATATTCAAATCCTAACACTTTCACATTAAGTGTAAAAATAAGGAACATTTATTTAATGGATTTGCCCTATTAGCATCTAGCTTTTCTATTATTTAATGGATTTTTCTTAAATAAGAAACACTTACACTTATAAAATTTCTTAGAAGCCAACTTCTCATATATCCCTTACACATTACCAAAGTTAGAATCTTTCACATAAAAATCTTTAATATATTTAAATCTTAACAATTTCACATTAAGTGTAAAGATAAGGAATTACTTGTAAGATAATGTTGTAGTTATGATAAGATCCATGGATGAGCTAATGCATAAGGGGTTTTAAGGATCTATTGAGCATTTAAGAAGGACCAATGATATGTTTAAGAACTAAATGGATGAAAGAGGCATTTAGTGAGTGGATTGAAGAAGTTTGGAATAAAGAAGCGAATTAAGGTTAAAGTGTGGCAAAACATATCTTAATGCAAGTCAAGTTTCATTAATTGTATTAGTATGTTGAATGGGCCTATGTTAAGTAATTGTAAGAGTTTTTACAACTACTCCTAAAAAATAGGAGTAGATTTGTTGTCATCCGATTTAATAACTAAATATTCTTCTTCAATTCTTTTAATAACTAAATAACTTATTAAGAACTAACTCTTCTTGTAGCATTTACCCCAACTTATCACTCCCAAGTTTGTTCTTTTTTGGACTATGACTTCCATATCCTTCTTCTATATCCTTGGTTTACCTTTCTAAAGCTTAAGGGGTTATTTACATCTTATAAATCTGATTTGGCTTTCCTTAGTTATGTCGAATAGGGGTTCACATCAATCTACCACATCGTCTTTAACTTGTTTATATTTGATAACATAGTGAAAGGTCTCAGTGAATTCAATTTACTTAGCATGTCACTTGTTCAACTTCCTTTGTCCATTCAAGTACTTTAAGGATTTGTGGTTAAATGGATGACAAACTCCTTGGGCTAAAGGTAATGTTGTCATCTCTCTAGAGCTCATACCAATATATATATCTCCTTATCATAAATGGGATAATTATAAGCTACTCCACTTAATTATTTGCTGAAATAGGCAATTAGTTGTCATTCCTACATTAAAATAGATCTAATGCCAATACATGAAGCATTACACTCAATCTTATAAGTTTTAGCAAATTTAAGTAATGTAAGGGTTTAAAACTTAATTTTTCCTAAATCAAATTAAAAACCTCATCTTAATCACTACCCCACTTAAAACCCATATTCTTTATGACAAACTTAGTTAGTGGTACAATAGCTATGCTAAAGTTCTTAAGAAAGCATATATAAAAACTAGTTAGGCCATGAATACTATGCACATCATTAACTAACTTAGGTGTAGACCAATCATGGATTGCCCTAACCTGTTCCTTATTAACCTTAATACTCATAGCATTTACAACATAGCCAAGAAATATGATATATCAATGGAAAAGTAACATTTCTTAAGGTTAACAAACAATTTATTAAATATAAAATACTTAGAACAAAGTTTAAATGATCATAATGCTTATCTAAGTTTTTACCATAGATCAAATTTTAGTAAAATACGTAATCACAAATTTACCAATTAATGTTCACAAAATATGATTCATCAATCTTATAAGAGTGCTTGGTGGATTAGTGAGATGAAATGATATAGCAAGTCATTCAAACAAATTATACTTAGTTTTGAAAGCTACTTTCCACTTGTCTCCCTTTCTCATCTTAATTTGGTGAGATCCACCTTTCAAATCAATTTTAGAAATGACATATGAATCATGTAAATCATTTAATTTGTCATTTCATCTAGGTATAGGATGATGATACTTTATAGTAATATTGTTAACTACTCAACAATTAAGACGTATCCTTTAAGTTTTATCTTTCTTACACATAAGTAATACTAAAACTACACAAAGACTCATGTTTTCCCTCACATATTGCTTCGCCATAAGTTCCTAAACTTTCCTTTGAAACTATTTTTTCTTCTCAAGATTACCATTACAAACTAGTTGGTTTAAAATCATTTCACTAAGTATGAATTTATTATGATGTTTTATTCCTTTTAAAGGTGGCAAGCCTTTTGGTTCTTTAGGCAAAACATCATCAAATTTCTACAAAAGAGAAACAACATCACTAAGAAAAGAGGAGTTAAACTCATTAGTACTAAAAGAAGTCTTTTTGCATAAAAGTATAATGAAAGGTTGTTTCAAATAGAAAGCTCTCTTAACATCACTCTCTTTTATGTACAAACTTTGAATTTTTCTCTCTAACCCTCTTCCTTCTTTTCTTTCAATCTTATCTCTTTTTTCTCCTTTCTTTCCCTTTTTCTCCTCTTAGCCTTAATTTATTTCTTTCTTCCACTCTTTTTTTCAATCTTTAATTAATCTTTGTAAGCATGCTAAGTTATCACAAATACAAAAGTAGCAAGTTTATCATTTATTGCATAAGAGTACCAACTCTTAATCCCATCTTGTATTACACATCAATTATATTGTCAGTCTTTCCAACATAAATATCTAGCATGCATGGGTAAAACATCATATAAGACCTCATCAATATATCTTACATTAGTAAACAATACTAACACAAGCTTATTTATCTTAATTTCCCCACATTCATTCAACCATTTAAACTTATATGGCTTAAGGTGCTTCATGGTAGGTAAATCGAGCTTTTTAATTAGAGCTATACCTAGTTATATTTGTATAGATACTTAATCAATGATCATGCTACATGCCTTATCTTTGATGTAGCTTTGCATATAAAAGATATTATCTCTTTGCACTTCATCATCTTCCTTAGATTATGCACTTAATACTTGTATACCTATTAACACATTTTCCTCAACTATGTACTCCTCTCCATCACTTGCATCCTCTAATGATGGCATGGAGTCATCATTAAACTTACTTTTGGTCTCAATATCACCATTACCTTGCAACACCATGGTACACTTCTTTGGACATTGAGATGCAATATGTCCCTTACCTAAACACTTGAAACATTTAACTTTTTTTTTGTTAGGTTACAGATTAGAAATACTTTTCTCCTTGCTAGTGCTCACTTTCTTACTCTTGTAAGATTCAGCCTTAAGCTTGTAATTAGCCCCCTCATCCCTTTTGCTCCAATTTGGCTTCTAGGATGAAGTATAACTTAAATGCTATCCAAACCATATAGAACCTTTCATTTGAGTTGCCTCCCAACGTTCATCGTTATATGCACCATGTTTCTCTAACTCAACATAGTGTTACAATTCACTTATGTTGGTGATATCTTTATTTAACCTTTGCAAAAACCAAGCCATGGTTATTTTTTTATTTTCCTCTATATTAGTTTGAATCATAGTAATCTTCATCTCCTTGTGGCAGTCCTTCACGCTTTTGGTGTCATAAGTTAGCCCTTACAACCTTTGTGCAAATCTTTATAATAGTGATTAGGGATGAACTTCCTTCTTATGATAACCTTTATCTCCTCTCATGTATCAATTACCCTCTCACAATTCCTTATCTTGGTTAATACAAGTTCATCCTACCAAATAACAACATAATTAGTGAACTCAATAAAATTAAGGCTTACCTTTTTCTCTTCAAAGTAGTTGTGCCAATCAAAGACCAACTCAACCTTCTTCCCCCATTTTAGGTAGACTTCCGAATTGTTTTTCCCTTGAAATGTAAGTATTTTCATTTTAATGTTACCTTAGTCACTGTTATAGGTGTCTCGCCACCTAAAATATCTCTTTAACTGTATCTATTGTTAGCAATTCTAACCAAAGTAGTTGGATCATCAAATTCATCATCTTTTACAACTTCTTCATGGTTGTATGCTCATCTCTCTTAGGAAGCTTATGGCTCCTATGCATCAATTGTAACTCCATTATTTTATTGGCTTGCACCTCTACCCCATCCTTTATATTATCAAATTTGGTGTTCATAAGCTAAAATTATTATTGTATAGCTTTGATCATAAACATATCACTACCTTTCTCTTCAACTACACTTTCTAATTTGCAAGTGCCAATCCCCTTGACTTTTACCCTCATGTGGTTCCTAACATAAGCCCATTTTATACTAGCTCCAATTTGATGGAACTCCGTATTTGCTTCTCAATCTTTAGCTGCATGGTTGATAGTCCCTAAGTTTACCATCCATAGAGAATTAAATTCAATAAGCAACATTAGCTAAACAATGAGAAGCAAGAGCAAATAACATCTGTGAAACACTTTTTAATATCTTAAGAAAAGTATTGACTTATTTTCCATAGGTTTATATCAAAATCTAATTCATGTTTTCCTAACATATCAATTGTATCCACACTCAAGACTATAAAGGTTAATTTGTTAAGCATAATAATGATAAGTAAACATCACAACACATAAAAAATCCACTAACCATATAAACTACAACATACAATTATTTAAAATGAATGACTAATCATCATAAGGAAGAGATGGAAATGTCATGTTTATGTGTATTAGAAGAGTTTCTCCATGTTTTAAGTCTATAGGCATCTAGCAACATAAGCAACATTAGATAAGTCTATGCTTTTCAAATATAACAAAATATAAAAATATTACCCAATTAATTACTTTGTAAATATGATTAGAAGATTGAAACAAATGATCTGCTCAATCATTTTATAGCCTTAGTCAAACTTATGAGATCATATTCAAAACAAAAACATGGTACAAGAACAAATGGAGTGTTTCCTTTTAAATGATCATATGTAATAAGGTATATGTAGGCTTATGTCATTAACATGTCCTTTTGATATTGTCATTAATAAAGGGCTACTTATTAATCTTAACATAAATGTATATAAAGAGCACTCAAAAAGTGCATAAAAAAAAGTGACAAAGTAAGACTTAAAAAGAAAGAAAATATTCCATTATGACATGAACTCGAAAATATGTGGCTTAAGGACCTAATATAAATAAGGAATCAAATAAGAACCCTAGAAAGCTAAATTAGATTTCAATCACACAAAACCTACACTCAATGTTCAAAAGAACACAAACCTAAGGTATAAAGAAGGATATAAATGTCACACTCCAAAAAAGAAGGGATTTAAAAGTGATAAGTTAGGTTGGACGCTACAAGAAGAATTAGTTCATGATAAGTTTTGTTCATAGAAGAACTAAAAGAGAAATTCTCACTTTTTATTTTTACCAATGATTGATCCCCTATAACAATGAAAGCAAACCTATTTATAAGCTAAATTAACAATCATAACCCTAGAGATAAGGACAAACATCCAAAATAAGCTAACAACTAATCTACTCTTATTTTTTAAAAGTTGTTGTAAAAACCCTTACAATCACTTAACATAGTTTCATTCAGCATACTTACATAATTAATAAAGTCTTAGCTTGTATCAAGTTATACTTTGATGCCCTTTAAGCTTAAATTAGTTTATTTGGCCCAAATTTCTTTAATCAACTTATTAAGTGCCTCCTTTATCTTTTTTCTTTTATTTGGCTATAATGATTGAAATGAAGGAGGAGGTGTCCATGGAAGTCCCTAATTCTATGGCAAAACTATTAGGCAACTTAGTAGATGTGATGCCTTTTAAGCTACTAAAGTGCCTTCCCCTTAAAAATGATATTGACCATAGAATTAATTAGATTCTAGGTTTCAAACATCCAACTCAAGTCCCTTATCACATGAGTCTAGTGGAATTGGATGAGTTGAGGAAGTAGTTGACAAACTTGCTTAATGGTGGCTTGATTCGACCTTTTAAAGCTCCTTATGGTACCTTAATGCTATTCCAAAATAAGCATAATGACTCCTTACAGATATGTGTGAATTATAGGGCCTTGAATAAGGTTATAATGAAGAAATAGTACCTTATTCCATTTGTAGCAAACTCGTTTTATTGGTTGGTAAAGCCATTATACTTTATTAGGCTAGATTTGCAATCGAGATACTAGTAAGTGAGAATTGTAAAAAGAGTTAAGGGGAAGACTGCTTGCATCACTCATTACAGCTTCTATGAATTCTTGGTAATGCCTTTTGATTTGACAAATGCCCCTATTACTATTTGCAATTTGATGAATGATGTGTTATATGGCATCATTAATCAATTTATGGTAGTTTACCTTAATGACATGGTATGTATAGTGAATCCCTTAAGGATCACTTGACCTACTTTTTAATGGTATTGTTTAGATTAGGGGAACATCAATTGTATGTTCAGAAGGAAAAGTGTAAGTTTGCACAATAGGAAATAATGTTCCTTAGATATGGGATCAATCAAGTTCATGTGAGAATAGATGAAGGAAAGGTTTAGGCAATTATAAAATAGTCACCTTTACCAAAGTGTCAGAATTGCAATTATTTCTAGGTTTATCTAATTACTACAAAAAGTTTGTGCAAGGTTACAATAAAAAGTGGCCTTTTTCACTGACTTGCTCAAGAAAGACCAACCTTGGTGGTAGACAATGCAATGCCAAAAGGCCTTTGACAAGTTAAAGGTAATAGTATCATTAAAACAAGTGTTAAGGCTGCCCAACTTTAAGTTGCCTTTTAATGTCATTACTGATGCCTTTAACAAGGCCATTGGATGTGTGCTGGTCTAAGAAAGCCATTCTCTTGCATATAAAAACCAAAAATGTGGCATTGGTCCTTCTTGGATATTTAATAGATCCTTAGAAGTCCTCCATGCATTAGCACCTCTATGGATCTCATCATTCTCCCTCTCCTTAAGAGGATTCAACCTCAAATCATCACCTACATTAAAAGATGTTGTTCCCACAGCCTTGTATGGGTTGTAATTATTGTCAACTAGATTTAAGTGTGCAAGAAAGTAAAGCCACATAGAGGGGCAAGAAAGTAAAAGCCACGTGTAAGGGCAAGAATGTAAATCCGTCGCATAAGCCCTATTAGGGTTTCATGGAAGAGAGTATATAAAGACCTTGGAAGACAAAACTAGGGTAAGGCCAACATAAGAGAGCATTCGGTAAACACAAAGAGAGCAGAGTCGGCCAAAACACAAGAGAGAAAACATTGGAAGAGCAACCAACCGAACAACATAACCCTAAACGACAAAACCACTAAACACAAAGAGAGGGTACACGACAAGAAGAGAGGGTAATCGTCCAAGCAAGATAAATCGTCCAAAGGAGACAACCGGCCAAAGGAGACAAACGTCCAAACAGAACCATTCGGCCAACACATGAGAAACCGGCAAGCTAGGCAATTCAGCCAATCAACCCTAGACATCCAAGCAAGGAGACAACTAGCTAAGCAAGGAGGTGAACGTCCAAACCAACCTACACGGCCAAATAAGGTGAACATCCATACAACCCTACATGGCAAAGCACAACGAACGGCAAAAAGGTGGACGACCAAGCAAAGAGGTGAACAGCCAAAGAGGTGTAGACGGCAAGGAGGGAACGGCCAAATAGAACCACTGGGCAAAACACAAAATCCTATAAGGAGAGAGGACAGCAAAGGGGAACTAGCTAAAAGAGAGAAAACTAGGAACGGACGACAAGAGAACACTACACGGCAAAACAAAGGCTTGACAGCAAGAGAGAGTGGACGACAAAACAGAACCTACACGGCAAAACAACACACGATGTGAGACCGCCGACCGGAAGAAAACCAGAAACTTACAGGTGAGGCGTGAGGCATGAGACCACCTACTGGAAGAAAACCAGAAACGGATGGGTGAGGTGTGAGGCGTGAGTCCAGCGAAGAGGAAGAAAACCAGAAACGTGAGGTGAGAGCAAAAACCAGAAACGCATCACCCCTGGAAGAGAAGAAAACCAGAAACGTAAGGTGAGAGCAAAAACTAGAAACACACCACCCCTGGAAGAAACGGGTGACCAGGTCATGAGACCAGTAACGAGTGACTAGAAAAGGGAGACCAAAAACTGGTGACCTGAAACGCGAGACCAGCAAAACTGAAATGGGAGACCAGCAAAGCTGAAATGTGAGACCAGTAAAGCTGAAATGTGAGACTAGCAAAGCTGTGATAGGAGCGTGGCAAAAGCGTGTGTATACGTCAGGAGATGGCGTGAGACCAGAATGTGTGACGGTGTGACAGACTAGAAGTGTGAGGGCAGGCCGTGAAACAGTAAGACCGTGGAACCAGGAAACAGGTGAGACCGTGAGACGGTGAAAGCAGGAGTTGTGTGAGACAACATAGAGAAGAAATTCGGTGTAGCATCGGAAAGAAGTCAACCTATTTCTAGATTTCTTCAAGAGAGGTTAGAGAGCATTGTGGTGAACTTCTAAGCGGCAGTGAAGTAGCCATTCAATTCAACAGAGGCAAGACAAGCTAGAAGAAGGGTAGACATAGTAAGTGACACTCTTTGTATTGTACTTGCTTAGTATTTGCAATAGTGAAAGAAGTAGAGGATTAAGACATCCATTGTAATTGGTATTCTTAAGTATAGTGGATTGTCTCAGTAAAGGAAGAGTCCCTACCACTGTGGACGTACGTCACATTGACGGAACCACGTAAAACTCTTGTGTCCTTATTGTGATTTACATTCGGTGTTTTGAATTGAGTTGTGAACGCAGCTAAAGTATCATTGAACCTATAACCTAAAGAAGACCTAATCAAGAACATCTGATTTGTCTAATAGGCAAGGTGTCTGAAAAGTGACTTTGGGGACTATTGTGATTAGTAGGTAACAATAGATCTACCTTAGTCGAATCTGAGAAAGAGTTCACTTTTAAGAAGAGGTTGAAGTTGTTCACATACCTGCATATTGACGAAAGCGAAAGTACTAAATAAGCAGAATACTTTGGCTTAAATTATCAGAGTGTGTTTTTAAGAGATGTGATACTGATTCACCCCCCTTTTAGTATCACAAACTAGTAAATCCTAGGGTGAAGTCAGAAACTTCAATTGGTATCAAAGCACAGGTTCACCAGTTTGAAGCTTAACAGCTTGGTGTACTAGTTTGAAGGATTTTAGAAGTTTTAACTTGTTTAGCATATTGAGAAATGGATGCTGGTACCAGCACCAACATTACTTATAGCAAGAAGGTTCCAATCTTTAACGAAACCAACTATCACATATGGAGAGCGAGAATGCAGGTGGTATTTGCAATTATGGGCATAAATGTGGTGAAATCCGTATAGGAGGGTTTTGTGGCTCCAAAAGAAGGTAAAGATCCAACCCCAGAGGAATTAAGGTAGTTTGAGATCAATGGGAAGGCCTCAAATGTCATCATTTCAGCATTGACATATGCTGAATATGCTAAAGTTATGGACTGCAAATATGCCAAGGAGATATGGGACAGATTACAGAAAGTCTATAAAGGTGATGGCAGAATGAAGGAGGCCTAGCTTCAAGTTTTCAAGGAGAGATATGAATCCCTCAGAATGCAAAAAAATGAGACAGTCCAAGAGTTCTTCACCAGGGTTATTGATGCTGTAAACGAATTTAGAAGTCATGGGAAGAACAAGAAGGACTCATCTATTGTGAAGAAAATTTTTGAGAATTCTGCCTGAGAGGTTTGCCTCAAAGGTGGCAGTCATAGAGGAGAGTAGAAATCTCAATTCTATGTCACTGCATGATCTTCAGTATAATCTCATTACATATGAGATGAGAATAAAGTCAACTGAAAGCTCCTCAACATCAAAGCTATCAAAGGAGGCAGCTTTCAAAGCTATGAGACACTTGAAGATAAGAGAAGAGGAAGAATCATCCAGTGATGATGATGATGATGATGATGAGGAAGAAAGTGAAGGTGAAGTATTGGCTTACTTCATAAGGAAATTCAAAAAGGGGTCTAAGAAGGGAAAAGGACAGTTGTCCTTGAGATGTTATCGTTGTGGGTAGACTAGACACTTTGCTTTTCAGTGCAAAATGAAACTTCATGATGAAGATGAGGATGGTGATGATGAGCAAAATTCAAACTGGAGAAGACCATCATTCAAATCAAAGAAGTCCAGCAAGAAGACTGCCAACCCATAGAAGAAAAAGAGAGGCTCATTCAAGAGTTATGTGAGTTAGACAAAAGAAGCTGATGAGGAGGAAGATGAAGAATCATCAGATGAGTAGGCCTTTATGGCATCAGCTCAAGGTGGTAGTTCAAACTTTAAAGAGGAAGAAGAGGTTGATGAAGAAGAACTAGATCTTGAAGTTGAGTTGGAAGCAACTTCAAAGGAGATAATCAGAAGGGGCAAAACCATAAAAAGGTTGGAGGCTCACATAAAACAAGTTGAAACAAAGTCTGAGGAAGCTGAAAGTCAAAAGGATGAAATAAGGGCTGAACATATTGACTTGAAGAGAAGATTTGAAGAACAGATCAAAATATGTGAAGACCTTACTATAGAGCTTGGCTTAAGGACTTCAATAATTGAAGAAATGAAAATAAAGTTACTGAGACTTAAACAACAACTCAAAAAGAGTGAGGAGAACTTGTAGAAGTTTAAAGTGGTAGGAGAAACAAGCTCTACAAGAGAAAAGAAAAATGAGACTTTGCCACAGAAGTTGAAAAAGAAGGTTGTGACTCAAAAGAGGATAATTGAAGAAGAGAAGACAGTTATCAAACCAAAGCCAGTGCCAAAAATGATGTATATGGTTAAAGAGTAGCAGCCCATAGCTGCTACGTCTCAGAAAGAAAAGAAGGTCAGCCAACAAAGGGCTACGGCTGAATAGAAGAAAGAGAAGAAGGTGACTGAAATAAAAGTCACACAAGCAAAGAAACCAGCAACCTTGCCTACACAGCAAGTAATGAACAAAAGAAAACAAGCTGTGATTAGACCTAAAAAGAGGCAATTTCAAGGTTACTGTCTTTATTGTGGAGTTTGGGGTCATAGGGCAAGTAAATGCTGATGGAGAAGGCCAGTATACGTCTCTAACTTAAGAAGATTTGATGCTGCATACAGGGGGAGACAGTACAAACTTCAAAAGAGAACACCTGTCGTGAGTTCTTGTACATACTATAAAAGGCGAGGACACACTGACAAAGATTGTTAGTGGAAGCCCAAACCAGTGGTTTCAAAGAACAAGTTTGCTATATTGGTAGACTTGTAACAGTGTGAAAGGTGTGGGCAAAATGACCATAATGCCAAGAGATGCATGACACTTCTCCCTGAGCAAGAGAAGGCACTCGATGACACAGTAAAAACAATTGGTGCAGTCAAAGCTGAGAAAAAGGAGAAAGCTATCTTCAAGCTAGTTCAAAGGAAAGAATATAAAGCAAAAAGGGAGATAGTCAATATAGCTGAAATTGCATTAAAGGCTGACTACAAGGATAAGTAGTGGATCCTTGATAGTGGATGCACTTCACACATGACAAGAGATAAGAGTAAATTATCAAAGCTAAACAAGTCAAGAGAAAGCAGAGTCAAGTTTGGCAATGATGATTCACTCAACATCAGTGGTCAGGGGTCAGTAAATATTGGAAAAGGAAAGTTGAAAGATGTTCTACACGTTAAAGGACTCAAATATAATCTAGCATCTGTCAGCCAACTATGCAATGAAGACCATAAAGTGATATTCACAAAAACAGGTTGCCAAGTAAAGAGTAAAGAAGACAATATTGTTGTAGCCAAGAAGAGAACAACTAGAAATTTATATGTGATTGATGAGGACAAGACAAATAGCTATTTACTCACTGAAGAAGAAGAAAATCAACTCTGGCATAGGAGGCTGGGACACTTAACATAAAAGAACATGAGGAAGTTGACCACTACTCATGCAATCAGAGACATTCCCGACCTCAGGAGAGAGAGAGAGAGTATGTTTGCTCAGCATGCTCTAAAGGAAAACATGCCAGAAAGTAGTATAAGACCAAAGAGTTCAGTTTTGAAGCAGTGCTTGACATTGTGTATATTGATTTGTGTGGACCGATAAGGATAAAAGGGTTAAATGGCGAGAGGTACTTCATCTTATTTGTTGATGATTATTCCAGAAGGACCTACATCATGCACTTCAAATACAAGTCAGAAGTTTTGAAATGCTTCAAGAGATACAGAACATTGGCTAAAAATGAGAGTGGAAAGAAGATCAAAGTATTGAGGTCAGATTAAGGTACTGAATTTACAAATGAAGCTTTTGAAGATTACCTTTAGAAGCATGGTATTTACCATCAGATGGCAGTAGCAAGAAAACCTCAATAGAATGGGGTGGTAGAGAGGAAAAATAGAGATGTGGTTGAAATGGCAAGAATTCTACTGCTAGAATCCAAGTTTCACACAAGATTTTGGATAGAAGCAACATTTACAACTGTACATCTATGGAATAGAGTCTTACTAAGGCCCAATACTGATAAGACTTCATATGAGCTATGGAGTGGGAAGAAGACAATAGCCAAGTATCTTAAAATCATTGGCAGCCCAAGTTTTGCGAAGATTCAATGCTAGGTCTGATGAAGGCATCTTTGTGGGATACTCAACAAAGACAAAAGGTTACAGAGTTTTCCTGCATAAGCTGGGAAAAGTTATCACGTCTAGTGATGTGAGAATAGATGAGAATTGGAAAACAATGCAGAATGGAGAAGCTGGGGACAATGAAGAAGATGACTTTAATGTAGATGAAGAATCAGACCAACTTGAAGAAAAGGAACAAGAAGTAAGTTCAAACTCAGAGAAGAGTGAGCCTGAAGATGAAGAAAGAGATCCTCTTGCAACTAAGATTGTGCAAGAAAGAAAGCCAAAGAAAATGTGGACTAGTGCTCATCAAGAAAATTAGATTATAGGTGACCCATTAGCAGGAGTTACAACAAGAAGAAGAATTGTGGGAGCTACTGCTTTACTCTCACAAGTTGAACCTAAATCTGTTGAAGAGGCTACACAAGATCTAACTAAATCTTTGTCCACAGAGCTATTTGAAAAGCACAGAATGAGTCTATCTATGTGAATGCCTCCTCAAGCCTGAAGTTCAGGTGATTCCTCCATATCTACTTTGCGAGTTTTTTAGATTTGTAATTGGTTGGCAAAAGGGGAGAGAAGCAACAGTGCAGGGGGAGCTGTTAAGAAAGGGGGAGTGCATATTTAGGGGGAGTTGAAATTGCTGCATAATGACTTTTGTTATGAGTGTTGCTAACAATTACGAAGAGGGAGATTGTTGTTCCCACAGCCTTGTATGGGTTGTAATTGTTGTCAATTAGATTTAAGTGTGTAAGAAAGTAAAGCCACATGGAGGGGCAAGAAAGTAAAAGCCGCGTAGAGGGGCAAGAACGTAAATCTGTTGCGTAAGTCCTATTAGGGTTTCATGGAAGAGAGTATATAAAGACCTTGGAAGACAAAACTAGGGTAAGGCCAACATAAGAGAGCATTCGGTAAACACAAAGAGAGCAAGGTTGGCCAAAACACAAGAGAGAAAACGTTGGAAGAGCAACCGGCCGAACAACACAGCCTTAAACAACAAAACCACTAAACATAAAGAGAGGGTACACGACAAGAAGAGAGAGTAACCGTCCAAGCAAGAGAAATCATCCAAAGGAGACAAACGTCCAAACACAACCATTCGGCCAACACAAGAGAAACCAGTAAGCTAGGCTATTTGGCCAATCAACCCTAGACATCCAAGCAAGGAGACAACCAACTAGGCAAGGAGGTGAACATCCAAACCAACCTACACGGCCAAACAAGGTGAACAGCCAAAGAGGTGTAGATGGCAAGGAGGGAACGACCAAATAGAACCACCGGGTAAAACACAAAATCCTACAAGGAGAGAGGACAACAAAGGGGAACCGGTTGAAAGAGAGAAAACCAGGAACGAATGGCAAGAGAACACTACACAGCAAAACAAAGACTTGATGGCAAGAGAGAGTGGACGGCAAAACAGAACCTACACAGCAAAACAACACACGACGTGAGACCACCGACTGGAAGAAAACTAGAAACGGACAGGTGAGGCGTGAGGCGTGAGACCACCGGTTGGAAGAAAACCAGAAACGGACGGGTGAGGCATGAGGCGTGAGACCAGCGAAGAGGAAGAAAACTAGAAATGTGGGGTGAGAGCGAAAACCAAAAACGCATCAACCCTGGAAGAGAAGAAAACCAGAAACGTAAGGTGAGAGCAAAAACCAGAAATGCACCACCCCTGGAAGAAACGAGTGACTAGGCCGTGAGACTAGTAATGGGTGACCAGAAAAGGGAGACCAGAAACTGGTGACCTAAAACGCGAGACCAATAAAGCTGAAACATGATACCAGCGAAGTTGAAACGGGAGACCAACAAAGTTGAAATGCAAGACCAGCAAAGCTGTGTGGGAGCGCAGCAGAAGCGTAGGTGTACGTCAGGAGATGACGTGACAGACCAGAAGCGTGAGGGCAGGCCGTGAAACAATAAGACCTTGGAACCAAGAGATGGGTGAGACCGTGAGACGGTGAAAGCAGGAGTTATGTGAGACAATGTAGAGAAGAAATTTGGTGAAGCATCGGAAAGAACTTAATGTATTTCTAGATTTCTTCAAGAGAGGTTAGAGAGCGTTGTGGTGAACTTCTAAGCGGCGATAAAGTAGCCATTCAATTCAACAGAGGCAAGACAAGCTAGAAGAAGGGTAGACACAGTAAGTGACACTCTTTGTATTATACTTACTTAGTATTTGCAATAGTGAAAGGAGCAGAGGATTAAGACATCCATTGTAACTGGTATTCTCAAGTATAGTGGATTGTCTCAGTAGAGGAAGAGTCCCTACCATCGTGGACGTACGTCACATTGACGGAACCATGTAAATCTCTTGTGTCCTTACTGTGATTTACATTTAGTGTTTTGAATTGAGTTGTGAATGCAGCTAAAGTATCATCGAACTCATAACCTAAAGAAGACCTAATCGAGAACATCTGATTTGTCTAATAGGCAAGGTGTCTGAAAGGTGACTTTGGGGACTATTGTGATTAGTAGTTAACAATAGATCTACCTTAGTTGAATCTGAGAAAGAGTTCACTTTTAAGAAGAGGTTAAAGTCGTTCACATAGCTGCGTATTGACGAAAGTTTAGTATTAAATAAGTAGAATACTTTGGCTCAAATTATCAGAGTGTGTTTTTAAAGGGTGTGATACTGATTCACCCCCTCTCTCAGTATTATAGACTAGTAGATCCTAGGGTGAAGTCAGAAACTTCAAAAGAGAATAATCAAAACATTAAATTTTGCACTCACAAAAAAGGTTTAACTTATAGGCATTGTCATTAATTTATGCCACCACTTAAAATTGATCATCTTTTTTGGGATGCAACTTTGAATCCCTTTAAACTAGAAACCTTTCATTGTACATAAGCATTCAAACATAATCACTAAGTTCGAATACCATCTTTTTAGCTCTTTGTTAGTAAAAGATGCATATTGCTTAGTTCATTTTACAATTTGGTGCTACACCATCAAATAAAACTTCTTTATCATTTTGCCCTTGCTTTCACTATCTATGCTAGCATACTTATTAATAGGTGAAGACATCAAATCCAAATGAGTAAAAAAAATTAAAACTGTACACAATTTTAAATGAAGAGTAACTTGTAGTAGAATAAACACCTTTATTATATTTAAACTTTACTTGAAGCAAACAATCTTTTTAAGGTTTCAAATTTATTTGAATAATAACATACAATAAAGTAGAAAGAGTTTGATTAACCACCTTTGTTTACTCATTTATCCATAGATGGCAAGTAGTTGAGAACAATATTTTAGTACTTAACTTACCCCACAAAGTTTTCCAAAAATAACTCAAGAACTTTGTATCTTGTTAAAACAATGCACTAAGGCATGTCATGTAACCATGCTACCTCTCTAAAGAACAATTCAACCACATTCTTTGTATTGTCAATTTTATAACATGGGATAAAGTGTGTCATCTTTGAAAACCTATCAATAACAACAAATATAGAATCCCTAACCCTTTAATAGCCTTAGCACAAAGTTTATAGATAAATCAACACAAGATTAGCTAGATATGGGTAAAGGAGTGTATAAACCATAGGGTAAAACTCTAGATTTGGCTTGTTTGCATGTTAAGTACTTCTTAAACACCCCCTTTAATATCTCATTGTATATGTGACCTAAAGAAATGCTCAACTATGACATTTAAGGTTTTCTTAACTCTAAAATAACCCATTAGATCACCCCTATATGCTTTTCTTATAACCAACTCCTTTAATGAACTCATAGGCACATATAAATGATTTTCCCTAAATAAGAAACCCTCAAACCTATAACATTTTCAAAAGGATAATTTCTGATATGTCTTATACACCCTAACAAAGTTAGGATCTTTCATATATAAATTTTTAACATATTTAAATCCTAATAATTCCACACTAAGTGTAGAAATAAAAGTATACTTATGAGATAATGTATCAACTACTACATTCTTCTTACCTTAATTATATTTGATGATGTAAGGAAATGTCTCAATGAATTGGACCCACTTGGCAAGTATCTTTTTCAACTTCCCTTATCTCTTCAAGTACTTCAAGGATTCATGTTACAATGAATATAGTGCTTAGTATATATATACAAATGTAAATTTCAAAATCATTTATGTGATTGACTACTTACATAAAAAGGAGTGGTCTTATTTGCCAAATGACAGAAGTAAAAGGAGGACTTATTAACAAGAAATGAAGTGACTATATCATCTTTCAAGCAATGAACTATTCAAATAATGTAAGAAAGGCTAATCAAGATTAAAGACAACTATGCTTATGAAATTTAATAGATTTAAGCTACCAAATATTCATTTACATGGTTGTTACAATGAATATAATGATTCTTACACACATAAAAGTTAATTCATGATAATTTTGTGTAAATGAGTGCTTACAACAAAAGGAGAAACCTTGCTAACAAGAAAAAAAGCAACATTCTCATCTTTTATGCTATAAATAATTCAAAAATGTAAGAATAGCCAATTAAGATTAATGACTCATATTATGGATAAACTTTAATGGATTTAGGCTACCAAATGAGCTTTGACATGGTTATTGCAATAATTATAATATTTAGTACATGCATATACATTAATTTCATGATGATTTCATGTTAATGAGTTCTTCATAAAAAGAAGAAGACTTATAAGCAAGAAATGAAATGACAATCTCATCTTTTAGGATATGAACCGTTTTATCTACATAAAACAAGCTAATTAAGATCAATAACTCCTATGTTTAATGGTCTTTAGTGGATTAAGACTACCAAAGGTCTATTAATGTTCTTTCTACAATGAATTTAATATTTAGCATAGACACAAAAGTTAACTTTATGATCATTTTGAGTGAATGATTTCTTACAATGAACAAAAAAGCTTTATTAGCAAGAAATAAAGGAATAGTTTTATCTTTCATGTAATGCAAAATTCAAATAATATAAGAAAAGTCAATTAAGATCAATAACTACTATTCTTGATGAACTTTAATGGATGTAGATCATTAAAGTTGTTTTAAAGTGGTTGTAATAATGGATATAATGCATAGTATATGCACAAAAGTTAATTCCATGATTATTTTATATGATTGTCTCCTTATGTAAAGCAAAGAAGCCTAATTAGCATGAAATAAAGTGATTGTATCATATTTTAAGTAATTAACCATCCTATCCATGTAAAAAAAGCTAATTAAGACCAATGACTACTATGTTTGATAAACTTTAATAGATTAAGACTACCAAAGGTGTATCAATGTGCTTGTCACATTTAATATATTAATTGATAGAGTCATAAAAGTTAGTTTAATATTCATTTTGTGTGAATAAGTCCTTATAGCTAAAAGAGAAGCTTTGTTAGTAGGAAACTATGTAATGGTCTCATCTTTCAATCCTTCAACCATTCAAACCACATAAAGCTAATTAAGTTTAATAACTTAACTCATATGCTTAATGGACTTCAATGAATTTAGGCTACCAAATATGCATTAATGTGGTTATCACAATGTATATATTTGGTGCTGAAGCAAGGGTTAATCTCAAGATATTCTATATTAATTGGTCCTTGCCACAAATGAAGAAGTCATATTAATGTCCTCATTAATGAGGTGACTTTCCCATCTTTCAATTTATGAACATTTCTAACAATGTGAGAAAAATGAATTAAGATTAATAACTCATATGTTTGATGGATTTCAAAGGATTTAATCTTCCAAAGGTGTATTTATATGGTTATTGCAATGAATATAATTCTTAATGCATACACAAAATTTAATTTCATAATCATTTTGTTTGAATAAGTACTTTAATAAAAAAAAAAACAAAGAGAGAGAAGCCTTATAAGTAAAAAATGAAGTGATGGTCTAATCTTTCAAGCAATGATCTATTCAATACATGTAAGAAAGATTAATAAAGATTAATGATTCTTATGTTTGATGGACTTCAATAAATTAAGACTACCAAAGTTATATTATGAAGTTCCCAACTTCACCCTATGATTTATTAGTCTGTGATACTGAAAAGGAAGTGAATCAATATCACACCCTTTAAAAAAAACTCTGATAATTTAAGCCAAAAATGAACTCTTTCCCAGATTCAACTAAGGTAGATCTATTGTTACCTACTAATCACAATAATCCTTAAAGTTACCTTTCAGACACCTTGCCTATTAGACGAATCAGTTGTTCTTGACTAGGTCTTTTTTTAGGTTATGGGATTGATGATTCTTTAGCTATATTCACAACTCAATTTAAAACACAGAATGTAAATTCAAAGTAAGGACACGAGAGATTTACGTGGTTTTGTCAATGTGACGTACTCCACGATGGTAGAGTTTCTTCCTCTACCGAGACAATCCACTATACTTGAGAATACCAGTGTGGTATTCCCTATGATTACAATGGATGTCTTAATCTTCTACTCCTTTCACTATTGCAAATATAAAGCAATTACAATACAAAGAGTGTCACTTACTGTGTCTACCTTTCTTCTAGCTTGTGTTGCCTCTGTTTGATTTGAATAGGCTGCTTCACTACCGCTTAGAAGATCACTAAAACACTCTCTAACCTCTCTTAAAGAAATTTGAAAAATTCATTGAGTTCTCTCAAATGCTTCACCGAATTTCTTCTCTAGGTTATCTCACACAACTCTTAGTCTCACCGTCTCACAGTCTCACCCGTCTTCTGGTCTTACCGTCTCACTGTCTCACTGTTTCACCCTTTTCTGCTTTCCCACGTTTCTGGTCTGTTTTTCACCGTCGCACGTTTTTGGTCTCCTCTCATCGTCGCACGTTTCTGGTCTGCTCACATTGTCGCACGTTTTTGTTCTAATCTCACTTGGTCTCACTTGCTCCAGGTCTGATCTAGTCTCACCCGGTCCAGGTCTAGTCTGGTCTCACCTATTTCAGGTCTAGTCTGGTCTCACCTGGTCTCACGTTTCCAGGTCTCACCATTCTGGTTAGGTCTGGTCTCACCTAGTTCACCTGGTCTCATGTTCTGCTCTGGTCTGGTCTCACCTGGTCTCACATTTCCAGGTCTCACCTAGTCTCACTGTTCTGGTCAAGTCTGGTCTCACCTGGCCTTACGTTTCCAGGTCTCACCTGGTCTCACGTTTCTAAGTCTCACTTGGTCTTACGTTTCCAGGTCTTACTTGGTCTCATGTTCTGGTATGGTCTAACGTGTTTCTCTATCATACGGTGGTTACCCTTTTCTGGTCTCACGGATTCTGATCTTCTGGTGTGCTCTGGTCTGTATCTCCAACGTTTTCTAGTCTCACTGGTGTCTCGTTTCTCCCTTTTTTGGTCTGTATCCGTGTCCCCTTTTCCTAGTGTGTGCGTGCTGCCCTAAAAAGAGATAAGTCTTGGTTTATATACTGCCTTCTATGAAAACCCTAGTAGGGCTTACTTGAGCTACGACGGGTTTCCTTTCTTGCCCCTCCATGTGGCTTTATATTACTATTACATTCAAAATTCAGCATTATCCACCTTCTTAATTTATTTTTCTCAAGCAATGCTATGTCACACTAAGACTTAAGCAATGCTAAATTCCCTCTACAAGTTCACTCCAAGGAGATCACTTTACGAGGTTATTTGACATGCTAGTCTTATCCTATAATTCCTGAGATATAAGCCACTTTTGCTTGTACACTTAAATCTAATTGACAACAATTACACATACAAGGCTGTGGGAACAACATATTAACATGCTTTTAAAATAAATTTAATGTTTGGTATGAATATATGAGTTAACTTCATAATCATTTTATATGAATGAGTCTATGCTATGATACAAAAAGAGTTGTCAACATGAAATGAATTGATGGTCTCATCTTTTAAGTAATGAAAAATTAAAATAATATAAAAGTAGCTAATCAAGATTAATAACTTGTATGTTTGATGAATTTCAATGGATTTAGAGTAACAAAGGTCTATTAATGTGGTTGTCGTAATAAATATAATGCTTGGTGTATACATAAAGTTAATTTCATGATCATTTTATGTGATTAACTTTATAGGTAGAATGAAGAAGCCTTATTAGTAAGAAATAAAGTCATTGTATCATCTTTCATGCAATTAACCATTCTATCATTGTAAGAAACGGTAATGAAGATCAATGACTTTTATGTTTAATGGACTCTAATGGATTTAGACTACTAAAGGTGTATTGATATGCTTTTTGCATTAAATATAATATATTAAAAAAAAGTTAATTTGATGTTCATTTTGTGTGATTTATCCTTGGTAGAACAAAGAAACCTATTATTAAGAAATAAAGTCACTAATCATCTTTTAGGTAATTAACCACTTTATCCATATAAGAAAAACAAATCATGATTCATGGCTTTTATATTGGATGGACTTCATTGCATTAAGATTACCAAAAGTATATTGTGATACTTGTCACATTCAATATAATGTTTGGTGAAGTTACAAAAATTATTTTCATCATCATTTTAATTGAATAAGTCCTTATAGGAAATAGAGAAGCCTTGTTGTAAGAAATTAAGTAACAATCTCATCTTTCAATCATTGATTCATTTAAACCATTTGAGAAAATCTAATCAAGAACAATGACTCACATATTTGATGGATTTCAATGGATTCAAGTTACCAAATGATATTTACATGGTTGTTGTAATGAATGTAATATTTTGTGCAAATGCAAAGGTTACTTTCATGATAATTTTTTGTGAATGAGTTCTTATGACACAAAAAGAAGCCTTGTTAGTAGAAATGAAGTGACTTTTCCATCTTTCAAGCTATAAACTATTCAAGAAAAGTATGAAAAACTAATCAAGATCAATGAATCATATATTTGATGGATTTCAATGGATTTAAACTACCAAAATTTATTAACATGGTTACTGCAATGAATATAATTTTTTGTATATACATAAAAGTTCATTTCATAATTATTTTTTGGAAGTAAGCCCTTTAATAAAAAAGAGAAGCCTTATAAGCCAAAAATAAAGTGATTATCTCATCTTTTAGATAATAAACCATTTTATCCATGTAACAAAGGCTAATTAAAATTAATGACTTCAATGTTTGATGGAATTCAATGGATCAAGGCTACCATAAGTGTCTTAACATGCTTGTCCAATGAATATATTATTTGGTATAGACATAAAAGTTAATTTCATGATTATTTTGCTTGGATGTGTCCTTATAATGAAAAAAGAATCCTTTTTCTAAGTAAACGAAATAATAATCTCACTTTTTAGTCATTAAAGTAGTTAAACCATGTGAGAAAAGCTAATAATGATCAATGACTTATGTTTGATGGTTTTTAATGAATTCATACCACCAAAGGTGTATTAATATGACTTTAACAACAAATATTATGCTTAGCATATACACCAAAATGAATTTTCAAATTATTTTGTATGATTGACTACTTATATAAAAAAGAAGAGCCTAATTACCAAGAAATAAAGTGATGACTCATTTTTCAAGCAATGAACTATTCAAGCTGATAAGGACCTTCTTAGGTCTCACACTAAGAAGGGAAGGGGGTGAATCAATGTGAGATGCTTACTTTTACAAATCTGTCCGGATTAAACCTCTGTGACTTGTTAAAGTCTATGATCCGTCTTATTTTGTTTCTTTATATAAGAATGACCGTATGGATATCAAGCAAACGTAAGCACCCGAGAATCTAAGGTCTACTGTGTTGCTGCCTGTTGTTTTCTGTTATGCCATTGCTTGTTGTTTTCTGCTATGTTGTTGCCTATTGTTTTCTGTTGTGCAACTACTTATTATTTTCTGCTGTGCCTTTTTCTCCTTCTATAAGTTCTCTCCTCTATGGGTTTTCTCCTCTGTAAGTTCTCTCCTATGCTAGTTTTCTCTTCTGTAGGTTTTGCTTAAGCTTTTCAGCTACTATCTCTCTTTTCTTTCTGGTTTGTTTCTGCCACTCACAGCATCCTGCTATTAGTCCTCTCCTTTGCAGGTTCTCTCCTTTGTAGGTTTTCTCCTTTATAGATTCCTTCTTTCACCTTTGTAGGTTTCTCTTTTCTGCCTCTACAAGTTCCTCCTCCTGCAGGTTCTCTCCTCTTACCTTTACAAGTTCCTCCTTTTGCCTCTGAGGGTTCCTTTTCTTTTTGCAGCTCACCCTATTGGTTATGCTCTTTGCAAGTTTTTTGCCCTCTCTTTGCTGTTTTTCTTTTACAACAATTCTCTATGTTCTGTCGCTCTTTATTTTTCTTTCACTGTCGTGCCCTCTCTCATGTCTTACAACTTACCCTTTCTTAACAATTGCATGTATTTTTATAAGCCTTGAGTTTAAGGTTGCCCTATCATTAATGATTAGCATTAATTCCTTAAATTTAGGGTTAACAGTTAACATTGACTCCTTAAATTTAAGGTCAATGATCAGCATTGACTCGTAGAATTTAAGGTCAATGGTTAACATTGACTCACACTCAGCAAAGTGACTTATAATGTCATTACTAAATGTAATCCCAGAGGCAGCAACTAATGCTTTCTTTATAGCAAAAACATTACTAGCAATTTAAATCAGCTCGTCGTTTTTGGCAGCACAAGGTAGGATAAACTGCCAACACTTTCTCTCCTCATTCTCGTCACATTCCACTAATGTCGTCTTCCTTAACTTATGAATGAATCAACTGCCAACACTTTGTAAATGCAACAAACACATCTCAACAGCACTCACAACATTAAATCAACAAGGATAAATTTGTGAGATGTTGTTGACAACAAATCCAGCATTAGCCATCAAAGATGGGTTCAACACAAACAATGTAATAAGCTAATCAAGATCATTGTTTTCAATGGATTTCAACTACCAAATATGTATTAACATGGTTTTTCCAATGATTATAAAGTTTGTAAAGGACCAAAAAGTTTATTTCATGATAATTTTGTTTGAATGAGTCTTTATAACAAAAGGGGAAGTCTTGTTAGTAAGAAATGAAAGGACATTCTTATCTTTTAAACTATGAACAATTCAAGCAATGTAAAAAACAAAATCGAGATCAATAACTCAAATGTTTGTTAGACTTTAGTGGATTCAGGCTAATGAAGTTGTATTAATGTAGTTGTCACAATGAATATAATGCTTGTCATAGACACAAAAGTTAGTTTCATGATTATTTTATTTAAATAAGTCTTTTAATGAAAAGGAGAAGCCTTCCAAGTTAGAAATGAAGTGACTGTATCATCTTTTTGGCAATAAACCATTATATCCAACATTAATGACTTTTATATTTGGTCAGATTCAATGGATTAAGACTACCAAAGGCATATTGATATAGTTGCCAAAATTAATTTGATGTTTTGTGCAAACACAAAACTTGAGTTCATGATTATTGTTTATGAACAAGTTCTTAAAACACAAGGAAAAACCTTGTTAGCAAGAAATGAAGTGATAGTCTTATCTTTCCCGTAATGAAGAATTCAAACAATTTAAGAAAAGAAAATGAACATCAATGACTCCTATGTTTGATGGGCTTCAATGAATTTAAACCACCAAAAATGTATTAATGTAGTTATTGCAATAAATATAATGTTTAGTGTATATAAAAAAAAGTTAATGCTGCCAAAAGAGAGCTAGGATATGATAGAGAGAGAAAGAAAAAATGCGGAGAACGTGAGAGGTAGAGAGAATAGTAGTTGAAGAAAAACAGCTAAGAGAGTTGTGCCTGAAAAACAGAAAAAAGAAAAAGAAATCAAGTATCCAGTGGGAGAAAGAAAAAGGAGAGTAGTGGTAGGTGAACAAAAAAAGAGCAGCGGCAGGTGAACAAAAGAAGTGCAGTGGCAGGTGAACAAAAGAAGGACAAAGAAAAAAGGGTAGAGAAAAAAGGGTAAAGAAAAAAGAAGGACAAAGTAGAGAATGATATAGAGAACTACAACAAAAGAAAACCAGCAGAGAGTGGGAGAACGATAGAGAGCAGAGCATACTAAGTAGCGGTAAAAAAGAAAAAAAAAAGGGCAAAGAAAACTAGGAAAAAATGGTAAAGAAATCTAGTAGCATAAAAGAAAGAGTTTCTAGTAGTAGAAAAGAAAAAGCCTCTAGCAACAATGGTAGAAAGAAGGAGAGACAGTAGCAGCGGTAAAAGGAAGGAAAGAACCTATAAAGGAGAGAACCTACAGAGGAGAAAACTTATAAAGTAGAAAACTTATAGGGGAGAGAACCTACAGAGGAGAGAATCAACAAAGAGTAGAGAACCTACAGAAGAGAGAACCTATAGAGGAGAGAATTGGCAGAGAGTAGAGAACTTACAGAGGAGAGAACCTATAGAGGAAAGAACCTATAAAGGAGAAAACCTATAGAGGAGAGGACCTGTAGAGGAAAGAACTTGCAACGGAGAGAACCTGCAGAGGAGAGAACTGGCAAAGACATGAGAGAAACCCTACAGAGGTGAGAGAGAAACCCTATAGAGGTAGGAAAGAAACTTGGTAGAGGCAAGAAAGAAGGTAGAGAGCTGAGATCGGTCAAGGCTGAGAGTTCAGAACTAACAAAGAGTTGAGATCAATAGAGGCTAAGAGTTTAGAATTGACAAAGAGTTGAGACCGGCAAAGGCTAAGAGTTTAGAACCACTAGAGAGTTGAGATCGATAGAGGCAAAGAGAAAGCTATGAAACACGGAAGAGAGAGAGAGCAAGGAGCATGGTAAAGAGAAAGCTATGAAATCAGTAAAGCTTGAGCAAAGACTAGTAATGAAGAAGGAGAGAATGGTAAAAAGTTTGAGCAGAGACCGACAGTGAGGAAGGAAAAGATCAGTTTTCTACAATAGCAACCTATGCACATGGAGAGATCTTTCTCAGGGAAGTTTTTGTTATAACCTTTTTATATACTTCTTGAAAAAGGGTGGGAAACCATTAGAGTGAACGGGAGATCAATGTAGGTAGTTAAGGAGTGGCCCTTCCACAGTGGTTAAGGAGAGATCCTTCCATAACATCAACTGTATCCCTTGATAACAAGAGTGGATTGTTTGATCTAGGAGTGATCCTATCATACCGTGAATGTGGCTTACACATTATGAGTGAACCACGTAAAAATTCTGTGTGTTCTCGAGTGCTTGCACTTGCTTGATATCCATATAGTCATTCTCATATAAAGAATCGAGATAAAAATGGATCATAGACTTTAATAGGTTATAGAGGTTTAATCTGGATAGATTTGTAAAAAGTAAACATCTCACACTGATTCACTCCCTTTCCCTCTAATGAGGGCTTTCTTAGGTCTCACACTGAGAGGGGAAGAGGGTGAATTAGTGTGAGATACTTGCTTTTTACAAATCTTTTTAGATTAACCTCTGTGACTTGTTAGAATCGATGATCTAATGTTTTATCTTTCTTCTTTATGTAAGAGTGGCTGTATGAATATCAATCAAACGCAAGCACCAGAGAACACACAGAGACTTTTATGTGGTTCACTCACAATGTGTGAGCTACGTCTATGGTGTAATAGGATCACTCATAAATCACACAATTTACTCTTGTTATCAAGGGATACAGTTATGGTATGGAAGGATCACTCTTTAACCACTTGTGGAAGGATTACTCCTTAACCACTTACAATGATCTCCCGATCACTTAAAGGTTTGATCTCCCAATGACTAAATGAGATGATCTCCAAATCACTCAATAGACTAATTTGCTGATCACTCCAAGGGTATCCCACCCTTTTTCAACAAGTTTATCAAAAGGTTTGTGACTAACACTTTCTTGAAGAAGATCACTCAATGTGCACAGGTTACTAATGTAGAACGTGGATCTTCTCCTTCCTCACTGCTAGTCTTTGCTCAGGCTTTACCAATCTCTTCTCTGCAGGTTCTCTTTACTTGCTGCTGGTGTTGCCTCACCTGTTGTCTCGGCAAGATCTCTCCTCTGCTACTAGTGCTACCTCCCCTGCTACCTTGGCAGGTTCTCTCCTCCTATTGCTAGTGCTACCTCCTTCGACCTTGGTAGGTTCTCTTCCTCTGCTACTACACCTGTTGCCCTGGTAGGTTTCTTCCCCTGTTGTTGGTGCACTTTTTCTCCTCTACTGTTGCAAGTTGCCAGACTCATTGCCGAGACACATTTTCTCCTTTGCTACCACAAGCTATCAGACCTGCTACTAGGACACGTTTTCTCCTCTGTTATTGCAAGCTACCAGACTTGCTATCGAGACATGTTTTTACCTCAACTGCTACAAGTTGCTTGACCTACCTGCACTTATTGGTTGTGCCTGCAGTTGTTACCTGCTGCTAGTTATGCCTGCTGCAATCTGTTGGTTGTGATTCATCTGTTGCTGGTTCTGCATGCTACTATTACTGTTGGTTGTGCCTGCACTTGCTGCTAGTTATGCTTGCACTTACTGCAGTGCTGGTTGTGCTTGCACTGCTACATATGCTAGTTGTGCTTGTACTTATTACCTTTGCTTGTTATTGCATTTGTTGGTATTGCTACTATTGCTTGTTATTGGTGCTACAATTGCTACTGGTGTTGAAAGCTGTTGTTGGTGTTGCGGGTTGCTACTAGTGTTGCGGACTACTGCTGGTGTTGCAGGCTGTTGTTGGTGTTATGGGCTGCTGTTGGTGTTATGTAGGATGTGCTGCTGGTCTTGCCTGCTATAGGTTATCGGTTTTTATACTGCAATTGTTGGATTCTTTGGGTGGTTGGTGTTATTTGGGTGGTTGCTGTAACTCCTTCTCCCTTTGGTTTGGCCAGTTGTTGCTTTCTTCTTTCTTTGGTATGGCTATTGTACACCTTCTTTTCTGGTTTGGTGTGGTTGCTACACGCCTTTCTCTCATTGGTGTGGTTACTGCACATTTTTCTCTCCTCAGTGCTGCAACTTTCTTGGCCAGCTACACCTCTCCTTGGTGTTGTACCTCTCTTAGCTAGCTACACCTCTCCTTAGTTGTAACTCTCTTACCTGGCTACTACTGCACCCTCCTTGGCTAGCTGCTCTCTCCTTGGTGGTTGCCTTTTTTGCCTTTGTTGGTCACTCTCTCTTAGGTGGCTGCCTCTCTCTTTGTCATTCACCTTTCCTTGTGGTTACCTTTAGGTTTGCTATTCTCTCCTAAAATTTTGCAGCACACACATATCTTGAAAGATGCATAGGTGTATTTATAGAGCCTTGAGATTAGGGTTACACACTTATCAACGGTCAATGTTAATTCCCAAAGGTTGCCCTACAATCAATGGCTAAATTTGATTCTTAAAATTTAGGGTCAATGGTCAACATTGACTTTTTAAAATTTAGGGTCAATGGTCAAGGGTCAACAATCAACTTTGACCCCTAAAATTTAGGGTCAACAATCAACATTAACTCATTGACTTCAGGATTAACCTACCATCACCAGTTTTGCCTAATGACTTCTATGCATCTCAATGACATTCAAAACATCAAATCAACATGAACAACAATGTGAGATGCTGTTAACAACAAATCCAACATTAGCCATCAAAGATGAACTTAATAATCTTTCCCTTTGGATTTGTTGGCAACACAATAAATCTAACAATGCACATATAACAACCTTTGACATTCACACACATTCCCAGCTCCCCTTAAAACATGCATTCCCTCAATTGGGAATAACTCCCCTTGAAACATGCATCTCCCTTAATTGGGTACAATCTTTAACTCCTCTTTTTTTATTTGCTTCTCTCTTTTGATAGTTTCTCCTCCTTTATTTATCAAGCTACTCCCCCTTTTAATCAATATATACTCTCTTTAGATTTATGCAAAATATCTTCACTTTTGACAACAAATCCAAAGAATAATAAAAGAGGAAAGGGGAGATGGGTTAAAGGATACCTCAACCTCTAGGGGGTGGCTAAACACAAATTCAGCCCCGTTTGTCCAAGATGTCCCAATCTTCTATGCCACTACAAGTTCTCATCTTTGGTGCTCATGTAGCATATGTTTTTTCTTATGGAAACTTGGTATAAGTTTCCATTTGTTCTTTCACCCTTAGTAAGAACAACATCATCTCTTAATCTCTTCACTATGCAACCACTCTTGTTGAAAGTAACTTCATGTCCATCATCACAAAGCTAGCTAACACTAATGAGATTGTGTTTTAGCCCTTTAACATAAAAGCACTTTCTTTGATTTCAGTTTTTCTACACCAATTTTAACAACACTGATACCTTGAATCTTTAAGGCATCATCATTGCCAAATTTGACTGACCCTTTATCATATTTTGCTACTCCTTTCAACATCTAGGAGTCTTCTGTCATGTGTGAAGAGCAGCCATTGTTCGGGATCCATGACTTTTCTTTCTTGGAAGCTTTTAAGGCTACTTCCACAACCATAGTTGTTTCTCTTCCTTTTTTTCTTCTTTGGTTGAATGTAAAAGCATATGTAAGTGTTCTCCTTTGCACCTTTTGACTGAGCAGCAATGTTTGATTGAATGTGGGAGCATGTATGGGTGTTCTCCTTTACACTCTTTGATCGGGCAGTAATGTCAAGTAATCCTCAGCAATGTGTCCAGCCTTTTTGCATATTATACAGATTTCTCCCAGCAAATCAAATATGTTTCTTAGTAGCATATGACTTCTTTTCACCTAAGACTATTTACTTTCTTAATAGAGTCTCCCCTTAGACTCTTGCCTCACATTCTTCTTCATTATAGACCCATTACTCTAGCATACATTAGCCTTATGCCCATACTTACCATAGCTCTAGAAAAATCCTTTAAATCTAGATTTTCTTCTTTCACCAAGTTCATGTTTCCCATCTTCAACAACTATTGTGGCAACCTCCTTTTCATCTTTGACAACTTGTCTCCTTTGGATGGGAGTCTTCACCACATCTTTCCTAATCCATTTTAGTTTGGGTTGGTTTCTCTTCTCCATAACATCATTGTGCTTGCTTTTAGGTACAAACACAATTTTCTTTTTCTCTGCTACCTTCTCATTTCACTTTTCGATATAACCAAGGCCATTTTTCCCCATGGAATGAGGTTTTTGTTTGCTTAGGCACTCATCCAATTTTTTGGTAGCATCCTCCTTGATGGAATTTGCTAAAGACGACTCGTTTCTCACTTTTATGGCCTACACAAAGCTTTCTTCATGCTTCCTTAGTTCAATCTTAGCCTTGTGGAGCTTGGCTTGCAAAATCAGTACCTCTTGCTTTTGTGCAATCACCTTAGCGTCATGATCTTTGTGTATTTTGCCTTGCTTTGCCACAAGTACGATCAGCTCCTCAATTCTCTTTAAGTACTCCTTCTCTTTTCTTTCAAACTCCTTTCTTTCACCTAGAAATTAGATTTATCAACAACAAAATTTTCATATAGTTTCTTGAGATGCTTTACCTCTTTTTCCATCTTGCTGTTTTTGAGCAAACAAGTTCTCAATTCATTCTCAAGTTGCTAAACCAACTCATCCTCTTCCTCTTCTGTCGATTCCACATCACTTGAAGATTTTAAAACATCATTTACTTTAGTAACCATCACATTCCCTGCAGCATCATCATCGAAATCATCATCAACTTCTTTTTCAGAATCTTCTTCATCCAGCTCGCTCAAATAATTTCTTCTTTTGAACATGAAGAATTGCTTTTTCCCTTTGGCACTTGAATTTCTGACTTTAAAATAGCTAGATTTCTTTGTTCTCTTCCATAGGACTGGCTTATCATCATCATCACTATTTGCTTCTCTTCTCTTTGGGTAGTCCATGGCAAAGTGCCCTATGTCTCTATAATTAAAGCACTTTAAGGGTAATTTTTCCTTGTACTTCCATTTTCCTTTCCTTATATTATTAGTGATGTATGCCATGACTTCATCCAGTTCAGTATTACTTTCTTCTTTAAAGGTACTATTGGCTTCTTCTTCTTCGTCTTTAATCTTTAAGTTCTTCATTGCCTTGAAATCCAACTCCTTTTTCGCCTTAGACATCTTTTCTTTCTTTATTGAGACTATTCTTATTTCATAAGCCACTAATATGCTGTGCAAATCATCTAAGGGTAGCTTATCCAAATCTCTATCTTTTATGGAGGAAACTTTAGCATTGTAAGCTTTTTACTAAGTATTTTCCTTACCACATTAACATCATTAATCTCCTCTCTATAACCTCTAATAAAACACACAATTTTATTGACTTTTGTGAAGAAGGTATCTACAAATTCATAATTCTGCATATTTATGATTTCAAATCTACTTCTCCAGATTTATAGCTTGGCTTCCTTCACAACCTTGTCTCCTTTATAAATGTTCTTCAATTTTTCCTAGATTTGCTTGGCTATGTTACACCCCATCACTTTGGTGAATTCTTTGTTTGATAAGGAGGCATATAAGGCATTTCTTGCCTTTCCATCACACTTCAAATTCTTCTTATCAATAGGCATCATAGTATCACCTTCAATAATAGGGACGAAGTCACTAACAACAAATTCAAAAACATCTAGACCAAGTACCATCAGATATAAGAGCATTCTATTCTTCCATAATTGATAATTCTGTCCATCAAAATTAGGAATGTCATTACTGTTAACATTGTTCAAGCTATCCATGATATCAACCAGTAAAGATTCACACCAGTGATAAACACTATCAAATCAAAGTAGACAAATTAGATCAATAGAGAAAACCGGCTCTGATACCACTTAATGAGGACCTTTTTAGGTCTTACATTGATGAGAGGGGAGGGGGTGAATCAGCATGAGATGCTCACTTTTTACAAATATTTTTGGATTAACCTCTATGACTTGTTAGAGCCAATGATCCAATGTTTTATATTTCTTCTTTAAGTGAGAGTGGCCATACAGATATCAATCAAATGCAAGCACCTGAGAACACATAGAGATTTTTATGTGGTTCACCCATAATGTGTGACTCACGTCCACAGTGTGATAGGATCACTCCTAAATCACATAATCTACTCTTGTTAGCAAGGGATACAGTTATAGTATGGAAGGATCACTTCTTAACCACTTACAATGATCCTTAATCACTAAGTTGATCTCCTAATCACTCAAAGGTTTGATCTCCCAATCACTAGATGAGATGATATCTTGATCACTCCAAGGGTATTCCACCCTTTTTTAACAAGCTTATCGAAAGGTTTATGACTAACACTTTCTTGAGGAAGATCACTTAATGTGCACAGGTTGCTAATGATGAATGCAAATCTTTTCCTTCCTTACTGTCGATCTTTGCTCAGGCTTTGCTTGCTCTCTTCTCTGTAGGTTATCTTCGCTGCAGGTTATCTCTGCTATAGGTTCTCTCCCTCTGTTGGTTCTCTTCGCAGTTGGTTATCTCTGCTTGCTGCCGGTGTTGCCTCACCTGCTGCCTCTGTAGGATCTCTCCTCTACTATCGGTGTTGCCTCCCTTGCTACCTTGACAAGTTCACTCCTCTTGCTACCAATGCTACCTCCTTTGGCCTTGACAGGTTCTCTTCCTTTGTTGCCTCACCTATTGCCTTGATAGGTTTCCTTGTTGCCTTGGCAGGTTGCCTCACCTATAGCCCTGGTAGGTTTCTTCCCCTATTGCCAGTGCACATTTTCTCCTTTGTTGTTGCAAGCTACTAGATTTACTGCCAAGACATGTTTCACCTCTGCTACTATAAGTTGCAAAACTTGCTGTCGAGGCACGTTTTCTCCTCTGTTGCTGCAAGCTATTGGGACACTGTTGTTCCCACAGCCTTGTATGGGTTGTAATTGTTGTCAACTAGGTTTAAGTGTGCAAGAAAGTAAAGCCACATGGAAGGGCAAGAAGGTAAATCCACATGAAAGGGCAAGAATGTAAATCCGCCGCATAAGCCCTAGAGGGGCAAAAACGTAAATTCGCCATGTAAGGCCTATTAGGGTTTCATGGAAGAATGTATATAAAGACCTTGGAAGACAAAATTAGGGCAAGGCCAACACAATTGAATACACAACAAAATACAAAAGTGTGTGAAAAAACAGAAAAACACAACATATGACCAAAGCATACCGACGGCAAGCGAATGTCAGAATAGGGGACGACAAAATAGAAAGAAGCAGCTGTTGTGAACAGTGTAGACGTCAAAGAATAGTTGTCGTCGGAGATAGGAGAGAAAATCTGACACGGCCAAAGAGGAGAGTGGACGTTAAAAACATATACGGCCAAATCAGAGTGATGGAGAAGGAGAGGAAAAACCCGACAAGGCCAAAAACAAACCATTGGGGAAGGAGAGAAAACACGGCCAAAAATACCATCGACAGTAAAGAGAGAGAAAAACAGAGAGACGGTTGAAGAGGAGACGACCAAAGGGGGGCTAAACAAAAAATGGTCGGCAAAAATAGAGAAAAGAGGAGACGGCTGAAGGGGCTGGATGACTATACGATAGATTGGACAAAAGAGAAAAACCTGATATGGCCAAGACATAGGGTGGACAGCCGATGAACAGTGACCGACAGAAAAGGGAGAAAATCTGATATGGCCTAAGGAGGTGTGAAACGGACAAGAGCGAACCAGAAACGTACGTGAGGTGAGCCGTGAGATAGTGAGATCATGAAATAGGAGACGGGTGAGACCATAAGACGGTGAAAGCAGGAGCTGTGTGAAACAACGTATAGAAGGAATTCAGCGAAGCATTGAAAGAACTCAACTTATTTCCAGATTTCTTCAAGAGAGGTTAGAGAGCGTTGCGGTGAACTTTTAAGTTACAGTGGAGCAGCCTTTCAATTCAACAAAGGCAAGACAAGTTAGGAGAAGGGTGGACACAGTAAGTGACACTCTTTGTATTGTACTTGCTTATTAATTGCAATAGTGAAAGGAGCAGAGGATTAAGACATCCATTGTAACTAGAATTTTCAAGTATAGTGGATAGTCTCGGTAAGGGAGAGTCCCTACCACCGTGGATGTACATCACGTTGATGGAACCACGTAAATCTCGTGTGTCCTTAATTTGCTTTATATTCTATGTTTTGAATTGAGTTGTGAACACAGCTAAGGTACCAGCCAACCCATAACCTAACGAAGGCCTAAACAAGAACATCCAAATTGTCTATTAGGCAAGGTGTCTGAAAGGTGACTTTGGGTTTTGTGGTGAAATGTGTACAGGAGGGTTTTGTGGATTTGAAAGAAGGTAAAGACCCAACCCCAGAGGAGTTAAGGCAGTTTGAGATAAATGGGAAGGCCTTAAATGTCATCATTTCAGCATTGATAGATGCTGAGTATGCTAAAGTTATGGACTGCAAATATGCCAAGGAGATATGGGACAGATTGCAGAAAGTCTATGAAGGTGGTGGCAAAATGAAGGAGGCTAAGCATCAAGTGTTCAAGGAGAGATATGAATCTCTCAGAATGTAGAAGAATGAGACAGTTCAAGAGTTCTTCACCAGGGTTATTGACGCTATAAATGACCTTAGAAGTCATGGGAAAAACAAGAAGGACTCATCTATCGTGAAGAAAATTCTGAAAATTCTGCCTGAGAGGTTTGCCTCAAAGGTAGCAGCCATAGAGGAGAGTAGAAATCTTAATTCTATGTCTCTGCATGATCTCCAGTGCAATCTCATTGCATATGAGATGAGGATAAAGTCAGCTGAAAGTTTTGTAACAATGAAGATATCAAAGGAGGCAGCTTTCAAAGTTATGAAGCACTTGAAGATAAAAGAAGAGGAAGAATCATCCAGTGAGGATGATGATGATGATGATAAGGAAGAAAGTGAAGGTGAATTGTTGGCTTATTTCATAAGGAAATTCAAGAAGGGGACTAAGAAGGGAAAAGGACAGTTGTCCTTCAGATGTTATCGGTGTGGGCAGACTAGACACTTTGCTTCTCAGTGCAAAGTGAAACTTGATGATAAAGATGAGGATGGTGATGATGAGTAGAATTTAAGATGGAGAAGATCATCACTCAAATCAAAGAAGTTCAGTAAGAAGACTGCCAACCCACAAAAGAAAAAGAGAGGCTCATTCAAGAGTTATGTGAGTTAGATAAAAGAAGCTAATAAGGAGGAAGATGAAGAATCATCAGATGAGCATGCCTTTATGGCATCAGCTCAATGTGGTAGTTCAACCTCTGAAGAGGAAGAGGAGGTTGATGAAGAAGAGCCAGATCTTGAAGCTGAGCTGGAAGCAGCTTCAAAGGAGATAACCAAAAGCGGCAAAACCATAAAAAGGTTGAAGGCCCATATAAAACAAGTTGAAGCAAAGTCTGAGGAAGTTGAAAGTCAAAAGGATGAAATAAGGGCTGAGCATATTGACTTGAAGAGAAGATTTGAGGAACAGATCAAAATATGTGAAGACCTTATAGTAGAGTTTGGCTCAAGGGCTTCAACAATTGAAGAAATGGAGAAAGAGTTGCTGAGACTTCAGTAACAACTCAAAAGGAGTGAAGAGAACATGCAGAAGCTTGAAATGGTAGGAGAAACAAGTTCTGCAAGAGAAAAAAAGAATGAAGGGAAAGTGCAGCAATCTGAGGCTATAGGCCTAAAGATAATAAGAATGTGTCATAAAAGTTGAAAGAGAAGGTTGTGACTCAGGAGAAGATAGCCGAGAATAAAGAGGATTTGAAGAAGCAACCTAGGGTGGCAAACAAAAATGAAGAAAAGAAGGTCAGCCAGCAGAGGGCTATGACTGAACAGAAGAAGGAGAATAAGGTAACTGAAATGAAAGTCACACAAGCAAAGAAGCCAGCTACTTTGCCTACATAGCAAGTGATGAATAAAAGAAGACAAGTTGTGATTAGACCCAAGAAGAGGCAGTTTCAAGGTCATTGCCTTTATTGTGGAGTTTGGGGTCATAAAGCGAGTAACTGCTGGTGGAGAAGGCCAGTATATGTCTCAAACTTAAGAAGATACGATGCTGCATACAGGGGAAGACAATATAAAATTCAGAGGAGAACACCTGTCGTGAGTTCTTACACATATTGTAAAAGGCAAGGACACACTGACAAGGAGTGTTGGTGGAAGCCCAAACCAGTGGTTTCAAAGAACAAGTTTGCTGTATTGGTAGACTTGGAGCAGTGTGAAAGGTGCAGGCAGGATGGCCATAATGCCAAGAGATGCATGACACTTCTCCCTGAGCAACAAAAGGCACTTAATGGCACAGTGAAAACAAGTGTTGCAGTCAAAGCTGAGAAAAAGAAGAAAGCTATCTTGCAGCCATTTCAAAAGAAAGAATATAGAGCAAAAAGGGAGGTGGCTAATATAGCTGAAATTGCACTAAAGGCTGATTGCAAGGATAAGCAGTGGATCCTTGATAATCGATGAACTTCGCACATGACGGGAGACAAGAGTAAATAATAAAAGCTAAACAAGTCAAGAGAAGGCAGAGTCAAGTTTGGCAATGATGATTCACTCAACATCAGTGGTCAAGGGTCAGTGAATATTGGAAAAGGAAAGCTGAAAGATGTTCTGCACGTTAAAGGACTCAAATATAATCTAGCATCTGTCAGCCAACTATGCAATGACGACCAAAAAGTGATATTCACAAAAACAGGTTGCCAAGTAAAGAGTTAAGAAGGCAATATTGTTGCATCTTAGAAGAGAACAGCTGGAAATTTATATGTGATTGATGAGGACAAGACAAGCAGCTGTTTACTCACCAAAGAAGAGGAAAATCAACTCTGACATAGGAGGCTGGGACACTTATCACAGAAGAACATGTGGAAGTTGACCACTACTTATGCAATTAGGGACATTCCCGACCTCAGGAGAGAGAGAGAGTATGTTTGCTCAACATGCTTTAAAGGAAAGCATGCCAAAAAGCAGTACAAGATCAAAGAGTTCATTTCTGAAGCAGTACTTGACATTATGCATACTGATTTGTATGGACCGATGAGGACAAAAGGGTTGAAAGGTGAGAGGTACTTCATTTTGTTTGTTGATGATTATTTGAGAAGGACCTGCCTCATGCACCTCAAACACAAGTCAAAAGTTCTGAATTGCTTCAAGAGATACAGAAGATTGGCTGAAAATGAGAGTGGAAGGAAGATCAAAGTATTGAGGTCAAATCGAGGCACTGAATTTACAAATGAAGCTTTTGAAGATTACCTTGAAAAGCATGGCATTCATCATCAGATGGCAGCAGCAAGAACACCTCAACAGAACGGGGTGGTAGAGAGGAAGAATAGAGCTGTGGTTGAAATGGCAAGTACTCTACTGTTGGAATCCAAGCTTCACACAAGATTTTGGACAGAAGCAACATTTACAGTCGTACATCTACTGAACAGAGTTTTACTAAGGCCCAATAATGATAAGACTCCATATGAGCTATGGAGTGGGAAGAAGACAACAGCTAAGTATTTCAGAATCTTTGGTAGCTTATGTTTTGTGAAGAACAAGGAGCAAAACTTGGGAAAATTCAACGCTAGGTCTGATGAAGGCATCTTTGTAGGATACTCAGAAAAGACAAAAGGTTACAGAGTTTTCCTGCATAATGTCATGGCCCATCCCAAGAGCATTGCTAAACGAGGCTCGCCTAGCCCAATTGTGGCCCAAAAGACTTAGCTAGAGTATTTTGGATAAGTTATTGTAAAGTGTGCCTTATCTTCTTCTTGTAAAGCATGCCTTATCTTATTGTAAAGTGTGCCTTATCCCCTTGTAAAGCATAGAGTAATAGGAACCATTAGATCAAATGGATCCTAGCCACACATTGAGGAGGTGGAACCACTATAAATACCCCACTCCTCTCATTTGTAAAGACACCATTGAATTGAAGTTCTTTCCTTTGCAAAACTCTCTCTCTTGTGCCTTCGGTTTCCTTGTCCCTTTGTAGCCTCTCTCGACTCCAAGTCGATTCTCTCAAACTCTTTAAGGCTTACTTAGCATCTTCTCTCGCAAGATTGTCTAAGTGCCGCGTGGGTTAGCACGTCTAAAGCACGTCCAAAGCCTAACTCCGTGACAGTTGGTATCAGAGCAGGTAATCCTAAGTCTTTACTCTATTGTTCTTTGAGTTGTGAGTATGGCAGGTGTGGAAGGAAGCGTTGTTGCCAACGTCGAGGAGCAACATGCTGAGCTTCAAACCCGTGGTCGAGAGGAGCAGCGTGCTCCAGTTAAACGAGGAAAGTCCAAGGTTGCAACAAAAGAGCCTGTGGAGTCTCGTGTTGCTGTCCTAGAAAGGAGCATCACAGATATGAGTTCCTTGGTGGGAGATCTTAGTGATCAAGTCGACAACTTGATCCACGAGAATGCTGAAATCACTAGGGCTGTGAAGTCCATGATCGAGGAATTCAGCTACACATTCAAGGGAGAACTGGGCTCCCTTAGCCAAGAACTGTCGGATCTACGAAAGCTCGTTGAAGGGGAGATTCACGATCTTCGTAGGGAGATGGGTTCACTTCGCCGAAGCAGTCCACTTTCGACGAGTACTGCTGGCACAAGCAGCACAATGGTTGGTCGCGGTCTAAAGGTGCCCAAGCCCGCCATGTATAATGGCACTCGCAATGCCACTATGGTGGAAAACTTTCTCTTTGGGCTTGAACAATACTTTGAGGCCATGGGAGTTGACGATGACATCGCTAGGATAAGCAATGCCTTGATCTTCTTCCAGGATACTGCTCAACTGTGGTGGAGAAGGAAACATTCCGAACGGGAGAAAGGCCTGCGTGTGATCAACACATGGGAGCAATTCAAGGTTGAGTTGCGCAAGCATTTCATCCCTCACAATGCAGATAGCGATGTCAGAGGGAAGCTACGTCGTCTCGAGCAAACAGGTAGCGTTTCTGAATACGTTAAAGAATTTACTACTCTTATGCTTGAGATTGACGATCTGTCCGACAAGGAGTTTCTCTTTCACTTTAAAGATGGTTTAAAGGATTGGGCAAGAGTAGAGTTGGAAAGGCGTAACGTGCAGACTTTGAACGATGCCATTACTGCAGCCGAAACGCTAACCGACTACTTGACCCATTCCAAGAATAAAAAGTCTAATTCTAATAAAAGTGGGGGAGAGGAGTCTGGACAGAAAAGAGAAGCAGGTCAAAAGGAGGGAGGACATCAGAAATCCTCAAATGGCAAACCCAAGAACTCTTCGGGTAAGCGCGATGGACCTCCGAAGCCATGCTTCATTTGTGACGGACCACATTGGGTGAAAGAGTGCCCCAACTGCAAGGCAATGAACGCTATTGTGGCGGAACTCAACAAGGAGAGGTCTAAAGAGGAGCCTCAAGCTGATATGGGAGCTATCCAACAGTTGGGTAATCTCTCAAAGCATTTCCCCTCAACAGTCGCTAAGGAGAAGGGATTGCTGTACGCTGATCTTGCCATCGAGGGTAAATCAGCTTGTGTGATGCTAGACACGGGGGCAACGCACAACTTCATCGACGTTCAAGAGGCCAAACGTCTAGGCCTCAAACTAACGACGGGAAATGGCACCATTGAAGCGGTAAACTCGGAAGCTAGGCCTGTCCAAGGCGTGGTACGCGGAGCAACTGTCCAGATCGGCGAATGGACCGGTAAGTTAGACTTTACCATCATTCCCATGGATGATTTCAAGGTGGTGTTAGGTCTTACATTCTTTTGTGAAGCTTCGGCTTTTCCCATTCCTACTTCAAATTCTCTTGTGGTTGTTCACAATCGTAAGATCCGAGTAGTCCCCTTGAAGTGCAAGGAGAGATCTCAACCATTGACGATCTCAGCCTTGCAATTCAAAAGGGATCTCACGTCGGGTCCTGGCTATGTCGCTACCATAAGGGAGTTGAGCGATAGGGAAGACGTAACAGCACCAACTCCCACACTGCCGCAACCCACTCAGGTTGTCCTTACCAAGCTCAAGGACGTCATGCCCTCCGAGTTGCCCAAGGAGCTTCCACCAAAGCGAGATGTGGATCACCACATTGAGCTGGAACCCGGTGCCAACCTCCCAGCCATGGGTCCTTATCGTATGGCACCATTGGAGCTCGCTGAACTAGGAAAGCAGCTCCATAATTTGATTGATTCGGAATGCCAAGCTTCTTTCGAGGGGTTGAAACAAGCAATCTCCGAAGAACCTGTTGTGGTACTACCGGACTACGAAGAGCCCTTCGAAGTCCATACTGATGCATCCGATTTTGCCATTGAAGGAGTCTTGATGCAAGATAGGCATCCCATTGCCTACAAATTTGCAAAGGAATGGCACGAGGAGGCAGACATCACGAGAGCCTGCCTCGACAAAGCTGCCAAACGGATGAAAAAGTGGGCCGATGCCAAGCGACGCCCACAGGAATACGCGGAGGGAGACTTGGTGATGGTAAAATTGCTACCTAACCAATTCAAGTCCTTACGCAAAGTGCACAAAGGCTTGGTAAGGAGATATGAAGGACCATTTCCCATAATCAAGCGAGTAGGGAAGGCTGCCTACCAGGTCCAACTTCCCCCAAGACTCAAAATTCACAACGTCTTCCATGTAAGTCTTCTAAAGACCTTTCATGAAGACATTGAAGATCCGAGCCGTGGGGAATCCAAGCATGCACCAACTGCTGTCATCACCGAATTCAACAAGGAAGTGGAATGCATCCTTGCTGATAGGGTGATACGAAAAAGGGGAGTCCCTAACTACACCGAGTACTTAGTGAAATGGAAAGGTTTGCCAGACCACGAGGTTAGTTGGGAACGAGAAGATTTGCTTTGGCAATTTGCTGACTACATTCAACGCTTCAAGGACGAAAGCGTGACGAGGACGTCACGAGATCAAGTGGGGGAGGATGTCACGGCCCGTCCCAAGAGCATTGCCAAACGAGGCTCGCCTAGCCCAATTGTGGCCCAAAAGACTTAGCTAGAGTATTTTGGATAAGTTATTGTAAAGCGTGCCTTATCTTCTTCTTGTAAAGCATGCCTTATTTTATTGTAAAGTGTGCCTTATCCCCTTGTAAAGCATAGAGTAATAGGAACCATTAGATCAAATGGATCCTAGCCACACATTGAGGAGGTGGAACCACTATAAATACCCCACTCCTCTCATTTGTAAAGACACCATTGAATTGAAGTTCTTTCCTTTGCAAAGCTCTCTCTCTTGTGCCTTCGGTTTCCTTGTCCCTTTGTAACCTCTCTCGACTCCAAGTCGATTCTCTCAAACTCTTTAAGGCTTACTTAGCATCTTCTCTCGCAAGATTGTCTAAGTGCCGCGCGGGTTAGCACGTCTAAAGCACGTCCAAAGCCTAACTCCGTGACAATAAGCTGGGAAAAGTGATCACATCCAATGATGTGAGAATAGATGAGAACTGGAAAACAATGCAGAATGGAGAAGCTGAGGACAATGAAGAAGATGACTTCAATGTAGATGAAGAATCAGACCAACCTAAAGAAAAGGAACAAGAAGTAAGTTCAGACTTAGAGAAGAGTGAGTCTGAAGATGAAGAAAGAGATCCTTTGGCAACTAAGACGGTGCAAGAAAGAAAGCCAAAGAAAACGTGGACCAGTGCTCATCAAGGAGCTCAGATCATAGGTGACCCATCAGCAGGAGTTACAACAAGAAGAAGAATTGTGGGAGCAACTTCTTTACTCTCACAAGTTGAAACTAAATTTGTTGAAGAGGCTATTCAAGATAAAGCCTGGGTTAAAGCTATCAATAAGGAGCTGGATCAAATTGAGAAGAATGATACATGGGAGCTGGTTCCAAGACCCACTAATAAGAATGTCATAGGAACAAAATGGGTGTTTAGGAATAAACACAATGAAGATGGCAAGGTGATGAAGAACAAGGCCAGGCTGGTTTGCAAAGGCTACACTCAGATAGAAGGGGTAGATGTCGATGAAACTTTTGTACCAGTAGCAAGGTTAGAAACTATCAGAATGTTCTTAGCTTTGGCAACACACAAGAGGTATCACGTCTATTAGATGGATGTGAAATCTGCCTTTCTGAATGGGCTCCTGAAAGAAGAAGTGTATATTCAACAACCCGATGGAGTACAAATCTGTGAGGATGAGACACATGTGTGCAAGCTGAAGAAAGCCTTGTATGGTCTTAAGCAAGCTCCAAGAGCATGGTACAGTAGGCTAGATGCGTACTTGAGAAGGTTGAACTTCAGAAGAGGAATGATTGATAATAACCTGTATGTGTTCAACTCGGAGAAAGGCCAGCTGATAACCATAGTATATGTAGATGACATCATCTTTGGAGGGGATCACTTTGAGCTATGCCAAGATTTTGCACAGAAGATGAGTGAGGAATTTGAGATGTCATTGATTGGAGAAATGACGTACTTTCTTGGATTACAAATAAAGCAGTGTGAAGAAGGTATCTTTATTTCTCAGACGAAATATGCCAAAGAGATGCTAAAAAGGTTTGGCATGGAGGATAGCAGACCTGTCAGTACCCCTATGACAGTGGGTTACAAGTTAACAAAAGATCAAGAGGGAAGGAGTACAAGCCCTATAGAGTACAGGAAGATGATAAGGAGCCTTCTGTATCTTACAGCATCAAGGCCTGATCTTATGCAAGCTGTGTGCGCTACCAGGAGATTCCAAGTTGATCCTAAGGAGTCTCATGTATTAGCAGTGAAAAGAATCCTAAGGTACCTCAGAGGAACACTGGAAATGGGTTTGTGGTATCTAGCCATGGATTCTGTTAAACTACAAGCATACACTAATGCAGACTGGGCAGGAAGTATAGATGATAGAAAATCAACCAGTGGCTGCAGCTTCTACTTGGGTTCAAAGTGTGTTGCATGGTTAAGTAGAAAGCAAAACAATGTTACTTTGAGCATAGCTGAGGCTAAGTATATGACTGCTTGTGTAGCATGTACACAGGTGATATGGATGCTAAGACAATTTGCAGACTTGGGTGTTGAAGTGAAGTTACCAGTGAGTGTACTTTGTGATAATCGAAGCACTATTGATCTCAGCAAGAATCCGGTTCAACATTCGAGGAGCAAGCATATTGACATCTGGTATCACTTCATTAAAGATCAAGTGGAACAAGGTACAATTCAGTTGGAGTATGTTGGCACTAAAGATCAAATTTCAGATATTCTAACTAAACCTCTGTCCACAGAGCTGTTTGAAAAGCACAGATTGAGTCTATCTGTGCAAATAACTCCTCAAGCCTGAAGATCAGGTCAATCCTCCATCTCCACTTTGCGAGTTTTTTAGATTTGTAATTGGTTGGCAAAGGGGGAGAGAAGCAACAGTGTAGGGGGAGCTGTTAAGAAAAGGGGAGTGCATATTTACGTGGAGTTGGAACTGCTACATAGTGGTTTTTGTTATGAGTGTTGCCAACAATTACAAAGGGGGACATTGTTGTTCCCACAGCCTTGTATGGGTTGAAATTGTTGTCAACTAGGTTTAAGTGTGTAAGAAAGTAAAGTCACATGTAAGGGTAAGAACGTAAATCTGCCCTGGAGGGGCAAGAATGTAAATCTGCCGTGTAAGCCCTATTAGGGTTCCATGGAAGAGAGTATATAAAGACCTTGGAAGACAAAATTAGGGTAAGGCCAATACAATTGAATACACGGCAAAACACAAAAGTGTGTGGAAAAACAGAAAAACACAACATACGACCAAAGCACACTGACGGCAAGCGAACGTCATAATAGGGGACAGCAAAATAGAAAAGAAGCAACCGTCGAGTGAACAATAGCCATCATGAACAATGTAACCGTCAAGAGAGAGAGAAAGAGGAGACAGTCGACAGCCGGGCTGAATGAAGAACAACCATCGTCAGAGATAGGAGAGAAAACCCGACACGACCAAAGAGAAGAGTGGACGGCAAAGACATATACGGCCAAATTAGAGTGACGGAGAAGGAGAGGAAAAACCCGACAAGGCCAAAAATAGACCATCGGGGAAGGAGAGAAAACACGGCCAAAAATATCTTCAGCAGTAAAGAGAGAGAAATACAGAGAGACGGCCGAAGAGGAGATGACCGAAGGGGGCTGCACGAAAAATGGTCGACAAAAATAGAGAAAAGAGGAAACGAATGAAGGGGCTAGACGATTGGACAATAGATTGGACAAAAGAGAAAAACCCGATACGACCAGAACATAGGGTGGATGGTTGATGAACAGTGACCAACAAAAAAGGGAGAAAATCTGATACGGCCAAAGGAGGTGTGAAACAGACAAGGGCAAACCAGAAACGTATGTGAGGCGAGCCATGAGACAGTGAGATTGTGAAATAGGAGACGTGTGGGACCATGAGACAGTGAAAGCAGGAGCTATGTGAAACAACATAAAGAAGGAATTCAGCGAAGCATTGAAAGAACTCAACGTATTTCCAGATTTCTTCAAGAGAGGTTAGAGAGCGTTACGGTGAACTTCTAAGCGGCATTAGAGCAGCCTTTCAATTCAATAGAGGCAAGACAAGTTAGAAGAAGGGTAGACACAGTAAGTGACACTCTTTGTATTATACTTGCTTAGTAATTGCAATAGTGAAAGGAGCAGAGGATTAAGACATCCATTGTAACTGGAATTCTCAAGTATAGTGGATAGTCTCGGTAAGGGAGAGTCCCTACCACCGTGGATGTATGTCATGTTGACGGAACCATGTAAATCTCGTGTGTCCATAATTTGCTTTACGTTTTGTGTTTTGAATTGTGTTGTGAATGCAGTTAAAGTATCAGCGAACCCATAACCTAACGAAGACCTAAACAAGAACATCCGAATTGTCTATTAGGCAAGGTGTCTGAAAGGTGACTTTGGGGACTATTGTGATTAGTAGGTAGCAATAGATCTACCTTAGTTGAATTTGAGAAAGAGTTCGCTTTTAAGAAAAGGTTGAAGTTGTTCATTTACCTGCAAATTGCAAATTGTGGTGATACTGATTCACCCCCCCTTTCAGTATCACAAACTACTAAATCCTAGGGAGAAGTCGGGAACTTCAGACACATTTTCTCCTCTATTGCTGTAAGCTACCTGACATGATGTTGGTCGTGCCTGCACTTGCTACCTACTATTAGTTATGCCTACATTTACTGCCAATTACTAGTTGTGCTTGCTGTAATCTGCTAGTTGTGATTCACTTGTTGCTAGTTTTTTATGCTGCTATTGCTACTAGTTATGCCTACACTTGCTGCCTTTACTGGTTATGCTTGCACTTGCTGCACGTGTTGGTTGGGCTTGCACTTGCTGCCTTTTTTTGCGGTTGGTTATACTTGCTGTTACACTTATTGGTATTGCTACTATTGCTTACTACTGGTGCTACAATTGCTGCTAGTGTTACTGATTGCTGCTGGTGTTGCAAATTGCTACTGATGTTGTAGGTTGTTGCTGGTGTTGTGGGCTGCTACTGGTGTTGCGAACTACTGCTAGTGTTGCAGGCTGCTGCTAGTGCTGCTGATCTTGCTTGTTGTAGGTTACTGGTTTCTTTACTATAATTGCAGGATTCCCTAGGTGGTTGTTGTAACTCCTTCTCCCTTTGGTTTGGCTAGCTATTACCATCTTCTTTATTTGGTGTGGTTACTACACACCTTCTTTTTTGGTTTGGTGTGACTGTTGCACACCTTCTCCTCTAGTTTGGTATGGCTACTACATGTCTTTCTCTCTTTGGTGTGGCTACTGCACATTTTTCTCTCTTTGGTGTGGCTGTTGCACATTTTTCTCTCCTTAATGCTACACCTCTCTTGGCCGGCTGCACCTCTCCTTGGTTACAACTTTCTTGGCTGGCTGTACCTCTCCGTGGCTGTAACACTCTTGCTCTCTCCTTGGTGGCTGCCTTGTTTACCTTGGCCGATCACTTTCTCTTGGGTGGCTGCCTCTCTTTTTGCTGTTTACCTTTCCTTGTGGTTGCGTTTAGGTTTGCCATTCTCTTTTAAAATTCAGTAGCACACACATATCTTGAAAGATGCATAGGTGTATTTATAGAACCTTGTAATTAAGCTTACACACTCAGCAATGGTTAGCGTTGATTCCCAAATGTTGCCCTATAATCAACGACTAGATTTGATTCTTAAAATTTAGGGTTAATGGTCCATACTGACTTCTTAAAATTTAGGGTCAACGGTTAGCATTGACCGTTAAAATTTAGGGTCAATGATCAACATTAACTCATTGACTTCGGGGTTGACCTGCTATCATCGATTTTGTCCAATGACTTTTATGCATCTCAATGGTATTCAAAACATCAAATCAACACGAACAATAATGTGAGATACTGTTGACAACAAATCCAACATTAGTCTTTAAAAATGGGCTCAACACCCTCTTAGTGTGAGACCTAAAAAGGTCCTTATTAATTGGTATCCGAGCCTTGGATTCCTTTGTTGATTCATTTTGATTAGATCAAAAAGTTGTTTGCTACTACTGAAAATCATTGCATCTACTGCTAGTTAATATCATAGAGAGTATAAACAATGTTAATAGCAAGGGCATTCCCACTTTTAATGGACAAAATTATCAATTATGGAAAAATAAAATGCTTCCATATTTGCTGTCACTTGGTTTGGATGTGTTTGAATCTACTATTAGTAGCTTCACTTTTATTGCTAAAGGTAATGTTATGATGTTTACTGATAAGAAGAATTTAGAGGATGATGGAAAGGTTAGAAATGCCTTATATGCCTCCTTATCAGACAAAGAATTCACTAAAGTGATGAGATGTAACATAGCTAAACAAATTTGGGACAAATTGAAGAATATTTATGAAGGAGACAAGGTTATGAAGAAAGCCAAGCTATAAATCTGGAGGAGCAAATTTGAAGATATAAAGATGCTGAATGATGAATCAGTGAATGCCTTCTTTACAAGAGTAAATGAAATTGTATGCTCCATTAGAAGCTATGGAGAGGAGATCAACAATGCTACTATGGTAAGGAAGAGACTCGAAACCTTATTAGAAGCTTTTAATGCCAAAGTTTCCTCCATAAAAGATAGAGATTTGAATAGGTTGTCTTTGAATGATTTACACAATATATTGGTGGCTTATAAAATGAGAATAGCCCTAATAAAGAAAAAAAAAAGCTTAAGGCAAAAAAGGAGTTAGGCTTCAAGGCAATAAAGAAATTAAAGATTAAAGAACAAGAAGAAGAAACCACTGGCAGCTTTAAAGTAGAAGATGGTGGACAAAATTTGATAAAGTCATGGCATACATCACAAAAAATATAAAGAAAGGAAAAGGGAAGTATAAGGGAAAATTACCCTTAAAGTGCTTTAGTTGTAGAGGCATTGGGAATTTTGTCATGGATTGCCCAAAGAAAAAAGAAGCAGACAGTGATGATGATGGTAAGCCTGCCTCAAGAAGAAGAATAAAGAAATCAAGTTATTATAAAGTTAGGAATTCAAGTGCTAAAGGGAAAGAGAAACTCTTTAGATCCAAAAGAAGAAATTTCTTGAGCAAGTTGGATGAAGAAGATTCTAAAGAAGAAGTTGATGATGATTACGATGATGATGTTGTAGCAAATATGCTGGTTGCATAAGTAAATGATGAAAAAGAAATGGTGCAACAACTTAAGAATGAATTGAGACATTGTTTGCACAAAAATAGCAAGCTGGGAAAGGAGGTAACAAATTTCAAAAAGCTTAATAAATTTTCTATTGTTGATAAATTTGATCTCCAAGTGAAAGAAAAGGAGTACTTGAAACAAATTGAGGAGTTGAATGTACTTAAGGTAGAGCAAGGCAAAATACACGAAGATCTTGGCGTTAAGGTGATTGTATAAGAGCAAGAAGTGCTAAATTTGTAAGCCAAGCTCCATAAGGGTGAATTTGAATTGAAGAAGTATGAAGTAAGCTTTATGCAGGCCATGGAAGTGAGAGAAGAGTCCTCTTCAACAATGTTATTAAGGAGGATGCTACCAAAAAGATGGATGAGTGTTTAAGCAAACAAAGACCTTATACCATGGGGAAGAAAGGACTTGGCTATATTGAAAAGCCAAATAAGAGGGTAGAAGAGAAGAAGAAAATTGTGTTTGTACCTAAAAGCAAACACAATGATGTTATGGAGAAAAGAAACCAACCCAAGTTAAAATGGGTTTGCAAAGATGTGATGAAAACTCCTATCCAAAGGAGACAGCTTATCAATGATGAAAAGAGAGTTGCCACAATAGGAGTTGAAGATAGGGGATATGAACTCGTTAAAAGAAGAAATTTCAAATTTGAAGGATTTTGCTGGTACTATAGTAAGTATGGGTATATGACTAGTGTGTGTTGGAGTAATGGGCCTATAATAAAGAGAAATGCAAGGCAAGAGTCTAGGTGGAGACTTTATCAAGAAAGGAGACAACCTTAAGTGAAAAGGAACCAAATTCCATTAAGAAACAGATTTGATATGTTAGAAGAAATTTGTCGAAGATGTGAAAAGACTAGACATATTGCTGAGGAATGCTTGACATTGCTGCCTAGTCAAAGAATGCAAAGGAGAACACCTACATATGCTCCTATGTTTGCTTAAAGAAAAAGAAGAGGAAGGGAAATGCATATGGTTGTGGAAGTAGCCTTAAAAGCTTTCAAGAAAGAAAAGCTATGGATCTTAGACAATGGCTGCTCTTCACACATGTCAAGAGACTCCAAGGTGCTAAAGGAAGTAGAAACTATAATAGAGGGTCAGTTGCATTTGGCAATGATGGTGCTTTAAAGATTAAAGGTATTGGTATTGTTAAAATTGGTGTAGAAAAGTTGAAATCAGAGAAAGTGCTTTATGTTGAAGGGTTAAAATACAATCTAATTAGTGTCAGCCAACTTTGTGATGATGGGCATGAATTTACTTTTAGTAAGAGTGACTACATGGTGAAATGATTAAGTGATGGTGCTATTCTTACAAAGGGAGAAAGAACAAATGGAAACTTATACCAAGTTTCCAGTAGCAAAAACACATGCTATATAAGCACCAAAGATGAGAATTTGTTGTGGTATAGGAGATTGGGACATCTTAGACAAAAGGTGATGAACAAATTGTCCAAAATTGAAGTTGTGAAAGATGTACCTAAGTTGAGAAGAGAAAGAAATACCATTTATAGCATTTGTTAAAAAGGGAAGATGGTGAATGCTACCCATAAAATTATGGAGATTCAAACAAAGAAGTCATTAGAGCTCATTCATTTAGATATATTCACCAAACCTATGTTAAGAGAGATGTTTTAGAAGTTAAGGCTAAATTTATGTGTTCAGCCAACCCCTAAAGGCTAATTATGCCTCTAACATCCCTCTCCCTTTCCTTTTTCTATTATTCTTTAGATTTGTTGTCAAAGGGGGAGATATTTTGCATAAATCTAAAAAGAGTATGTACTGATCAAAATGGGGAGTAGCTTGATCAATCCAAAGGGGAAAATCAAATAAAGGGGGAGTTAAAGGTTATTTCCAATTGGTTTCATGCCCACATGCAAAAAGGGAGATGCATGTTTTAGGGGGAGCTATGAATGTCAAAAGCTGCTGCTTATGCTTAATTGCTAACTTATGGATTTAATATGTTGCCAATAAATCTAAAAGGGGAGATTATTGAGCCCATTTTTTATGGCTAATATTGGATTTATTGTCAACGCATCTCATATATTTATCCTTATTAATTTGATACGAGTGCCTTTGAGATGTGTTTATTACATTTACAAAGTGTTGGCAATTGATTCATTCAAGGGTTAAGGAAGACAACGTTGGTGGAATGTGATAAGAATGAGGAGAGAAAGTAGAGCCGAGTTTAGGATGCTGCCAACCCCACCTTGCATTGCCAAAAACAATGAATTGATTTTGATTGCTGGTGGTGTTTGGCTGTAAAGAAAGCATTAATTGTTGTAACTGGCTGCCTGTAAGATTGTCCTCTATGTGGCACGAATGAAATTTCTTTAACAAGATATGGGTTTATTGAGTCCATCTTTGATGGCTAATGTTGGATTTATTGTCAACAACATCTCATAGAATTGTTGAGATGTGTTTATTGCCCACAAATGCATTTTGTATTTGTCAAGGAGCTTGAGATATAGAGAGATTGTTGGTCAAAACCGTTGGTGGTAGGTTAACCCTAAAGTCAATGAGTCAATTTTGACCATTGACCCTAAATTTTAAGAGTTAATGCTGACTATTGACCCTAAATTTTAGGAATCAATGCATATCGTTGATTTTAGGTATACCCTTGGTGACAATTTTAACTGTTGATTGTAGGGTAACCCTTAGGAATTAATGTTGACCGTTGATTATAGGGCAACCCTTTGGAATTAATGCTAACCGTTGATGATAGGGCAACTCTAAACTTAAGGCTTATAAATATATCCATGTAGCTGTCAAGAGATGTGTGTGCTGCAGAAATGTAATAGACAAAAGGAGCAAAATGACAAAGAGTAACCACTAAAAAGAGAGAACAATGGCAGAGGAAGAAGGTGTGTTTTGCAAACCAAAAAGAGAAGGCAATGGTATAGGAAGAAAAAAGAAGGCATGTTGTAGAATAAAAGGGCATGTTATGCAGAAAAATAGGGCGTGTTGTCAAAAGGTTATGTGTTCTGCAAAAAATTAAAGAGAGAATGGCAAAAGAGCTGCAAAATATGTGACCTGTAAAAAAGAGATAGTAGTAGCAACTAGGAGGAGAGATTGTAGCGGCATTTAGGAGGAGAAAACAGCAACAACACTAGAAAAGGAAAGTGTTGTAGCAAAAGAAAACAGCAGTAGCACCAAAGGAAGAAGAAGAGTGCAGTTGCAGCAATGAGAAGGTAGCAACTACAGCAAGAAGGAGAGACAACCTTTAGTAGTAGAATAAAAGGAGAGAACCTGCTGTGGAGAGATAGCAGCAACAACAACAAGGAGAAGGCAGTAGCTGTAGTAAGGAGAAGGTAGTAGCTACAGCAAGGAGAAGGTAGTAGTGGTAATAAGAAGGAGACACAGCCTCCAACAGCAGAAGAAAAAGAGAGAACCTACTAAGGAAAGATAGTAGCAACTGCAGCAAGGAAAAGGCAACAGTTGTAGTAAAGAGAAGGCAGCAGCTGCAGTAAGGAGAAGGCAATAGCGATAACAAGAAGGAGGTAGTAGTGGTAACAAGAGGAAGAAGGAGCTTGCAATAGCAAAATTAGCAATTAGCAGAGAAGAGAACCTGTCAAGGCAGAAGGAGGTAGCACCAGCAGTTGAGAAGAGAACTTGCTAAGGCAAAAGGAGGCAACATCAACAATAAAGGAGAAAACATACCAAGGCAAAAGGAGGCAGCATTGACAGTTAAAGAGAGAACTTGCCAAGGCAGAAGGAGGCAACACCGACAGTAAAGGAGAAAACCTGTCGAGGCAGAAGAAGGAAGAACCTGTAGCGAAGACAACCTACAGCAAAGATAACCTGTAATGGAGAGAACCTGCAATAGAGGTAACTTACAACGAAGGTAACCTACAGAGGAGAAAACTTGTAGTAGAGATAACATGTAACAAAGATAACCTATAGTGGAGATGATGAGGACCTTTTTAGGTCTCACACTGAGAAAGGGAGGGGTGAATCAATGTGAGATGCTCACTTTACATAAATCTTTTAGGATTTAACCCTTGTGACTTGTTAGAGCTGATGACCCAATTTTTATCTTTCTTCTTTATGTGAGAGCGACTGTATAGATATCAATCAAATGCAAGCACCCAAGAACACATGACAATTTTTACATGGTTCACCCATAATGTGTGAGCTGCAACCATGGTGTGATAAAATCACTCTTAAATCATATAATTCACTCTTGTTATCAAGGGATATAGTAATAGTGTGGAAGGATCATCCCTTAACCACTTATGGAAAGATTACTCTTTAACCACTTATAATGATCTCTTGATCAAAAAGCTGATCTCCTGATCAATCCAAGGGTATTTCGTCCTTTTTCAACAAGTTTATTAAAAGGTTTATGACTAACACTTTCTTAAGAAGGATCACTCGATATGCACAGGTTGCTAATGCAGGATGCAAATCTTCTCTTCCTCTACCGCTGGTGCTGCCTCCCTTACTACCTTGGAAGGTTGCCTCACTTACTACCTTGGTAGGTTACCTCCTTTGCTGCTACAAGCTGCTAGACTTGTTGTCGAGGCACATTTTCTTCTCTGCTGCTGCAAGCTACCTGCACTTGCTGTTATTGTTGCCTACACTTGCTACTATTATTGCTTGTTACAATCTATTGGAAGTGCTGCTGCAGGTTATGCTATTACAAGCTATTGAATGTGCCACTGTAGGTTGTGTTGATGTAAGCTACTAAATGTGCCATTGCAAGCTGCTGGATGTGCTGTTACAAGTTATGCCTATTGCTGGTCGTGCCTGCAAGTTGTTGGTTTCTCCTTGGTTTGCTGCCTGCCCTTGCTACTATTGCTTGCTACTAGTTGTGCTAGCAAGTTATTGGTTTCTCCTTGGTTTGCTACTTACCCTTGTTGCTATTGATGGTTATGCTTACTGCTACACTTGCTAGTATTGCTACTATTACTGCCAGCTACTACAACTTTCCTTGAGTGGCTGTTGCAACTCCTTCTCCCTTTGGTTTGGCTGGTTGCTACCTTCTTCTTCCTTTAGTGTGGCTACTACATATCTTCTTCTTTGGTTTGGTATGGCTACTGCACGCCTCTTCTTTGGTTTGGTGTGGCTATCACACACCTTCTCCTCTAGTTTGGTGTGGCTACTGCATATCTCCTTTGCTATATTGGTGTGGCTACTGCACATCTCCTTGGTTGATTTGGTGTGGCTGTCGGCTATTGCAACTCCTCCTTAGGTTGGTGTGGCTGCCTCTTTCTTTGGTGGTTGCTGTCACCTCTTCTTTGGTTAATTACTGCTACAACTCCTTTGGTCGGCTACTGCTCTCTCCTTAGCTGACTACTGCACTCTTCTTGGCCAGCTACACCTTTCCTTGGTGGTTGCCTTCTTTTCTTTGGCTGATCATTCTCTCTTTAGTGGTTGCCTTTCTCTTTGCCATTCTCTAACAAAATTTTGCAGCACACATAGGTCTTGCAAGATGCATGGGGGTATTTATAGAGCCTTGAGATTAGAGTTACATAATCATTAATAGTTAGTGTTGATTCCTAAACATTTTCCTACAATTAATGGCTAGATTTGATTCCCAAAATTTAGGGCCTTGACCCCTAAAATTTAGGGTCAATGGTTAACATTAACTCATCAACTTCAGGGTTGACTTGCCATCAGTGGTTTTGCCCAATGACCTTTACATTTCAACGACATTCATAACATCAAATCAACACATATAACCATGTGAGTTAGTGTTGAAAACAAATCCAGCATTAGCCATCAAAGATGGGTAACTTGCTTCACAGTAGGCACATACTCCAGCTTTACTTCATTTTTCTCCACTCTTTATTTAATGACGTGATACTTGATTTCAATATGTTTTGTTTTGGAGTGTTGGATAGGATTCTTTGATAAATTGATGACACTTTGGTTGTCACAACCAATCCATAATGGCAACTACACATCCACCTTTAGATCTTCAGGTTGTTGTTTCATCCATAGTAATTGAGTACAAGCCTGAGTAGCAGCCACATATTCAACCTCTACAGTACTTAAGAGTCACTGAATTTTGCTTCTTACTACAACATGAAACACATTTACTACCCAAATAAAATGCACCACCTGATGTTGACCTTCTGCCATTGCAATTTCTAGTCCAATCAACATTTGTATACGTACACTTATGTCATAAATCATCCCATAATTTGTTGTGCCCTTCATATATCTTAGAATTCTCTTAGCAGCCATGAGATGAAGTTCCTTGGGCTCAATTTGAAATTTAGCACAAAGTGTTATAGCAAAAACAAGATCAGGCCTTGATACTGTCAAATACAGTAATCTTCCAATCAACTTTCTATATTCCTTTTGATCAACCATGTGGCCTTCTTTATCCTTGCTTAAATTTGTTCTAACCATGATGGGAGTGCTTACTTCTTTAAAGTTCTCCATCCCAAACCTTTGTAACAACTCACAAGCATACTTTTATTGGGAGAGAAAAATTCCATCCTTGCTTTGCAAAACCTATAACCCTAAGAAGAATTTCATTTCACATAGTATAGACATCTCAAACTTTTTCTTCATCTAATTGGCAAAAATAGTGCAAAGGGCCTCCGTTTGAGCAATAAAGATTATGTCATCAACATAAACCACAACAATTAACTAGCCTTGCTTATCTTCCTTTATGTATAAGTTGCTATCCACATTTCCTTTTCTAAACTTCATATCTTTGAGACATGTGTCTAGCTTGGAATATCATGCTATTGGAGCTTGCTTTAAGCCGTATAGAGCCTTGTTCAATTTGCACACACTTGAACTATCATAATCAAGTATAAAACCATCAAGTTGTTCGATAAATACCTCTTCTTCATGCTCTCCATTCAGAAATGCAAACTTCACATCCATCTGATAAACTTTGTAGTTTCTCTAAGCAACAATGGCCATGAATATTTTGATTGCTTCAAGTCTGGCCACAAAAGCAAAGGTCTTTTCAAAGTCAACACCTTCTACTTGTGAGTAGCCTTTGTAGACAAGTCTTGCCTTATTTCTTACCACCTAACCTTTTTCATTGAGCATATTTCTAAAAACCCACTTGGTTCCAATGATGTTTTTCCCTTTAAGTCTAAGTACTAAACACCAAATGTTGTTCTTTTCAATTTGATTAAGCTCTTTATTCATGGCACAGACCCATTCCTTGTCCTTTAATGATTCTTCCACTAACTTGGGTTCAACCTCAGAGATTAATGAGATTTGTTCATAACCTTTTAGTCTTCTCCTAGTCTGCATAGAGTTCTTTTTATTGCTAATAATGTTTTTAGCCTTAACTTCAACTTTGACTCTTTTATGAGTTTGGGAATGCCTTGATTCTTCTTCTTCATCACTTGAATGGCCTCGAATTCATCTTTTTTAGACTCTTTTCGGTTGTCATACACAGCATCATCAGCTTCCTCATGCTATGATTGCATTGTGGAACCATCTTTAATCACTTTAATATCAAAGCTGTCCACCATTTTTAGCAACCTTTTGTTATATCATCTGAAACCTCTTCCATTTGGTACATAGCCTAAGAATATGCCTTCATTAACCTTCTTATCAAATTTGTTGAGATGCTTGCCTTTAACTTTAATGAGGCATAGGCTTCCAAACATTTTAAAGTGTTTTACACTTGGCTTTTTTCCATACCACAGCTTATAGGGTGTCTTCTCTATATGTGGTCTCATCAAGCATCTGTTTTGAATTTCAGTTACAGTGGTGATAGCCTCTCTCTAGTAACCATGTGAAGTACCATGCTTAGCCAACATAGTTCTTGCCATATCTACTAAGCTTTTGTTCTTCCTTTTGACCACTTCATTTTGTTGGGGTGTGTAAGGACTAGCATATTCATTCTTCACTCCATGCTTCTCCAAATAATCTTCAAATTCACCACATGTGCATTCTATCCCATTGTTCATCTTGAGCCTTTTAATTTTTCCCCTTAACTGATTTTCAGCCAACCTCCTGTAGCTTTTGAAATTATTGAGAGCCTTTGATTTATGTTTCAAGAACATAATACAAGTCATTCTTGTAAAATCATCAATGAAAGAGATGAAGTACCTATCACCTTTTGTTGATCTTTGTCTCATAGGCCTGCAAACGTCCGAATAAATAAGCTCTAATGGCTTTTTTGTTTAAATCTCCATATTTTTGTGGGGAGCATTCACCATATTCCCTTTTTGACACATGTTGCAAATTGTGTCTCTTTCTCTTTAGCTTGGGTATATCTCTTATAGCTTCATTTTTGGACAACTTGTTCAATCCTTTTTGTCCAAGATGTCCCAATCTTCTATGCCACAACAAGTTCTCATCTTTGGTGCTCATGTAGCATGTGTTTTTGCTTCTGGAAACTTGGTATAAGTTTCCATTTGTTCTTTCACCCTTAGTAAGAACAACACCATCTCTTAATCTCTTTACTGTACAGCCACTCTTGTTGAAAGTAAATTCATGCCCATTATCACAAAGCTGGCTAATACTAATGAGATTGTGTTTTAGCCCTTCAACATAAAGCACTTATTTTTATTTTAGTTTTTCTACACTAATTTTAGCAGTACCGATACCTTGAATCTTTAAGACACCATCATTACCAAATTTGACTGACCCTTCATCATATTTTGCTACTCCCTTCAACATCTTAGAGTCTCCTGTCATGTGTGAAGAGTAGCCACTATCCAGGATCTATGACTTTTCTTTCTTGGAAGTTTTTAAAGCTATTTCCACAACCATAGTCGTTTCTCTTCCTCTTCTTCTTCTTTGGCCAAATGTAGGAACATGTGTAGGTGCTCTCCTTTACACTCTTTGACTGGGCAGTAATGTTTGACCAAATGTAAGAGCATGTGTGGGTGTTTTTCTTTGCACTCTTTGATTGAGTAACAATGTCAAGCAATCCTCAATAATGTGTCCAGCCTTTTCTCATCTTCCATAGATTTCTCCCAACAACTGAAATCTATTCCTTAGTGGAATATGACTTCTTTTCACTTGAGACTATCTCCCTTCTTAATAGAGTCACCCCTTAGACTCTTACCTCGCTTTCCTCTTCATTATAAGCCCATTACTCCAACATGAATTAGCCTTGTGTCCATACTTACCACAACTCCAGCAAAATCCTTCAAATTTGAGTTTTCTTCTTTCTCTAAGTGCATATCTCCTATCTTCAGCAACTATTGTGGCAACCTCCTCTCTATTTTTGACAACCTATCTCCTTTAAATAGGAGTTTTCACCACATCTTTCCTAACCCATTTTTAACTTGGGTTGGTTTCTCTTCTTTATAGTGTCATGGTGCTTGCTTTTAGGCATAAACACAATTTTCTTCTTCTTTTCTAGCTTCTCACTCAACTTTTTAATATAGCCAAGTCCTTTCTTCCCCATGGAATAAGGTCTTTGATTGCTTAAACACTTATTCAACTTTCTAGTAGCATCCTCCTTAATGGCAATTGCTGAAGACGACTCTCCTTTCAATTTTATGATCTGCATAAAGCTTTCTTCATGCTTTTTCAGTTCGGACTCAACCTTGTGGAGCTTGGCTTGTAAAATCAGCACCTTTTGCTCTTATGCAATCACCTTTGCACCAAGATCTTTGTGTATCTTACCTTGCTCTGCCTCAAGTATGATTAACTCCTCAATTCTCTTCAAGTACTCCTTCTTTTTTGCTTTAAACTCTTTTACTTTCACTCAGAGATCAGAATCATCAACAAAGGAAATCGACTCTGATACTACTTGATGAGGACCTTTTTAGGTCTCACATTGAGAGGAGAAGGAGGTGAATCAGTGTGAAACACTCGCCTTTTATAAATCTTTTTAGATTTAACCTTTGTGACTTGTCAGAGCCGATGATCCAATTTTTATCTTTCTTCTTTATGTGAGAGCGGCTGTATGGATGTCAATCAAACACAAGTACCCAAAAACACATGGCAATTTTTACGTGGTTCACCTACAATGTGATAGAATCACATAATTCACTCTTGTTATCAAGGGATACAATTATGGTGTGAAAGGAACACCCCTTAACCACTTGTGGAAGGATTACTCCTTAACCACTTACAATGATCTCTCGATCAAAGAGCTGATCTTCCAATCACTCCAAGGGTATCCCACCCTTTTTCAATAAGTTTATCAAAAGGTTTGTGACTAACACTTTCTTGTGAAAGATCATTTAATATGCACAAATTGCTAGTGTAGAATACGGATCTTTTCTTCCCCTGCTGTTGGTGCAAGTTGCCTCTTCTGTTATTGTAAGCTGCTGGACTTGCTGTCAAGGCACGTTTTCTCCTTTACTACTACAAGCTGCCGGACTTGCTGCTATTGCTGCCTGCTGCAACTTGTTGGAAGTGCTGCTACAGGTTGTATTACTACAGGTTGTGCTGCTGCCTTTTTCTTCCTTTGGTGTGGCTACTGCACACCTTTTTCTTTGGTTTGGTGTGGCTACTGCATGCCCTCTTCTATGGTTTGGCGTGGCTGTTACATACCTTTTTCTCTGATTTGGTATGGTTACCGTAAGCCTTCTCCTCTGGTTTGGTGTGGTTGCTACATGTCTCCTTGGCTAGTTTGGTGTGGTTGTCAATTGCTGCAACTCCTCCTTCAGTTGGTGTGGCCACCTCCTTCTTTGGTGGTTGCTGTCACCTCTTCTTTGGCTAGTTGCTGCTGCAACTCCTTTGGTTGACTACTGCTACACCTCCCTTGGTTGGCTACTACTACAACTCCCTTAACCGGCTATTACACTCTCCTTTGTTGGCTACATCTTTCCTTGGTGGTTGCCTTCTTTGCCTTGGTTGATCAGCTGCCTCTCTCTTTGCCGCTCAACCTCTCATTGCAATTCTCCCATAAAATTCTACAGCACACATAGGTCTTGTAAGATACATTGAGGTATTTATAGAGCCTTGAGATTAGGGTTACATAATCATTAATAGTCAGTGTTGATTCCCAAAGGTTACCCTACAATCAACGACCAGATTTGATTTCTAAAATTTAAGGTCAATGGTCAATGGTCAATGGTTAGCCTTGACCCCTAAAATTTAAGGTCAATAGTTAACATTGACTCATGAACTTTAGGGTTGACCTGCCACTAATGGTTTTGTCCAATGACCTCTTTGCATCTCAACAGCATTCATAACATCAAATCAACACATACAACCATATGAAATGGTGTTGATAACAAATCCAACATTAGCCATCAAAGATGGGATCAACAGGAGAGAGCCTACAGCGGAGAGAACCTGTAAAGGAGAGACCAACAAAGCTTAAGGAGAGAAACTAGCAATGAGGAAGGAGAAGATCCATTTTCTGCAACAGCAGCTTGTGCACATTGAGTGATCTTTCTCAAGAAAGTTTTGTCATAAACTATTTATGTACTTGAAAAAGGGTGGGAGATCGTTGGAGTGATCGGGAGATCAACTCTTCTAGTGATTGGGAGATTAATCTATTGAGTGATTAGGAGATTGACTCTTTGAGTGATTGGGAGATCATTGTAAATGGTTAAGGAGTGATTCTTCCGCAACATTAACTATATTCCTTGATAACAAGAGTGGATTATGTGATTTAGGAGTGATCCTATCACATTGTGGACGTAGCTCACACATTATAGGTGAACCATATAAAAAGTTTATGTGTTCTCGGGTGCTCACACTTGATTAATATCTATACAACCACTCTCACATAAAGAAGCAAGATAATTATTGGATGATCGACTTTAATAGGTTATAGAGGTTTAATTCGGACATATTTGTAAAAAGTAAGCATCTCACACTGATTCACCCCTTCCCCTACTTAGTGTGAGACCCAAGAAGGTCCTTATCAAGCGGTATCAGAGCCAGGTTCCTTTGTTGATCCATTCTATCTACGTTTATCTGAAATTGTTTGTTGCTACTATGAATATTTACATCTACTGCTAGTTAATATCATGGAGAACATGAACAATGTTAACAGCAAGGGCATTCCCACTTTTGATGGACAAAATTATTAGTTATGGAAGAATAGAATGTGCCTATATTTAATGTCACTTCGTTTAAATGTGTTTGAATTTGCTATTAGTGGCCTCACCCTTATTCCTAAAGGTGTTACTATGACACCTAATGATAAGAAGAATTTAGAGTATGATGGAAGGGTGAGAAATGCCTTATATGCCTCTGTATCAAACAAAGAATTCACCAATGTGATGGGGTGCAACATAGCTAAACAAATTTGGGACAAATTGAAAAATATTTATGAAGGAGACAAGGTTGTAAAGGAAGCTAAGCTACAAATCTAGAGGAGTAAATTTTAAGATATAAAGATGCTGAATGATGAATTTGTGGATGCCTTTTTTTCAAAAGTAAATGAAATTGTGTGCTTCATTAGAGGCTATGGAAAGGAGATTAATGATGTTACTGTGGTAAGGAAGATATTTAAAACCTTACCGGAAGCTTTTAATGCCAAAGTTTCCTCCATAGAAGATAAACATTTGGATAGGCTGCCGCTAAATGATTTACACATCATATTGGTAGCTTATGAAATGAGAATAGCCCAAATGAAGAAAGAAAAGAAATCTAAGGTAGAGAAGGAGTTGGCCTTCAAGGCAATGAAGAAATTAAAGATTAAAGAACAAAAAGAAGAATCCAATAGCAGCTCTAAAAAAGAAGATGGTGATACTAAATTTGATAAAGTCATGACATACATCACAAAAAATATGAGGAAAGGAAAAGGGAAGTATAAGGGAAAATTACCCTTAAAGTGTTTTAGTTATGGAGGCATTGGGCACTTTGTTGTGAACTACCCAAAGAGAAAAGAAGCAAATAGTGATGATGATGATGAGTTAGTCCCAAGGAGGAGAACAAAGAAATCTAGCTATTCTAAAGCTAGAAATTCAAGTGCGAAAGTGTTAAGCCCATATTCGATGGCTAATGTTGGATTTTTCATCAACAGCATCTCACACAGTTATTCGTGTTAATTTGATATTTTGAATGTCATTGAGATACAGAGAAGTCATTGGTCAATAACGTTGATGGTACGTTAACTCTGAGGTCAATAAGTCAATGTTGACTATTGACCCTAAGTTTTAGGGGTCAAGGCTGATTGTTGACCCTTGACCATTGACCCTAAATTTTAGGAAGTTAATGCTAACCATTAACACTAATTTTTAGGAATCAAATTTGGTCGTTGATTGTAAGGCAACCCTTAGGAATCAATGCTGACCGTTGATGATTGTGCAACCCTAAATCTCAAAGCCTATAAATACATCGATGCATCTTTCAAGATAGGTGTGTGCTACAAAAGAGAGACCAACTAGCTATAAAGAGAGAATGACAAAGAGAGAGGCAGCCACCAAAAAGAGAGTGATCGACTAAGAGTGCAACACTAAGGAGAGGTGTAGTTGGCCAAGAGAGGTGCAGCACCAAGGAGAGGTGCAGCTAGCCAAGAGGTGACAGCAGCCACTAAAGAAGGAGGCAACCACATTAACTGAAAGAGGAGTTGCAGTAATCAACAGCCTTACCAAAGGGAGAAGAAGGCAACAGTTGGCCAAATAAAAGGGAGAAGAAGAAGGCAATAGCTAGCCAAACTAAAGGGAAAAGAAGAAGGTGTGCAACAGCTACACCAAACTAGAGAAGACGTGTAGCAACCACACTAAACTAGAGGAGATGTGTAGCAATCACACCAAACCAGAGGAGAACGTGTAGCAACCAATCAACCACCCAAGGAAAAACTTGCAACAACTAATCAAGGAGAGGTGTAGTAGCTAGCAAATCAATCAAGGAGAAGTGTAGCAACCGACAAACCAATAAAAGAGAAGGTGCAGCAACCATTCAAAGTAGAAGGTGCAATAGCCACCCAAAGGAGAAGGTACAGTAGCCACCAAAGAGGTAAAAAGTAGCTTGCAACATAACTAGAACAGTAAATGATAGTAAGTGAATCACAACCAATAGCTTGTAGAACTGGCAGCAAGTGAATCACAACTAGTAGCTTGTAGAACTAGCAGTAGGAGGAGAAAATTTGTCGTGGCAATAGGGCAGGCAGCACCAATAGCAAGAGGAGAAACTTGCCCTAGCAACAGTGCAGGCAGCACTAGTAGCAGGAGGAGAAAACTTACCCCGGCAGCAGGGCAGGCACCACTAGTAGGGGAAAAGAACTTGCTAAGGCAGTAGGTGAGGCAACCTGCCATGGTAGCAGGAGAGGCAGCACTGATAACAAGGGAAGAGAACCTGCTAAGACAACAAGTGATGCAACCTACCAAGGCAACATGTGAGGCAACTTGCCAAGGTAGCAAATGAGACAACATCAATAGCAAAGAAAGGAGAAGATCCACATTCTATAGTAGCAACCTGTACATATTGAGTGATCCTTCTTAAGAAAGTGTTAGTCATAAACCTTTTGATAAACTTGTTGAAAAAGAGTAGGATACCCTTGGAGTGATCAGGAAATCATTATAAGTGGTTAAGGAGTGATCCTTCCACCACATTAACTGTATCCCTTGATAACAAGAATGGATTGTGTGATTTAGGAGTGATCCTATCACACCATGGACATAACTCATACATTGTGGGTGAACCACGTAAAATTGTTGCATGTTCTTAGGTGTTTGTGTTTGATTGATATTCGTACAGCTGCTCTCATACAAAGAAGAAAGATAAAAATTAGATCATAAACTCTAGCAAGTCACAGAGGTTAATCCAAAAAGATTTATAAGAAGTAAGCATCTCACACTGATTCACCCCTCCTCCTTTTAGTATGAGACTTAAGAAGGTCCTCATCAAGTGGTATTAGAGCCAGTTTCCTTTGTTGATCTATTTTGTCTATTTTGATATGAAATTGTTGTTGTTGCTATGAATTTTTACTAGTTGATATCATGGATAGCATGAACAATGTTAATAACATAGGCATTCCCACTTTTGATGGACAGAATTATCAGCTATGGATGAATAGAATGCTCCCATATCTGATGTCACTTGGTTTGTTGTTAGTGGCTTCATCCCTATTGTTGAAGGTGATGCTATAATGCCTATTGATAAGAAGAATTTGGAGTGTGATGGAAAGGCAAAAAAATGCCTTGTATGCTTCCTTATCAAACAAAGAATTCACCAAAGTGATGGGGTGCGACACAACCAAGCAAATTAGGGACAAACTAAAGAATATTTACAAAGGAGACAAGTTTGTGAAGAAAGCCAAGTTACAAATTTGAAGGAGCAGATTTGAAGACATAAAGATGCATAATGATGAATCTATGAATGTCATTTTCATAAAAGTCAACAAAATTATGTGCTCCATTAGAGGTTATAGAGAGGAGATCAACAATGCTACTATGGTAAGGAAGATACTTAAAACCTTACTGGAAGCTTACAAAGCCAAAGTTTCCTCCATAGAAGATAAAGATTTGGATAAGTTGCCTTTAGATGATTTGCACAGCATATTGGTGGCTTATGAAATGAGAATAACCCTAATGAAGAAATAAAAGAAGTCTAAGGTAGAGAAAAAGTTGGCTTTTAAGGCAATGAAGAGATTAAAGATTAAAAGACCAAGAAGAAGAATTTGACAGTAGCCTTGAAGAAGAAGATGGTGATACTAAATTGGATAAAGTCATGGCATACATCACCAAGAATATGAGGAAAGGAAAAGGGAAGTATAAGGGAAAATTACCTTTGAAGTGCTTTAGATGTGGAGCACTTGGACACTTTGACGTAGACTACCCAAAGAGAATAGAAGCAGATAGTGATGATGATGATAAGTTGGTCCTAAAGAGGAAAACAAAGCAATCCAACTATTATAAAGTTGGAAATTCAAATGCTAAGGGGAAAAAGCAACTCTTCAGATCCAAAAGAAGGAATTTTTTGAGCAAGCTAGATGAAGAAGATTTTGAAGAAGAAGTTGGTGATGATTATGATGATGATGCTTTAAAGGAAGTGATGGTTTCTCAAGCAGATGATGATCAAGAATCTTCAAGTGATGAGGAATCAATCGAAGAGGAAGAGGATAAATTGTTACAACAACTTAAGAATGAGTTGAGAGCTTGTTTACACAAAAATAGCAAGCTAGAAAAGGAGGTAAAGCATCTCAAGAAGCTATATGAAAATTCTGCTATTGATGAATCTAATCTCCAGGTGAAATAAAAGGAGTTTGAAGCAAAAGAGAAGGAGTACTTGAAGAGAATTGAGGAGCTAATTGTACTTGAGGCAGAGTAAGGCAAGATACACAATCCAATCTTGTTATCAAGGGATACAACAATATTATGAAAGGATCACTCCTTAACCACTTGTGGAAGGACTACTCCTTAACCACTTACAACGATCTCCCAATCACTCCAAGGGTATCCCACCCTTGTTCAGCCAATTTATCAAGAGTTTATAGTGAAACCTTTCTTGGAGAATGATCACTCAATGTGTACAAACTGCTAGTGTAGAATATGGATTTTCTCCTTCCTTTGCTACCGGTGTTGTCTCACCCGCTGTCGATGTTGCCTATACATGTTATTATTGCTGCTTGTATAAGCTGCTGCTGCTATCTACACACGCTGTTGCTGTTATTTGTGCACATTGCTACTATCCGCTCGCGCTACTGCTACTATCTGCTCACGCTGCTGCTACTGTCTGCTCACGTTGCTGCTACTATCTGTTGCATTATTGCTACTGTTTGCATGCCTTGTTGCTACTGTTGGCGCGTGCTGCTGCTGCTCGCACATGCATAGGTTGCTATCACTACCTACACGTTATGCTATTGTTGTCTGCATGTGCTGCTATCACTGATTTGGTTGCTAAGCATGTTACACTTATTGATTTGGGTTCTAGATGCGCTGCACTTACTGGTATAGTCTCCCAGACATGCCACTGGTGCTGGTATACCTTCCTAGACGTGCTACTGGTGTTGGTATACCCTCCTGGATGTGCTGTTGGTGCAAGAACACCTCCTGGATGTGTTGCAGGGGCACACCTGCTGGTTTGCTAGTGCTGCTGGTGTATGCCTACTAGTTTCCTAGTGTAAGGGGACCTCCTACTAGTGTTGCTGGTGCAGGGACCTCCTTCTACTGCACCACCTTCTACTGAACTTGCAATCTACACCTCTCCTTGTGCAGTTGTTGGTTCTTCAACACGTTCTGGTACAAGCTCCCCTTACTGTTGGTTCTAGTATAGGCTCCTGGATTGCTTTTGGTTTACATCCCTTGCTGCAGGACCTTCTGGTGTGTCTCCTTTGCTACAAGACCTCTTGGTTTGTCTCCTTTGCTGCAGGACCTCCTAGTTTGTCTTCCTTGTTGCAGGATTCATAGGTTGCTACACCACCTTTTGGTTTATCTCCATTGGTTGCTACACCACCTTCTAGTTTGTCTCCCTTGGCTACTAGATTCATAGGTTGTTGTAACTTGGTAAGGGTGTGGTTGCTGCAACTTGGTAAGGGTTGGTTGCTGTAGGTGCTAGTGAGGGTTGACTGCTGCAACTTGGTGGTTTGCTGGCGTGGTGGTTGGCTGCTGATTCCCAAACCTGCTGCTGCATGTTCTAATTTTTTTGCTTGATTCCCAGGCATGCTTTTACTATTAGGAAGCTTCTTGAGGTGTTGCTAGTCTATTGGATAACCTCATAGATGTGCTTGTGTGGTGGTCAGCTACTGCTATCACCTTCATGAGGTGTTAAGCCTATCTTTGATGGCTAATGTTGGATTTGTTGTCAACATTATCTCACACAGTTATAAGTGTTGATTTAATGTTATGAATGCTGTTGAGATGTAATGTGGTTATTAGGAGATACTGGTGATGACAGGACAACCCTGGCATTAAGGAGTAAATGTTGATTGTGACCATAAATTTTAGGGGTCAAGATTGACCGTTGACCATTAACCATTAACCATTGACCTTAAATTTTAGGAAGCCAATGTTGACCAATGACCTTGAATTTTAGGACTCAAATCTAGTTGTTGATTGTAATGTAACCTTTGGGAATCAATGCTAGCCATTGATGAATGTGTAAGTCTAATCTCAAGGCTTTATAAATACCCCTATGCATCTTGCAAGGAGAGGTGTGTGGCTATAAGAGAGAACATGAGTGCTCAGAATTTTGAGAGAGCAGGCCAAAGGAGAGAGAACGGCAATTCTAAAGGAAAGGAGAGGTAACAAGGCAACTAGCCAAGGAGAGTGCAGTAGCCACCAAGGAGAGGTAGCAAGGCAGCTAGCCAAGGAGAGTGCAGCAGCCATCAAGGAGAAGTAGTAAGGTGTAGTTGACTAAGGAGGAAAGAAAGAGAGCAAGGTAGCCAACCACCCGCACTAGCAAACCACTAAGGTAGTAGTTGGCAAGAGGTGGAGCAGCAGTTGGCAGGAGGTAAAGCAATAGCAGAAGGGTCAGGCATCAACAAACCACCAAGGTAGCAATTGGCAGGATGTGAAGCAGCAGCCATAAACTTTGGTAGGAGGTGAAAACACTGACAGCGAAGGAAGGAGAAGATCCATATTTTACTCTAGTAGTTTGTACACATTGAGTGATCATTCTCTAGGAAAGGTTTTACTATAAACTCTTGATAAATTTGTTGCAAAATAGGGTGAGATACCCTTGGAGTGATCGAGAGATCAACTCCTTGATCGGGAGATCGTTATAAGTGGTTAAGGAGTAGTCCTTCCATAAGTGGTGAAGGAGTAATCCTTCCACAACATTATTGTATCCCTTGATAACAAGAGTGGATTGTGTGATTTAAGAGGGATCCTATCACACCATGGACGTAGCTCACACATTGTGGGTGAACCACATAAAAATTTTCATGTGTTCCTAGGTGCTTGCACATTGATTTTTTAGTCACACGGTTATGCTCATGTAAAGGAGAAAAATAAAAATTAGATCATTGGCTCTAACAAGCCACAGAGGTTAAATCCAAATCAATTTGTAAAAAGTGCATATCTCACACTGATTCATCCTCTCTCTTAATGCAAGACCTAAAACGGTACTCATCATGAGGGCTGGCTATTGGTTTATTGGTGAGGGCCAGTTGCTTTGCTGCCTCATTCTCTCTCTCTTGGCCAACTGCCTTGCTCTCCCTCTTGGCTAGCGACCATGCTTTCCCTTTTGCTTGGCTGCCTTGCTCTTCCTCTTAATCGTTCACCTCTCCTTTTGGCTTTAGGTTTGTCGTTCACCTCTCTTTGGCTCTCATTTTTCTGCAACACACCCCCTTATTTTAAGACACATAGGGGTATTTATAGAGCCTTGAGATTAGGGTTACATGATCATCAATGATCATTATTGATCATTATTGATTCCCAAAGGTTGCCCTATAATCAATGATCAGATTTGAGTCCTAAAATTTAGGGTCACAGTCAACATTGACTCCTCAACATTAGGGTTAACTCGTCATCATTGATTTTTCCCAATGACCTCTCTGCATCTCAACGGCATTTATAACCTCAAATCAACACATATAATTGTGTGTGATGGTGTTTACAATAGATCCAACCCTAGCCATCAAAGATGGGCTCAACAATCTCCCTCTTTAGATTTATTAGCAACACATTAAATCCGATAATGCACATATAATAGTTGTTGACATTTACTACTCCCCCTACACATTGTCATTCACAACTCCCCCTAAAACATGAATCACTTGCTACTCCTCCTTTTTACTTCTCCCCCTTGACAAGTTCTCTACCTTTATCCATCAAGCTACTCCCCCTTTTTATGAGTATACACTTTCTTTGAATTTATGCAAAATATCTCCCCCTTTGACAGCAAATCCAAAGAATAATAGAAGAGAGAAGGGGAGAGGGGTTAGAGAATACCTCAACCTCTAGGGGTTGGCTGAATACTTAAGTTCAGCCACTTTTGTACAAGATGTCCTAGTTTTCTATGCCACAACAAATTCTCATCTTTGGTGCTCATGTAGCATGTGTTCTTGCTTTTGGAAACTTGGTATAAGTTTTCATTTGTTCTTTAAACCTTAGTAAGGACAACACCATCTCTTAGTCTCTTTACTATGTGACCACTCTTGTTGAAAGTAACTTCATGTCTATCATCATAAAGCTATCTAACACTAATGAGATTGTGTTTTAAGCCTTCAACATAAAGCACTTTCTTTGATTTCATCTTTTTTGCACCTATTTCAACAGCACTAATACCTTTAGTCTTTAAGGCACCATCATTGCCAAATATGACTGATCCTCCATTATATTTTACTACTTCCTTGAATGTCTTGGAGTTTCCTGTCATATGTGAAGAGCAGACACTATCCAAGATCCATGACGTTTCTTTCTTGGAAGCTTTTAAGGCTACTTCCACAACCATAGTCGTTTCTCTTCCTCTTCTTCTTCTTTGGCCAAATGTGAGAGCATGTGTAGGTGTTCTCCTTTGCATTCCTTGACTAGGCAGCAATGGTGCATGCCTACTGGTTTGCTAGTGCTAGGACCTCCTATGGGTGCTGCTAGTGTAGGGCTGTTGGTTTGCTAGTGCAGCGACCTCCTTTTGCTACACTACCTTTTGCTGGACCTACAATCTGCACCTCTCCTTCTGCAGTTGCTGGTTTTTCAACACCTTCGACCAGACTTGCTGGTGGTTGCTAGTTTTGGTATAAGCTCCCCTTATTGCTAGTTCTAGTATAGGTTCCCGGATTGTTTCTCATTTGGATGCCTTATTGTAGGACCTTTTGGTGTGTCTTCCTTACTGCAAGACCTCTTGGTTTGTCTCCTTTGCTGTAGGACCTCTTGGTTTGTCTTCTTTGTTGTAGGGTTCACAAATTACTGCACCACCTTTTGGTTTATCTCCTTTGGCTACTGGATTCACAGGTTGCTGCACCACCTTTTAGTTTGTGTCCCTTGGCTGTTGGATTCATAGGTTGCTGTAACTTGGTGAGGGTGTGGTTGTTGCAACTTGGTGAGGGTCGGCTGTTGTAGGTGCTGGTGAGGGCCAGTTGCTGCAACTTGGTGGTTTACAGATATGGTGGCTGGTTGTTGATTCCCATACTTGCTACTGCATGTTCTGATTTTTTTGCTTAATTCCCGGGCGTGCTTCTGTTGTTGGGAAGCCTCCTGAGGTGCTATTAGTCTATTGGAAAACCTATACCTTTAACTCTCCCTTTTTTCTGCTTCTCCCCCTTGATGATATCTCCCTCTTTCAAGCTACTCCACCTTTTGATCAGTATATACTCTTTTTGGATTTATGCAAAATATCTCCCCCTTTGACAACAAATTTAAAGAATAATAGAAGAAGAAAGGGGAAAGGGGTTAGAGGCATACCTTAGCCTTTAAAGGGTGGCTAAATACATAAATTAAACCTTAACTTCTGGAACATCTCTCTTGATAGAGGTTTGGTAAATATATCTGCATGAATGAGCTCCAATAACTTTTTTGTTTGAGTCTCCACATTTTTGTGGGTAGCATTCACCATCTTCCCTTTTCAACAGGTGCTGCAAATTGCATCTTTTTCTCCTCAGCTTGGGTACATTTTTCACAACTTCATTTTTAGACAATTCGTTCAACCCCGTTTGTCCAAGATGTCCCAATTTTCGATGCCACAACAAATTCTCATCTTTGGTGCTCGTGTAGCATGTGTTTTTGCTTTTAAAAACTTGGTATAAGTTTCCATTTGTTCTTTACCGTACAACCACTCTTGCAAAAAGTAACTTTATGTCCATCATCACATAGTTAGCTAACACTAATAAGATTGTATTTTTGCCCTTCAACATAAAGCATTTCCTTCAATTTCAGCTTTTCTACACCAGTTTCAGTAGTACTAACACCTTTAATCTTTAAGGCACCATCATTGCCAAATGTGACTAACCCTCCAATATATTTTGCTACTCCCTTTAACAACTTGGAGTCTCCTGTCATGTGTGAAGAGTAGCTACTGTCCAGGATCCATGACTTTTCTTTTTTGGAAGCTTTTAAGGCTACTTTCACACCCATAATTGTTTCTTTTCCTCTTTTTTTTTTTCTTTGGCCAGATGTAAGAGCATGTATAAGTGTTCACCTTTGCACTCTTTGATCGAGCAGCAATGTTTGGCCAAATGTGGGAGCATGTGTGGGTGTTCTCCTTCGCACTCTTTGATCGGGCAATAATGTCAAGCAATCCTTTGCAGTGTGTCCAACCTTTTCGCATCTTCTGCAAATTTCTCCTAGCAAATCATCTATTTCTTAGTGGAATATGGCTTCTTTTCACTTAAGACTATCTCCTTTCTTGATAGAGTCTCCCCTTAGACTCTTGCCTCATGTTCCTTTTCATTATAGGCCCATTACTCTAGCACACATTAGCCTTGTGCCCATACTTACCACAGCTCTAGCAAAAGCCATTAAATCTGGATTTTCTTCTTTCATTAAGTTCGTGTCTCCTTTGGATGGGAGTTTTCACGAGATCTTTCCTAACCCATTTTAGCTTGGGTTGGTTTCTTTTCTCCATCACATCATTGTGCTTGCTTTAAGGCACAAACACATGTTTTTCCTTCTTTGCTACCTTTTCATTTGGCTTTTCGATATAGCCAAGGCCTTTCTTCCCCATGGAATGAGGTTTTTGTTTGCTTAAATACTCATCCAATTTTTTGTAGTATCTTCCTTGATGATGTTTGCTAAAGATGACTCTCCTCTTACTTTCATGGCATATATAAAGCTTTCTTCATACTTCTTTAGTTCAGACTCAGCCTTGTGGAGATTAGCTTGCTATATCAACACCTTTTACTCTTGTGCAATCACCTTAGCACTAAGATCTTCATGTATTTTGCCTTGCTTTGTCTCAAGTACAATAAGCTCCTTAATTCTCTTTAAGTACTCCTCTTTTGCTTCAAACTCCTTTTCTTTCACCTACAGATTAAATTCATCAACAACTGAATTTTCATACATCTTCTTGAGATGCTTTACCTTCTTTTCCAGCTTGCTATTTTTGTGCAAACAAGCTCTCAACTCATTCTTAAGTTGCTGCACCAACTCATCCTCTTCCTCTTCGGTTGATTTCTCATCACTTGAAGATTCTTGATCATCATCTACTTGAACAACCAGCACATCCTTTAAAGCATCATCATCAGAATCATCATTAACTTCTTCTTCAGAATCTTCTTCATCCAGCCTGCTAAAAAAATTCCTTCTTTTGGATTTAAAGAGTTGCTTTTTCCCTTTAGCACTTGAATTTTTAGCTTTAGAATAGCTAGATTTCTTTGTTCTCCACCTTGGGGTTAGCTCATCATCATCATCATTGTCTACTTCTATTCTCTTTAGACAATCCACGACTAAATGCCCTATGTCTCCACAGCTAAAGCACTTTAAGGGTAATTTTCCCTTGTATTTTCCTTTTCCTTTCCTCATATTTTTGGTGATATATGCCATGACTTCACCCAATTTAGTATCAACATCTTCTTCTTTAGAGCTACTGTTAGATTCTTCATCTTGGTCTTTAATTTTTAATTTCTTCATTGCCTTAAAGGTCAGCTCCTTCTCTACCTTAAACTTCTTTTCTTTCTTCATTAAGGCTATTCTCATTTCATAAGCCACCAACATGTTGTGTAAATCATCTAGAGGTAGCATATCCAAATCTCTATCTTCTATAGAGGAAACCTTGGCATTGAAAGCTTCTGATAAGGTTCTAAGTATCTTCTTTACCACAGTAGCATCGTTGATCTCCTCTCCATAGTCTCTAATGGAGTACATAATTTCATTTACTCTTGTAAAGAAGGCATTTACAAATTCATCATTCAGCATCTTTATGTCTTCAAATCTGCTTCTCCAGATTTATAGCGTGGCCTTCTTCACAACCTTGTCTCTATAAATATTCTTCAATTTGTCCCAAATTTGTTTGGTTGTGTTGTACCCCATCACTTTAGTGAATTCTTTGTTTGATAAGAAGGCATACAAGGCATTTCTTGCCTTTCCATCCCCCTTCAAATTCTTCTTATCAATAGGTGTCATAGTATCACCTTCAGCAATAGGGATAAAGCCATTAATGGTAGATTCAAATACATCTAGATCAAGTGACATTAGATATGGGAGCATTCTATTCTTCCATAACTAATAATTCTATCCATCAAAAGTAGGAATGCCCTTGTTATTAACACTATTCATGCTATCAATGACATCAACCAGCTAAAATTCATAACAGCAACAACAATTTTAGATCAAAGTAGACAAAATAGATCAATAGAGGAAACCAACTCTAATATTACTTGATAAAGACCTTCTTAGGTCTCACACTGAGAGGGGGAGGGGGTAAATCAATGTGAGATACTTACTTTTACAAATCTGTCCAGATTAACCTCTATTACTTATTAAAGTCGATGATCCAATTATTTATCTTGCTTTTTTATGTGAGCACAACTATATAGATATCAATCAAGTGTAAATACCAAAGAACACACAGTAATTTTTACATAATTCACCCATAATGTGTGAGCTTCATCCATAGTGTGATAGGATTATTCCTAAATCACACATTCTACTCTTGTTATCAAGGGACAAAGTTATGTTATGGAAGGATCACTCCTTTACCACTTACAATGATCTCTTGATCACTTAAAGGTTTGATCTCCCAATCACTATAAGAGTTGATCTTTCAATCACTCTAAGGTTTGATCTCCTAATCACTAGATGAGATGATTTCCCAATCACTCAAAGGATTAATCTCTTGATCACTCCAAGGGTCTCTCACCCTGTTTCACAGAGTTTATAAAAGGGTTGGTAACTAACACTTTCCTGAGATGGATCACTCAATGTGCATAGACTACTAATGTAGAAAGTGAATCTTCTCCATCCTCGCTACCGATCTTTGCTCAAGCTTTGTCAGTGACTTCTCTGTAGGGTTTATCTTCTGTATGTTCTCTCCTTTATAGGTTCTCTTGGTTGTAGGTTACCTCCACTGCAGGTTCTTTCCCCTTGCTGTTAGTGTTGCCTCACTAGCTACCTTGGCAGGTTCTCTCCTCTTTTATTGGTGCTACTTCACTTGCTACCTTGGCAGGTTTCTTCCCCTGCTACCTGGGCAGGTTGCTTCACCTATTGCTAGTTCTACCAACCTTACTGTTGGGGCAAGTTTTCTCCTCCTGCTATTGGTGCTGCTTGCCTTACTATCGACATAAGTTTTCTCCTCTTGCTACTGGTGTTGCCTACCATACTGTCGAGGCAAGTTTTCTCCTCCTGCTACTAGTGCTACCTGCCTTATTGTCGAGGTAAGTTTTCTCCTCCTATTGTTGGTGTTGCTTGCCTTGTTGCTAGTTCTGCAAGCTACTAATTGTAATTACTGTTAGTTATGCTTGCACTTACTAGTTGTGCCTACACTTGCTGCTTGCTATTGGTTATTCCTGCACTTGCTGCTATTGCTGCTAGTTGTGCTTACTATTGCAATTATTGTTGCACGTCTCCTTTAGTTTGGTGTGGCTACTGCACCTTCTCCTTTATTGGTTTGTTGGCTGCTACACCTATCCTTGATTGGTTTGCCAGTTGTTGCACCTTTCCTTGATTAGTTTACTAGCTGCTACACCTTTTCTTGATTGGTTTGCTAGTTACTGTACCACACTTTGGGTGGCTATTGCAACTTCTTCTTCTCCCTTTGGTTTGGCTGGTTGGTGCCTTCTTCTTTTCCCTTTCGTAAGGCTATTGGTTGCTGCAACTCCTTCTCTGTTGTTCCCACAGCCTTGTATAGGTTGTAATTGTTGTCAACTAGGTTTAAGTGTGCAAGAAAGTAAAGCCACATAGAAGGGCAATAAGGTAAATCCACATGGAAGGGCAAGAATGTAGATCTGCCGCGTAAGCTCTAAAGGGGCAAGAATGTAAATCTGCCGCGTAAGCCCTATTAGGGTTTCATGGAAGGGAGTATTAAAGACTTTGGAAGACAAAATTAGGGTAAGGCCAACACAATTGAATACACGGCAAAACATAAGAGAGAAGGCCAACACAATTCAATACATAGCAAAACACCAAACTCTACACAGAAGAACACCACCTGCAAAAGAAAAGAGTAGCCTAGTGAATAGTGTGGCCGTCGAGTGAACAATAGCCATCGTGAATAGTGTAACCGTCAAGAGAGAGAAAGAGGAGACAGTCGATGGTTGGGCTGAACAAAGAACAACCGTCGTTGGAAAAGAAGAAAGGGTGAACAATATAAACATAACAAGTGATCGAAAAACACAAGGCATCTCTCTCGGCAAAACATGGAACGGAGAGAGAGAAAACCCAATACAGAGAAAGAGGCAGGTCAAAAATTGAGCAAATTGGAGCAGATTGATGAGAAGGAGAGAGAGAGAAACCCAACTGCCAGACCAGAGGAGTCGACAGGAAGGAGAGAAAAAGAAACCCGATGGCCAGAACAGAGGAGTCGACAAGAAAGAGAGAAAGAAAACCCGATTCGACCAACCAAGTGAGTCGACAGCAGAACAGGGGAAGAGAGAGAAAAGAAGGAGAAAAATCATACACGGCCAGATCGGAGACTGTCGGCAGGAAGAAGGTGATGACAGAATAAGCGGGCTGGACAGCAAGACGAAGCAAAACACACCACCGGCGGAAGGAGAGAGAAACCCGACGGGCGATAAACAGTGACCAGCAAAAAAGGGAGAAAATCTGATACGGCCAAAGGAGGTGTGAAACGGAAAAGCGTGCAAACCAAAAACGTGCGTGAGACATGTAACGTCAAACCAGAAACGTAATATGAGCCATAAGACAATGAGATCGTGAAATAAGAGACGGGTGAGACTGTGAGACGAAGAAAGCAGGAGCTGTGTGAAACAACGTAGAGAAGAAATTCTGCGAAGCATTGAAATAACTCAATGTTCTAGACTTCTTCAAGAGAGGTTAGAGAGCGTTGCGGTGAACTTCTAAGCGGCAGTGGAGCAGCCTTTCAATTCAACAGAGGCAAGACAAGCTAGAAGAAGGGTAGACACAGTAAGTAACACTCTTTGTATTGTACTTGCTTAGTAATTGCAATAGTGAAAAGAGCAGAAGATTAAGACATCCATTGTAATTGGAATTCTCAAGTATAGTGGATAGTCTCAGTAGAGGGAGAGTCCCTACCACCATGGATGTACATCACGTTGACGGAACCATGTAAATCTCGTGTGTCCTTAATTTGCTTTACGTTCAGTGTTTTGAATTAAGTTGTGAACGCAGCTAAAGTATCAGCCAACCCATAACCTAACGAAGACCTAAACAAGAACATCCGAATTGTCTATTAGGCAAGGTGTTTGAAAGGTGACTTTGGGGACTATTGTGATTAGTAGGTAGCAATAGATCTACTTTAGTCGAGTCTGAGAAAAAGTTCACTTTTAAGAAGAGGTTGAAGTTGTTCACTTACTTGTGAATTGCAAATTGTGGTGATACTGATTCACCCCCCCTCTCAGTATCACAAACTAGTAGATCCTAGGGAAAAGTTGGGAACTTCATTCTCCCTTTAGTAGGGATACCAACTACTGCACCTTCCTTGGTTGGTTGCACCTCTCCTTGGTGTTGCACCTCTTTTAGCTGGTTGTACCTTTCCTTGTTACTGCACCTCTCTTGGTCAATTGCACCTCTCTTTGATGGCTACCTCTTTTGCCTTGGCTGGTCACTCTCTCTTTGCTGCTCAACCTATCTTTGGCTTTAGGTTTGCTGTTCACCTTTACAGCCCTTGCCGTTCTCTCAATTTTTTTGCAACCCACACTTCGATCTTGCAAAATGCATAGAGGTATTTATAGAGCCTTGAGATTAAGGTTGCACACTGATCAATGGTCAGCAATGTTAAGGCCATCTTTAATCACTAATGTTGGATTTGTTGTCAACACTATCTCATATGGTTATATGTGTTGAAGTTATGAATGTCGTTGAGATGTAGAGAGATCATTGGAAAAAACCAGTGATGACAGGTCAACCTTGATGTTGAGAAGTAAATGTTACCCATGACCCTAAATTTTAGGGGTCAAGATTGATCGTTGATTGTTGACCTTAAATTTTAGGAAGTGAATGTTGACCATTGACCCTAAATTTTAAAACTCAAATCTGGTTGTTGATTGTAGGGAAACTTATAGGAATCAATGATGACCATTGATGATCGTGTAACCCTAATCTCAAGGTTCTATAAATACCCCTATGCGTCTTGCAAGGTGGTGTGTATGTTGCTGAATTTTTTAAGAGAACAAAACCTAGTTGTAGCAGCCGGCCAAGAGGGAGAGAGAGGCAACTTGAAGCAGCCGGCCACCACACCCTTACCAAGTTGTAGTAGCTGGCCCTCTTCAGCACTTGCAGCAGCCAACCCTCACCAAAACTTGCAACAACCAGCCTTAAACTAACAAACCAACAGCCTGCACCAGCAAACCAAGAGGCAGCAACCTGCACCAACAAACCAGGAAACCAGCAACCTTGAATCAATAATCCAGTAGCCCAGGAAGACAAATCAAAAGGTGGTGCAGTAACCTGTGGATCTAGTAGTCAAGGGAGACAAACCTGAAGGTGGTGTAGCAACCTGTGAATCTGGCATCAAGGGAAGACAAACAAGGAGGCAGTAGCTTCACCAACAAACCAGGAGGTAGCAGCCTACACCAGCAAAACCAGCAGCTGTAGCAACATCATCTGGGATCAAGCAGCAAACTAGCAGCAGGAGATTCCAGCACGAGCAATCCAGGAGGCTTTCTAACAAACCAGCAGCACTCGAGGAGCTTTCCAGTAGACTAGCAACACTGCAGGAGCTTCCCACTAGCACTCCAAGGGCTTTCCAGCAGACCAGCAACACTCCACAAAGCTTTCCAGCAAACTAGCAGCACATCTAGGAGGCTATACTAGCAAGTGTAGGCATACAGACAACCAAATCAGTGAGAGCAGTGCATACAGACATCAGCTGCACATGCAGACAGCAGTAGCTCGTGCAGACAGCAACGGCATGCACAGACAGTAGCAGCAGCATGTACGGATAGTAGCAGCTTGTGCAAATAAGAGCAGCGTGTGCGGATAGTAGGAGCAACATGTGCGGATAGCAGCAGCAACGCGTGTTAACAACAGCAGCAGTGTGTGCGAATAGCAGTCATAGTGCGTGCGGATAGTAGCAGCAGTGCGTGTGGACAACAATAGCAGCATGTGCATGCAGCACCAGCAGTGGGTGAGAGACAACATCGGCAATAAAGGAAGGAGAAGATCGTTCTCCAGGAAAGTTTTCACTACAAACTCTTAATAAACTTGTTGAAAAAGGGTGGGATACCCTTAGAGTAATTGGGAGATCGGTGTAAGTGGTTAAGAAGTAGTCTTTCAACAAGTTGTTAAGAAGTGATCCTTCCACAACATTGTTGTATCCCTTGATAACAAGAGTGGATTGTGTGATTTAGGAGTGATCCTATCACACCATGGACATAACTTACACATTATAGGTGAATCACCTAAAAATTGTCGTGTTTGCTTGGGTGCTTGCACATTGATTTATACTCGTATGGTCACGCTTACATAAAGGAGAAAGATAAAAACAAATTAGATTATTGGCTCTAATAAGTCACAAAAGTTAAATTTAGATCGATTTATAAAACGCATATATCTTACATTGATTCACCCTCCTCTTAGTGTGAGACCTAAAAAGGTCCTCATCAAGCATTGATTCCTAAGGGTTGCCCTACAATCAACGGCCAGATTTGATTCTTAAAATTTAAAGTCAACAGTCAACATTCACTTCCTAAAATTTAGGGTTAATAGTCAATATTGATTGATCAACTTCAAGGTTGACCTAACATCAACAATTTTGCCCAATGACCTCTCTACATCTCAACGACATTCATAACACCAAATTAACAAGAACAACTATGTGAGATGTTGACAACAAATCTAACATTATTCATCAAAGATAGGCTCAACACCAATAAATCCAAAGTGGGAGATTGTTGAACCCATCTTTGATGGCGTGTTAAAGGTGTGCTGCAGAATAAGAGAAGGTATGTTGTGCAAAAAAAAAAGGGTGTGTTGTGTAAGAGAAAAAGAAAAAGAGGGTGTGCTATTAAGAGGTTATATGTTTTATAGAAAATTAAAGAGAGAATGACAAGAGAGCTGCAAAAAATTTGAGCTGCAGAAAAGAGATAACAACAGCATCCAGGAGGAGAAAGTGCAGTGGCGTCCAGCAGGAGAGACTGTAGTGGCATCTAGGAGGAGAAAACAACAACAGCATTGGAAAAGGAAAGTGCTGTGGCAAAACAAAATAGCAACAGTACCAGAGGAAGAAGAAGAAGAGTGAAGTTGCAGCAAGGAGAAGGCAACAACTGCAACAAAAGGAAGAGACAGCCTCTAGTAGCAGACAAAAAGGAGAGAACGTGCTAAGGAGAGACAACAACAACTACAGCAAGGGAAAGGTAGCAGCTGCTACAAGAAGAAAGCAATAATGGTAGCAAGGAGGAGGTAGTAGCGACAGTAAGAGGAAGAAGAAGGAGTGGCTGTAGAAAAAAGGAGCTTGCAGTAGCAAAATCAGCAACCAGCAGAAAAGAGAACCTGCAAAAGAAAGAACCTACCAAGGTAGAAGGAGGCAGCACCAGCAATAGAGGAGAAAACTTGCCAAGGCAGAAGGAGGTAGCACCGATAGCCAAGGAGAAAACCTACCTAGGCAAAAACAGGCAATATCAACAATTGAGGAGAGAACTTGCTAAGGCAGAAGGAGGCAGCACTGATAGCAGAGGAGGAAACCTACCAAGGCAGAAGGAGGCAAAACTTACAGCGGAGATAACCTGGAGAGGAGAGAACCTATAGCGAAGATAACCTGCAGAGGAGAGAACTTACAATGGAGATAACCTGCAGTGGAGAGAACTTGCAGTGGAGACAACCTGTAAAAGAGAAAACCTACAAAGGAGAGACCAGAGACCAGTAAAGCTTAAGGAGAGAAATTGGCAGTGAGGAAGGAGAAGATGCATTTTCTGTAACAGTAGCTTGTGCACATTAAGTGATCTTTCTTAGGGAAGTTTTGTCATAAATTGTTTATGTACTTCTTGAAAAAGGGTGGGAGATCCTTTGAGCGATTGGGAGATCAACTCTTCTAGTGTTCGAGTGATTGGGAGATTGACTCTTCAAATGATTGGGAGATCATTGTAAGTGGTTAAGGAGTGATCTTTCCACAACATTAATTGTATCCCTTGATAACAAGAGTGGATTGTGTGATTCAGGAGTGATCCTATCATATTGTGGACATAACTCATACATTGTGGATGAACCACGTAAAACTTTTATGTGTTTTCGGGTGTTCACACTTGATTGATATCCATACAGACGCTCTCACATGAAGAAGCAAGATAATTATTGGATCATTGACTTTAACAAGTTACAGAGGTTTAATCTGAACAAATTTATAAAAAGTAAGCATTTCACATTGATTCACCCCCTCCTCCTCTTAGTGTGAGACGCAAAAAGGTCCTTATCAATGTTGTTGCTATCTTTAGGATTGCGTTTAGCAGTGGTACTGCAAGTTAATGTTGACCGTTAACCTTAAATTCAAGGAGTCAATGTTGACCGTTGACCTTAAATTAAAGGAATCAATGCTGACCGTTGATTGTAAGGCAGCCCTTGTGAATCAATGCTGACCGTTTATTATAGGGCAATTCTAAACTTAATACTTATAAATACCCATATAGCTGCTAAAAGAGAGTTAAGGTATGGCAGAGAGAGACAGAAAAAGTGCAGAGAACATGAGAGGTAGAGATAGTAGTAGCTAGATAAAAATGGCTAAGAGAGTAGTAACTGGAGGAAAACAGCGAAGAGAGAGCATTTGAAGAAAAATGGCCAAGAAAGCTACAATTGGATTTGTTATTAATATCTCATAGATTCGTCGAGATATGTTTGTTGCCTACAATTGCATTTTATATTCGTCATGGAGCTTGAGATGCTGAGAGATCATTAGTCAAAATCGTTGGTGGCAGGTCAACCCGAGAGTCAATGAGTTAATGTTGACCATTGACCCTAAATTTTAGGAGTCAATGCTGACCATTAACCTTAAATTTTATAAATCAATGCTGACTGTTAATTGTAGGGCAACCCTTAGGAATCAATATGGATTGTTGATGATAGGAGCTAGCCTTCAAGGCAATGTAGAAATTAACAATTAAAGGCTAAGAAAAAGAATCCAACAATAGCTTAGAAGAAGGTAGTGATCCTTAAGTGGATAAAGTTTTGGCATACATCACCAACAATATAAAGAAAGGAAAAGGGAAGTACAAGGGAAAACTAGCTTTAAAGTGCTTTAGCTGTGGAGTAATTGGGCACTTTGTCCTAAATGTTGACCACTGACCCTAAATTTTATAGGTCAAAGCTGACCGTTGACCCTAAATTTTATAGGTCAAAGCTGACCGTTGACCCTTAACCATTAACCCAAAATTTTAGGAAGTCAATGTTGACCATTGACCTTAAATTTTATATATCAAATCTAGCCATTGATTGTAGGGTAACCTTTAGGAATCAACGCTAGCCATTGATGAGTGTGCAACCCTAATCTCAAGGCTTTATAAATAACCCTATGTACCTTAAAAGACAAGTGCGTGTGCTACAAATTTTTTAAGAGTGAACGGCAAGCCTAAAGACAACCATAAGGAGTGGTGAACGACAAGGGGAGTTATAGCCAAGGAGTGTAGCAACTGGCCACAAAGGAGAGTGCAGTAGCCGGCCACATTAAGGAGAGGTGTAGCAGCCAACCACACCAAGGAGAGTTACAGCAGCTAGCTGCACCAAGGAGAGGTGAAGTAGCTGGCCTCACCAAGAAGAAGGTGTAGCAGCCAGCCATACCAAGGAGAGGAGCAACCAGAAAACCAAACCAACCAAAAAGGGTGCAGCAGCTAGCCAAGGAGGAGGTAACAGCAACCACCAAAGAAGGAGGCAGTCACACCAACCAAAGGAGGAGTTAAAGCTACCAGCAACCACACCAAAGGGAGAAGAAGAAGGCAGCCCTACCAAAGGGAGAACAAGGTGCAGCAACCAGTAGCCACACTGAACTAGCAGAGGAGACATGCAGTAACCACACCAAGGAGAGAAAAACATGCAGTAGCCACCCCAACAAAGAGGGAGATTGCAACAACAAAGCAGCAAGCAATAACAGCAAGGGCAGGTAGCAAATTAAGGAGAAACCAGTTGCTTGCAACAACACCAGCTACAACCTACAACAACCAACAGCAACCTACTATACTAGCAACTAGCTACAATAACCAATAGCAACCTACTATACCAACAGCAGCTCGCAACAACCAGCAAGTGATCCCAGTGATTGCAGCATGTCCAATAGGCAATCCCAACAATTGCAACACGTCCAACAAGTGATCCCAGTAATTACAGCACATCTAGCAATTTGTGTCAAGCACAATATAAGCAACAATTAGCAACACTAGTTGCAGCCTACAATCTCGACAATTGTAGCAAGTTCAACAAGCTATACCAGAAATTGTAATGCCAACAGCAAGTCCAACAAACAAAACCAACAACTATTGATTGTAAGACCAGTAGCAAGCTATAGCAGAATGTGTAGGCAGCACAATAGCCTATGCAAGCAGCAATAGTAGAACGTGCAAGCAGTGATAGTAGCCCATGCACGTGTAGGCAGTAACAATAGAACATGCAGGCAACAATAGCAGAATGTGTAGGCAGCGACAACAAAATGTGCAAGCAACAATAGCAGAACATGTAGGTAGTAATAGCAACAACAGCAGCACGCATAGGTAGCTTGCCACAACAGAGGAGAAAAAGTCCCCAACAACAAGTTTGATAGCTTGCAGCAGCAAAGGAGAAAATGTGCCTCGGCAGCAAGTCTAGCATCTTGTAGTAGTAAAGGAGAAAATATGCCCTGTCAGCAGGTGGGGTAGAACTAGTAGTAAGGGAAGAGAACCTACTAAGGCCAAAGGAGGCAACACCGGTAGTGGAGGAAGAAACCTACCAAGGCAATAGGTGAGATAACACTTGCAGCAGGAGGAGAGAACCTACCGAGGCAATAGGGGAGGCAGCACCAGTAGCAGAGGAGAGAACCTGCCGAAAAAGTAGGTGAGGCAACATTGGTAGCAGAGGGAGAGAACTTGCAACGGAGATAATTGGTAGCAAAGAGAACCTGTAGCAAAGATAACCTGCAGTGGAGATGACCTATAAAGAAGAGATCGGCAAAGCCTGAGCAAAGATCGACATTGAAGAAAGAAAAGATCCATTTTTTATAATAGCAGCCTATGCATATTGAGTGATCTATCTTGAGGAAGTCATTATCATAAACTATTTATGTATTTTGCGAAAATGGGTGGGATACCCTTGGAGTAATCAGGAGATCAATTTGTTAAGTGATCGGGAGATCAAACCTTTGAGTGATCATGAGATCGACTCAGTGATTGAGAGATCATCGTAAGTGATTAAGGAGTGATCCTTCCATAGGTGGTTAAGGAGTGATTCTTCCACAACCAAACTGTATCCCTTAATAACAAGAGTGGATTGTGTGATTAGGAGCTCTTACATTGTGGGTGAACCACATAAAAATTGTTGTGTGTTCTTGGGTGCTTGCATTTGATTGATATCCATACGGTCACTTTCACATAAAGAAGAAAGATAAAAAATTGGATCATCAACTCTAACAAGTCATAGAGGTTAATTCAAAAAGATTAGTAAAAAGTGAGCATCTCACACTGATTCACCCCCTCTCTTTCTTAGTGTGAACCAGCCACTACACTCTCCCTGGTGGTTAGTTGCTGCACTCTCCTTCTCCCTTTGGTTTGGCTGACTGTTGCCTTCTTCTTTCTTTGGTGTAGCTGTTGCACACCTTTTTCTCTAGTTTGGTGTGGTTGCTGCACATCTCCTTTGCTAGTTTGGTGTGGTTGTCAGCTGCTGCACCTTGTTCTCCCCCTTCGGTAAGCCTACCTTCTTCTTCTCCCTTTGGTGTGGTTGTCAATTGCTGCAACTCCTCCTTCAGTTGGTGTGGCTGCCTCCTTGTTTGGTGGTTGCTGTCACCTCTTCTTTGGTTGGTTGTTGTTGTACTCTCTTTGGTCAACTACTACTACTTTCCTTAATGGCTGCCTTCTTTGCCTTGCCTGGTCAATGTCTTCTTTGGCGGTTGCCTCTCTCTTTGCTACTCAACCTCTCTTAGGTCGACTATATACCTTTTGCTGCTCAACCTTTCTTAGTTGTTCTCTCTCAAAATTTTGCAGCACACACACTTGCCTTGCAAGGTGCATGGGTTATTTATAGAGCCTTGAGATTAGGATTACACAATTATCAACAATCAGGGTTGATTCCCAAAGGTTGCCTTACAATCAATGGCTAGATTTAATTCCTAAAATTTAGGCTCAATGATCAATATTGACTTCCTAAAATTTAGGGTCAATGGTTAACGGTCAACGGTTAACCTTGACCCCTAAAATTTAGGGTCAACAGTCAACATTGAGTCATTGACTTTATGGTTGACTTGCCATCAACAATTTTGCATAATGACCTCTTTCCATCTTAATGGCATTTATAACATCAAATCAACACATACAACTATATGAGATGTTGTTGACAACAAATCCAACATTAACCATCAAAGATGAGCTCAACACTGTATTTTAACAGCATTCATAATATCAAATCAATAAGGATAACTATGTGCGATGCTGTTGATAACAAATCCGACATTAGCTATCAAAGATGGGCTCAACAATCTCTCCTTTTGGATTTGTTGGCAACACATTAAATCTAACAATCAGCAATGCACAAATAGCAACTTTTGACATTCACAGCTCCCCTTGAAACATGCATATCCCTTTTTGCATATGGGCATGATTCCAACTGTGAACAATCTTTAACTCCCCTTTTTTTTTGCTTCTCCCCCTTTATTTATCAAGCTACTCCCCTTTTTAAATAGTATATACCTTCTTTGGATTTATGCAAAATATCTCCCCTTTTAACAACAAATCCAAAGAATAATAGAAGAAGGAAAGGGAGAGGGGTTAGAGGTATACCTTAGCCTATAGAGGGTGGCTGAACAAATAAATGCAACCTTAACTTTTGAAACATCTCTCTTAATAGAAGTTTGGTGAATATATTTGTAATTTGCTCCAATGGATTTTTTGTTTAAATCTCCACATTTTTGTGGGTAGTATCCACCATCTTCCCTTATTGACAAGTGCTGCAAATTGCATTTCTTTCTCTTCTCAGCTTAGGTATATCTTTCATAACTTTATTTTTGGACAACTTATTTTGCCCTGTTTGTCCAAGATGTCCCAATCTCCTATACTACAACAAATTCTCATCTTTGGTGCTCATGTAGCATATGTTTTTGCTTTTGGAAACTTGGTATAAGTTTTCATTTATTCTTTCACCCTTAGTAAGAACAACACCATCACTTAATCTCTTTACTGTACAGCCACTCTTGCTGAAGGTAACTTTATGTCTATTATGACAAAGTTGGCTAATACTAATAAGATTGTGTTTTATCCCTTCAACATAAAACACTTCCTTCAATTTCAGCTTTTTTGCACCAATTTCAGCAACATCCACACCTTTAATCTTTAAGGCATTATCATTACCAAATGTGACTGATCCTCCATCATACTTTACTACTTCCTTCAACTCTTTAAAGTCTCTTGTCATGTGTGAAGAGCAACGATTGTCTAGGATCCATGGCTTTTCTTTCTTAGAAGCTTTTAAGGCTACTTCCACAACTATAACCATTTCTTTTCCTCTTCTTCTTCTTTGGCCAAATGTGGAGCACATGTAGGTGTTCTCTTTTGCACTCTTTGTCTAGGCAGTAATGTCAAGCAATCCTAAGTAGTATATCCAGCCTTTTCGCATTTTCCACAAATTTCTCTCAACATGTCAAATCTATTTCTTAGTGAAATATGACTTCTTTTCACTTGAGGCTATCTCCTTTCTTGATAAAGTCTCCCCCTAGACTCTTACCTCATATCCCTCTTTATTATAGGCTCATTATTTCAGCACACATTGGCGGCCTTATGTTCATACTTACCACAGCTCCAACAAAATTCTTTAAATCTAGATTTTCTTCTTTCACCAAGTTCATGTCTCTTATTTTCAGCAATTGTTGTGGCAACCTTCTTTTCATCTTTAATAACTTGTCTCCTTTAGATGGGAGTTTTCATCATATCTTTCCTAATCCATTTTAGCTTGGGTTGGTTTCTCTTCTCCATAACATCATTGTGCTTGCATTTAGGCATAAACACAATTTTCTTCTTTCTTGCAACCTTCTCATTTCGCATTTTAATATAGCCAAGTCCTTTTTTCCCTATAGAATGAGGTCTTTTTTTTGCTTAAACACTCATCCAATTTTTTGGTAGCATCCTACTTGATGGCATTTGTTGAAGAGGACTCTCCTTACACCTTCGTGGCCTGCATAAAGCTTTCTTCATACATCTTCAGTTTGGACTCAACCTTATGGAGCTTCACTTGCAAAATCAGCACTTCTTGCTCTTATATAGTCACCTTAGCACCAAGATCTTCTTGTATCTTCTCTTGCTCTACCTCAAGTACACTCAACTTCTCAATTCTCTTCAAGTACGCCTTCTCTTTTGCTTTAAACCCCTTTTCTTTCACCTAGAGATCAAATTCATCAACATCAAAATCTTTATACAGCTTTTTGAGATGCTTGCAAACAAGTTCTCAATTCATTCTCAAGTTGCTACACCAACTTTTGCTTTTCCTTTTTCATTGATTCCTTATCATTTGAAGATTTTTGTTCAACATCTACTTGAGCAACCAGCACATCCTTTACAGCATCATCATCAGAATCATCATCTTCTTCTTCAAAATCTTATTTGTCTAACTTGCTTAAAAAATTTCTTCTTTTAGATCTAAAAAGTTGCTTTTTCCCTTTGGCACTTGAATTTCCAGCTTTTGAATACCTGAATTTCTTTGTTCTTCACCTTGGGGCCAGCTCATCATCATGATCACTGTTTGCTTATCTTCTCTTTGGATAGTCCATCACAAAATGCCCAATTGCTCCACAACTGAAGCACTTCAAGGGTAATTTTCACTTGTACTTCCCTTTTCCTTTCCTTATATTTTTGGTGATGAATACCATGACTTTATCAAGTTTAGTATCACCATCTTCAACTTCAAAGCTGTTGTTGGATTCTTTTTCTTAGTCTTTAGTCTTTAATTTCTTCATTGCCTTGAAGGCTAACTCCTTCTCTGCCTTAGACTTTTTTTCTTTCTTCATTGAGACTATTTTCATTTTATAAGCCACTAATATGCTGTGCAAATCATCTAAGGGCAGCCTATCCAAATCTCTATCTTCTATGGAGGGAACCTTGGCATTGAAAGCTTTTGGTAAGGTTCTAAGTATCTTCCTTACCACAGTAGCATTGTTGATCTCCTCTCCATAGCCTCTAATGGAGTACATAATTTCATTTACTCTTGTAAAGAAGGCATCCACAGATTCATCATTCAGTATCTTTATGTCTTCAAATTTGCTCCTCTAGATTTGTAACTTGGCTTCCTTCACAACCTATCTCCTTCATAAATATTCTTTAATTTGTCCCAAATTTGTTTAGCTGTGTTGCATTCTATCACTTTGGTGAATTCTTTGTCTGATAAGGAGGCATAGAAGGCATTTCTTGTCTTTCCATCACACTCTAAATTCTTCTTATCAGTGGGCATCATAGCAGCACCTTCAGCAATAGGGGTGAAGCCAGTAACAGTAGATTCAAACACATCCAAACCAAGTGACATTAGATACGAGAGCATTCTATTCTTCCATAACTGATAATTTTGTCCATCAAAAGTGGGGATTCCTTTACTGTTAATATTGTTCATACTTTCCATGATATTAACCAACAACAGATGTAAAAATTCACAGCAACAACAAGCAATTTCAAATGAAAGCAAATAAAATGGATCAATGGAGGAAACTTGCTTTAATACCACTTAATGAAGACCTTTTTAGGTCTCACATTGAGAGGGGGAGGGGGTGAATCAATGTGAGATGTTCACTTTTTACAAATCTATCCAGATTAACATCTGTGACTTATTAAAGACAATGATCCAATTATTATCTTACTCCTTTATGTGAAAGTGACCGTATAGATATCAATCAAACATGAACACCAAAAAACACACAAAGATTTTTATGTGGTTTACCCACAATGTGTAAACTACATCCACGATGTGATAGGATCACTCCTAAATCACACAATCCACTCTTGTTATCAAGGGATATAGTTAATGTCGTGGAAGGATCACTCCTTAACTACTTACAATGATCTCCCCATCAAAGAGTTGATCTCTCGATCACTTAAAGGATTGATCTCCCAATCACTTTAAGGGTCTTCCACCCTTTTTTAAAAAGTTTATAAAAAGGCTATGACTAAAACTTCCTGAAGAAAGATCACTCAATATGCATAGACTGCTATTGTAGAAAGTAGATCTTCTCCTTCCTTACTGCTGGTTTTCACTCAAGCTTTACCGGTCTCTTCTTTATAGGTTCTTTATGCTGCTACTACTGTTTCTCCTTTGCATGTTCTCTCTTTTATAGGTTCTCTCGGTTGTAGGTTCTCTCCACTATAAGTTATCTCCGCTACAAGTTATCTCCATTACAGGTTCTCTCCCTCTACTACTGATGTTGCCTCCTTCTGCCTTGGCAGTTTCTCTCCCTCTACTACTGATGTTGCCTCCTTCTGCCTTGGCAGTTTCTCTCCCTCTGCTGCTGGTGTTGCTTTCTTCTACCTTGACAAGTTCTCTTCCTCTGCTACTGATGCTGCCTGCTTCTGCCTTAGCAAGTTTTCTTTTTTTGTTGCTAGTGCTGCCTCACCTATTGCTAAGACAAGCTTTCTCCTCTACTGCTGGTGCTACCTACTTCTACCTTAGTAGCTTCTCTCCTCTCCGCTTTAGGTTATCTCCGCTACAGATTATCTCTGCTGCAAGTTTTCTCCCTCTATTGCCAATGTTGCCTCCTTCTGCCTTAGTAGGTTCTCTCCCTCTACTGCTAGTGCTACCTCACTTACTGTTGGGACAAGCTTTCTCCTTTGCTGTTGTTGCTGTCTACTTCTACCTTAGTAGGTTCTTTTCCCCTATTGATGGTGTTGCCTCACCTGTTGCTACAAGTTACTATAAACTCCTTCTTTCTGCAGCCAGTCCTCCTTCTTCCACTTGTTGTAATTTCTGCCTTCTCCTTACTGCAATTGTTGCCTTCTCCTTATTGTAATTATTGCCTTTTCCTTGCTACATATTCTACCTTCTCCTTGCTACAATTACTTCCTTCTCCTTGCTACAATTCTACCTTCTCCTTGATACAATTGCTACCTTCTTCTTACTGCAATTTCTACCTTCTACTTGCTACAATTGTTGCTGCCTTTTCCTTTGGTACGACTACCTCTCTTTTTGGTGGCTGCTACCTCCTTCTCCTTTTGGTTGCTATTACACCTTCTTCCTTTGGTTGCTGCTGCACCTTTTGCTTTAGGTTTCTTTGGTTACTACTGCACCTTCTCCTTTTAGTGGCAGTTGCACCTTTTCCTTTTGATGGTTATTGCACCTTCTTCTTTGGTGGCTGCTGCACCTTCTCCTTCTGTTGGCTACTGCACCTTCTCCTTCCGTTGGCTACTGCACCTTCTCCTTCCAGTGGCTATTACACCTTTTCCTTCCAGTGGCTACTACACTGTCTCTTTCTCCCTTTGGTTCAACTGTCACCTTCTTTGGTATGGCTGCTACATTCCTTTTCTCCCTTTGTCACTGCACACCTTCTCCCATGGTGTGGTTGATTGGTTGCTACTGCACACCTTCCCCCTTGGTATGGTTAAGTGGTTGCCGCTGCACACCTCTCCTTTTGGTATGGCTAACCTTCTTCTCCCTTTGGTTCAGTTGTCACCTTCTTTGGCATGGCTACTGCACCTTCTTCTTCCTTTGGTTCAGCTAACGGCTGCAGTACTCTTTGTTTTGTCGCTGCACCTCTCTTTGGTTGGTTGTCATGTACCTCTCTTTTTCATTCTCTCTTAATTTTTCTACAACACACACATCTTTTGAAAGATGCATGGATATATTTATAAGCCTTAAGTTTTAAGGTTACACAATCATTAATGATTGGCATTGATTCCTAAGGGTTGCCCTATAATCAACGGTCAGATTAGATTTCTAAAATTTATGGTCAACAATCAACATTAACTCTTAAAATTTAGGGTCAATGATCAAGGGTCAACGGTTAGCTTTGATTTCTAAAATTTAAGGTCACTGGTCAATATTATCTCATTAACTTCAAAGTTGACTTGCCATCAACAATTTTTACCAACGACCTCTCTACATCTTAATGGCATTCATAATATCAAATCAACAAGGACAACTATATGGATGCTATTGACAACAAATCCAACACTAGCCATCAAAGATGGGCTCAACACAAAAACTCAACGAGGAGGCAGTTGCGAAAACAAGAAAAAGACAACAGCAATAGCAAAAGAGAAGAAAAGTGTAGCAGCGGAGAGAACCTACAAAAGAGGAACTTTCAAAGAGCAGAACCTGTAGAGGAGAGAACCTACAGAGGCAGAAGAAGGAACCTACAGTGGTAAGAGGAGAGAACTTGCAAAGATAGGAAAGCACTAACAGTTAAAGAGAGAACCTGCCAAGGTAGAAGGAGGCAACATCAGCAGCTAAGGAAAGAAACCACCAAGGTAAAAGGAGGTAGCATCGATAGCAGAGGAAAGGAGAGACCGACAAAGTTTAAGGAGAGAAACTGACACTGAGAAGGTAAAGATCTGTTTTTTTGCAACAGTAAGTTGTGCACATTGAGTGATCTTTTTTAGGGAAGTTTTGTCACAAAATTTTTATGTATTTCTTGAAAAAGGGTAGGAGACCCTTGGAGTGATCGGGAGATCAATCCTTTGAGTGATCGGGAAATCAACTCTTCTAGTGATTGGGGGATCCTTGTATGTGGTTACGGAGTGATCCTTCCATAAGTGGTTAAGGAGTAATCCTTCCACAAGTGGTTATGGAGTGATCCTTCCATAACATCATCTGTATCCCTTGATAACAAGAGTGGATTAAGTGATTTAGGAGTGATCTTATCACACCATGGACATAGCTCACACATTATAGGTAAACTATGTAAAAATTTTGTGTGTTCACGGGTGCTTGTGCTTGCTTGATATCCATACGGTTGTTCTCGTATAAATAAGCAAGATAAAATTAGATCATCAACTTTAACAGGTCACAAAGGTTTATTCTAGATAGACTTGTAAAAAGTAAATATCTCACACTAATTCACCCCCTCTCCCTCTCAATGTAAGACCCTAAAAGGTGAGGGTATTAAAGCTTGGTTCCTCTATTGATCCATTCAGTCTGCTTTGATCTAAAATTGTTTGTTATTATTGTGAATCTTTACATCTATTGCTGGTTAATATCATGGAGAGCATGAATAATGTTAATAACAAGGGCATTCCCACTTTTGATGGACAAAATTATCAGTTATGGAAGAATAGAATGCTCCCATATTTGATGTCACTTGGTCTGAATGTGTTTAAATCTGCTATTAGTGTTTTCACCCCTGTTGCTAAAGATGTTATTATGATGCCTACTGATAAGAAGAATTTGGAGTGTGATGGAAAGGCAAGAAATGTCTTATATGCCTCCCTATCAAACAAAGAATTCACCAAAGTGATGGGATGCAATACAGCCAAAGAAATTTAGGACAAATTTGAAGACATAAAGATTTTAAATGATGAATTGGTGGATGCCTTCTTTACAAAAGTAAATGAAATTGTATGCTCCATTAAAAGCTATAGAGAGGAGATCAATGATACTACTGTGGTGAGGAAGATAGAACCTTACCATAAGCTTTTAATGCCAAAGTTTCCTATATAGAAGATAGAGATTTGGATAGGTTGCCCTTAGATGATTTACATAGCATATTGTTGGCTTATGAAATAAGAATAGCTTGAATGTAGAAAGAAAAGAAGCATAAGGTAAAGAAAAAGTTGGCCTTCAACGCAATGAAGAAATTAAAGATTAAAGAATAAGAAGAAGAATCTGATAGTAGCTCTAAAGTTGATGATGGTGATACTAAATTTGATAAAGTCATGGCATACATCACCAAAAATATGAGAAAAGGAAAACAGAAGTACAAGGAAAAATTACCCTTGAAGTACTTTAGTAGTGGAGCAATTGGGCACTTTACCATGGACTACCCAAAGAGGAAAGAAGTAGGTAGTGATGATGATGATGAGATGACCCCAAGGAGGAGAACAAACAAATCCAACTATTCTAAAGTTGGAAATTCAAGTGCCAAAGAGAAAAAGGAACTTTACAGATCCAAAAGAAGAGAGAAAAAGGAATTATAGATCCAAAAGAAGAAATTTTTTGCGCAAATTAGATGAAGAAGATGATGATGATGTTGCAAAAATTGTGCTAGTTGCACAGGTAAATGTTGAAAAAGAATCTTCAAGTGATGAGGAATCAACCAAAGAGGATTTGAGAGCTTGTTTGAACAAAAACAACTAGTTGGAAAAAGAGGTAAAGCATCTTAAGAAACTAAACAAAAATTTTGTATTATGATAAATTTGATCTCCAAGTGAAAGAAAAGGAGTTTGAAGTGAAAGAGAAGGAGTACTTGAAGAGAATTAAGGAGCTGAATGTACTTGAGGCAAAACAAGGCAAGATACATAGAGATCTTGGTGCTAAGGTGATTGCACAAAAGCAACAAGTGTTGATTTTGCAAGCCAAACTCCGTAAGGCTGAGTCTGAATTGAAGAAGTATGAAGAAAGCTTTATGCAGGTTGTAGAACTGAGAAGAGAGTCCTCTTCAACAAATGTTATCAAGGTGGATGTTACCAAAAAGTTGGATGAGTGTCTAAGCAAACAAAGACCTCTTCCATAGGGAAGAAAGGACTTGGCTATATTGAAAAGCTAAATGAGAGGGTAACAAAGAAGAAGAAAATTGTACTTGTGCCTGAAAGCAAACATAATGACGTTATGGTAAAGAGAAACCAACCCAAGCTAAAATGGGTTAGGAAAGATGTGATGAAAACTCCTATTCAAAGGAGACAAGTTATCAAAGATAGAAAGAAGGTTGCCACAACAGTTGCTGAAGATAGGAGATATGAACTTGGTGAAAGAAGAAAATTTAGATTTGAAGGATTTTGCTAGAGGTGTAGTAATTATGGGCACAAGGCTAATATGTGCTAGAGTAATGGGCTTATAATGAAGAGGAATGTGAGGTAAGAATCTAGGGGGAGACTCCATCAAGAAAGGAGACAGCCTTAAGTGAAAAGAAGTCATATTCCATTAAGAAACAGATTTGATATATTGGAAGAAATTTGTAGAAGATGTGAAAAGGCTGGACATATTACTAAGGAATGCTTGACATTATTACTTGGTCAAAGAATGCAAAGGAGAACACTTGCATATGCTCCTGCATTTGGCCAAAGAAGAAGAAGAGGAAGGGAAATGGCAATGGTTGTGGAAAGTGCCTTAAAAGCTTCCAAGAAAGAAAAGCCATGGATCCTAAATAGTGGCTACTCTTCACACATGATAGGAGAGCCCAAGGTGTTGAAGGAAGTAGTAAAATATGATAGAGGGTCAGTCACATTTGGCAATGATGGTGCCTTAAAGATCAAATGTGTTAGTGCTGCTAAAATTGGTGTAGCAAAGCTGAAATTAGAGGAAGTGCTTTATGTTGAAGGGCTGAAACATAATCTAATTAGTGTTTTCCAACTTTGTGATGATAGGCATGAAGTTACTTTCAACAAGAGTGGTTGCATAGTAAAAAGATTAAGTAATGGTGTTGTTCTTACTAAGGGTGAAAGAACGAATTGAAACTTATACCAAGTTTTAAAAAGTAAAAACACATGCTATATAAACATCAAAGATGAGAATTTGTTGTGGCATAGGAGATTGAAACATCTTGGACAAAAGGAGCTGCACAAGTTGTCCAAGAGTGAAGCTGTGAAAGATGTACCCAAGTTGAGAAAAGACAGCAATGCAATTTATATCACATGTCTAAAAAGGAAAAATGGTGAATGTTACCCACAAAAATGTGGAGATTCAAACAAAAAAGCCATTAGAGCTCATTCATTCGAATGTTTATGGGCCTATAAGACAAAGATCATAAAAGGGTGATAGCTATTTCATTTCTTTTATTGATGATTTTATAAGAACGACTTGTATTATGTTCTTAAAACATAAATCAGATGCTCTCAATAATTTTAAGAGCTACAAGAGGCTGGTTGAAGATCGATTGGGGGGAAAAATTAAAAAACTCAACACAGATAATAGGACATAATATACTTATAGTGAATTCGAAAATTATTTGGAAAAGCATGGAGTGAAGCATGAATATGCTAGTCCCTACACACCCTAACAAAATCAAGTGGTTGAAAGGAAGAATAGAAGCCTAGTGGATATGGCAAGGACTATGTTGGCTGAGCACGGTACCTTACATACATGGCTACTAGAGAGAGGTTATCACTATTGCAACTCATATTCAAAACAGATGCTTGATGAGACCATATACAGAGAAGACACCCTCTGAGTTGTGATGAGGACCTTCTTAGGTCTCACATTAAGAGGGAAAGGAGGTGAATCAGTGTAAGATGTTTATATTTTACAAATTTGTTCGGATTAACCTCTATGACTTGTTAGAGTCAATGATCCAATTTTTATCTTACTTCTTTATGAGAGAGCAACTATATGGATATCAATCAAGCATGAGCACCCAGGAACACATAAAATTTTTACATGTTTCACTCATAATGTGTGAGCTATATCCACAATGTGATAAGATCACTTCTAAATCACACAATCCACTCTTGTTATTAAAGGATATAGCTATGTTGTGGAAGGATCACTCCTTAACCACTTATAATGATCTTGAAGAGTTGATCTCCTGATCACTTAAAGGATTGATCTCTAAATCACTCAAACAATTGATCTCTTGATCACCAAAAGAGTTGATCTCCCGATCACTCCAAGGGTCTCCTACCCCTTTTCGAAAATTTTATAAAAAGGTTATGACTAAGACTTTCTTGAGAAAGATCACTCAATATGAATAGCCTACTATTGCAGAAAGCAGATCTTCTCCTTCCTCACTGTCAGTCTTTGCTTAAGCTATGTTGGTCTCATCTCTGCAAGTTCTCTATGTTACTATTCCTATTTCTCTTTTACAGGTTCTCTCAACTATAGGTTATCTCCGATGCAGGTTCTCTGTCAGTGCTGCCTTCTTTCGTCTTAGTAGGATCTCTCCCTCTGCTGCTGGCGTTGATGTTGCCTACTTTTGCCTTAGCAGGTTCTCTTCCTCTGCCGTTGGTGCTGCCCCACTTGCTATTGTAAGCTCCTTCTTTCTGCAGCTGCTCCTCCTTCTTCCTTTTGCTGCAATTTTTGCCTTCTCCTTGCTACAATTGCTTCATTCTCCTTGCTACAATTGCCGTCTTCTCCTTACTACAATTGTTGTCTTCTCCTTGCTACAATTGCTGCCTTTTCCTTGCTGCAATAGTTGCTGCCTTTTCCTTTGGTGCGATTGCCTCCCTTTTTAGTGGCTACTATCTCCTTCTCCTTTTGGTTGCTGTTGCACCTTCTTCCTTTGGTTACTGTTGCACCTTCTGCCTTAGGTTTGTTTGGTTGCTGCTACACCTTCTCCCTTTGGTTGCTGCTACAACTTCTCCTTTTGATGGCTGCTACACCTTCTCCTTTCAGTGGCTACTGCACCTTTTCCTTCCAATGGTTATTGCACTGTCTCCTTCTCCCTTTGGTTTGGCTATCACCTTCTTTGGTGTGGCTATTACCTTCTTTGGTGTGGCTACTGCACCTCTCTTCTCCCTTTGGTTTGGTTGTCACCTTTTTTAGTGTGGTTACTACACCTCTCTTCTCCCTTTACAAATGCACACCTTTCCTTTTGGTGTGGCTGACCTTTTTCTCCCTTTGGTTTGACTGCTAGCTACTACAACTTCTTCTCCCTTTGGTGTGGTTGTCAGTTGCTACAACTCTCTTCTCCCTTTGGTGTGGCTGTCGGCTACTACAACTCCTCCTTTGATTGGTATGGTTGCCTCCTTCTTTGGAGGCTATTGTCACCTTTGGCAGGCTGCACTTGTCGGCAAGCTACACCTCTCCTTAGTGTTGCACCTCTCTTGGCCAGTTGCACCTTTCCTTGGTGCTATACCTCTCTTAGCCGGTTGCACCTCTCTTTACTGCTTTACCTCTCCTTGGACAGTCACTCTCCTTGTCGTTCTCTCTTATTTTTTTGTAGCACACACATCTTTTGAAAGATGCATGGATGTATTTATAAGCCTTGAGTTTTAGGGTTGCCCAATCATCAATGGTCAGCATTGATCCCTAAAATTTAAGGTCAACAATCAACATTAACTTCTTAAAATTTAGGGTTAATGCTTAAGGGTCAACAGTCAACCTTAATCCTTATAATTTAGGGTCAACAGTCAACATTGACTCATTGACTTCAAAGTTATTTGTCATCAATGGTTTTAACCAATGACCTTTCTACATCTCAACGACATTCAAAATATCAAATCAACAAGTACAATTATGTGAGATGCTATTGACAACAAATCTAACATTAGCCATCGAAGATAGGCTCAACAAGTTGTGGAATGGAAAAAAGCCAAGTGTAAAACATTTTAAAGTGTTTAGAAGCCCGTACCTTATTAAAATCAAAGGTAAGAATCTTGAAAAATTTGATAAGAAGGTTGATAAAGGCATATTCTTGGGTTAAGTATCAAATAGAAAAGTTTCAAATGTTACAACAAAAGGTTGTAGAAAATTGTAGACAACTTTGATGCTAAAGTGATTGAAAATGGTTCCATAATGCAATCACAGCATGTGGAAGCTGTAGATGTTGTGTGTGATAATGAAAAGGAATTTGAAAGTGATAAATCAAAGGCTATTCAGCATGAGGGAGACGTTAATTCTCAAATTACAAGTGATGAAGAAGAAGAATCAAGACATTCCTAAACTCATAAAATAGTCAAAGATGAAGTTGAAGCTAAAAACATTATTAGAAGCAAAGAGGATTTTGTGTAAACTAGGAGAAGACTAAAAGGTGGTGAACAAACCTCATTAATCTCTGAAGTTGAACCCAAGTTAGTGGAAGAAGCATTAAATCACAAGGAATGGGTGTGTGCTATAAAGGAAGAGCTTGATCAAATTTAAAAGAACAACACTTGGTGTTTAGTTCCTAAGCCTAAAAGGAAAAACATAATTGGAACCAAGTGGGTGCATAAATAAGCTCAATGAAAATGGTAAGGTTGTAAGAAACAAGGCAAGACTTGTTTGCAAAGGCTATTGTTGAGCCCATCTTCGATGGCTAATGTTGAATTTGTTGTTAACAATATCTCACATAATTGTGTGTGTTGATTTGATATTATGAATGTCGTTGAGATACAGAGTGGTCATCAAACAAAACCATTAATACCAGGTCAACCCTAAAGTCAATGAATCAATGTTGACTATTGACCCTAAATTTTAGGGGTCAAAGCTAGCCGTTGACCCTTGACCAATGACCTTAAATTTTAGAAAGTAAATGTTGACTATTGACCTTAAATTTTAGGAATCAAATCTGACTATCAATTATAGGGCAACCTTTGGGAATCAATGTTGGCCATTGATGAGTGTGCAACCTTAATCTCAAGGCTCTATAAATGACCCCATGCACCTTACAAGACATGTGTGTGTGTTGTAGAAAATTGAGAGAGAACAACAAACCTAAAAGCCAAGGAAAGGTGAATAGTAAAGAGAAAGGCAGCCACCAAAGGAGAGAGTGACCAACCAAGGCAAAGGAGGCAGCCAACCAAGAGAGTTGCAGCCAAGGAGAGGTGGAACCGACCAAGAGAGGTATAGCACTAAAGAGAGTACAATAGCCAACCAAGGAGATTGCAACAGCAGCTAGCCAAAGAAAAGGTAACAGCAACCACCAAAGAAGGAGGTAGCCATACCAACTGAAGGAGGAGATACAACAGCCGACAGCCACACCAAACCAACAGAAGAGATGTGCAGCAGCCACACCAAGGAGAGAAAGACGTGTAGCAATCACACCAAGGAGACAAAAATGTGTAGTAACCACACCAAACCAATGGAGAGGACATACAGCAGCCACACCAAACTAGAGGAAAGGGCATGTTGTAGCCACACCAAACCAAAAAAGGAGGTGTGCAGTAGCTACACCAAAGAAAGAAGAAGGTAGTAACCAGCCAAACCAAAGGAAAAAGGAGTTGCAACAACCACCCAAGGAATCTTGCAATTACAGTAAAGAAACTAATAACTTGTAATAGGCACAACCAGTAACACATACAACAATACTAGTAATTGCAACACTAGCAGCAGTCCGCAACACTAGCAGCAATCTGCAACACCAACAACAACCTGTAACACCACCAACAGTCCGCAACACCACCAGCAACAACCCACAACACCAACAGTAGCTTGCAACACCTATAATAGCCCGCAACACTAGTAACACATCCCACAACACTAGTAGGTGTAGGCAAACAACTAGCAATTGCAGATTGCAGCAACAACTCCAATAGCAAAAGTAGGTAAACGAACAATAATTGTAGATTGTAGTAGCAGCAGGTATAAGCAGTAATACTAGCAAGTGTAGGCAGTAATACCAGTAAGCATAATCAGAAATTACAGCTTGCAAGCACAACTAGCAAACTTTCCCAGTAGCAAGGTAGGAAACATAACCTATAGTAGAAGGAGGAAAGTTTGCCTTGGTAGCAAGTCTGGTAGCTTGTAGTAGCAGAGGAGAAAACTTGTCCCGATAGTAGGTCCGATAGCTTGCAGCAATAGAGGAGCAGACGTGCCCTAGTAGCAATGCCAGCAGCACCAGCAGTAAGAGAAGAGAACCTGCCAAGGTAGCAAGTAAGATAGCACTAGCAGTAAAGGAAGGAGAAGATCCACATTTTACACTAGCAGTTTGTACACATTAAGTGATCCTTTTTAAAAAAATGTTATTTTCAAACCTTTTGATAAACTTGTTGAAAAAAGGTGGGATACCCTTAGAATTGTTAAGAGATCAACTCTTTGATTGGGAGATCATTGTAAGTGGTTAAGGAGTAATCCTTCCACAAGTGGTTAAGGAGTGATCCTTCCACACCATAACTATATCCCTTGATAATAAGAGTGGATTGTGTGATTTAGGAGTGATCCTATCACACCATGGACATAGCTCACACATTGTGGGTAAACCACATAAAAATTATTGCATGTTCTTAGGTGCTTGTGTTCGATTGATATCTGTACGGCCACTCTCACATAAAGAAGAAGGTTAAAAATTGGATCATCGACTCTAACAAGTCACAGAGGTTAAATCTAAAAAAAATTTATAAAAAGCGAGCATCTAACACTGATTCAGCCCTTTCCCCTTTTAGTGTGAGACCTAAAAAGGTTCTCATTAAGTGATATCAGAGCCAGTTCCCTCTGTTGATCCAATTTGTCTACTTTGATCTAAGTTTGTTTGTTGCTACTATGAATTTTTATCTCTACTGCTTATTGATATCATGGATAGTAGGAACAGTGTTAATAGTAAGGGCATCCCATTTTTGATGGACAAAATTATCAGTTATGAAAGAATAGAATGCTCCCATATCTGATATCACTTGGGCTTAATGTGTTTGAGTCTACTATTAATGGCTTCATCCTTGTTGTTAAAGGTGATGCTATGGTGCTTGTTGATAAGAAGAATTTAAAGTGTGATGAAAAGGCAAGAAATGTCTTATACGCCTCCTTATTAGATAAAGAATTCACCAAAGTGATGAGGTGTAACACAGCCAAACAAATTTGGGACAAATTAAAGAACATTTATGAAGGAGACAAGGTTGTGAAGGAAGCCAAGCTACAAATCTAGAGAAGTAGATTTGAAGACATAAAGATGTAGAATGATGAGTCTGTGGATGCCTTCTTCACAAGAGTCAACGAAATTATGTGCTCCATCAGAGGCCATGGAGAGGAGATCAACGATGCTACTGTGGTAAAGAAAATACTTAGAATCTTACTGAAAGGTTACAATGTCAAGGTTTCCTCTATAGAAGATAAAGATTTAGATAGGCTGTCCTTAAATGATTTGCACAGCATATTGGTGGCTTATGAAATGAGAATAGCCTCAATGAAGAAAGAGAAGAAGTCCAAAGTGGAAAAGGAGCTGGCCTTCAAGGTTATGAAGAAGCTAAAGATCAAAGACCAAGAAAAAGAATCCAACAATAGCTATAAAGAAAGTCATAGCATACATCACCAACAATATGAGAAAAAGGAAAAGGAAAGTACAAGGGAAAATTACCCTTGAAGTGCTTCAGGTGTGGAGCAATTGGGCACTTTGCCGTGGATTTCTCAAAGAGAAGAGAGGCAAACAGTGAGGATGATGATAAATCAGTCCCAAGGAGGATAACAAAGCAATCTAGCTATTCTACAGCTGGAAATTTAAATGCCAAAGGGAAAAAACAACTCTTCAGATCCAAAAAGAGGAATCTTTTAAGCAAGTTCGATGAAGAAGATTTTGAAGAAGAAGTTGATGATGATTTCAATGATGAGGCTGCAAAGGATGTGTTGGTCTCTCAAGTAGATGATGATCAAGAATCTTTAAGTGATAAGGAATCAATAGAAGAAGTTGATGATGATTTTGATGAAGAAGAAGTGAATTGAAAGCTTGTTTGCACAAAAACAACAAGCTGGAAAATAAGGTAAGTACCTCAAGAAACTGTATGAAAATTTTGTTGTTGATGAATCTGATCTCTAGGTGAAAGTAAAGGAGTTTGAAGCAAAAAAGAAGGAGTACTTAAAGAGAATTGAGGAGCTAATCGTACTTGAGATAAAGCAAGATAAGATAAACGAAGATCTTGGTGCTAAGGTGATTGCATAAGAGCATGAGGTGCTGATTTTGTAAGCCAAGCTCCACAAGGCTGAGTCCAAACTAAGGAAGTAAGAAGAAAGCTTTATGCAGGCTATAGAAGTGAAAGGAGAATCGTCTTTAGTAAATGCCATTAAGAAGGATGCTAATAGGAAGTTAGATGAGTGTCTAAGTAATCAAAGACCTCATTCCATGGGGAAAAAAAGACTTGGCTATATTAAAAAGTCGAGTGAGAAGGTAGAAGAGAAGAAGAAAATTGTGTTTGTACTTGAAAGCAAGCATAATGATGTTATGGAGAAGAGAAACCAACCTAAGTTAAAATGGGTTAGGAAAGATATGGTGAAGACTCCCATCCAAAAGAGATAGGATGTCAAAGATAGAGGGAAGGTTGCCACAACAGTTGCTAAAGATAAGAGACATAAACTTAATGAAAGAAGAAAATCCAAATTTGAAGGATTTTGCTAGAGCTGTGGTAAGTATGGGCAGAATGCTAATTTGTGTTAGAGTAATGGGCCTATAATAAAGAGGAATGTGAGGCAAGAGTCTAGGGGGAGATAGTCTCAGGTGAAAAGAAGTCATATTCCACTGAGGAACAAATTTGAGTTGTTGGGAGAAATCTAAGGAACGAAGATGTGAAAAGGCTAGACGCACTACTAAGGATTGCTTGACATTGCTGCCCAGTCAAAAAGTGTAAAGGAGAACACCTACACATGCTTTTACATTAGGCCCAAGAAGAAGAAGAAGAAAAGGAAAAGAAATGACTATGGTTATGGAAGTAGCTTTAAAAGCTTCCAAGAAAAAAATCCATGGATCTTGGATAGTGGCTGCTCTTCACACATGACAAGAGACTCCGAGATGTTAAAGAGAGTAGCAAAATATAATGGAGGGTCAGTCAAATTTGGCAATGATGGTGCCTTAAAGATTCAAGGTATTACTGAAATTGATGTAGAAAAACTGAAATCAAAGAAAGTGCTTTATGTTAAAGGGCTAAAACACAATCTCATCAGTGTTAGTCAGCTTTATGATGATGGACATGAAGTTACTTTCAACAAAAGTGGTTGCACAGTAAAGAAATTAAGAGATAGTGCTATTCTTACTAAGGGTGAAAGAACGAATGGGAACTTAAATCAAGTTTCTAGAAGCAAAAACACATGCTACATGAGAACCAAAGATGAGAACTTATTGTGGCATAAAAGATTAGGACATCTTGGACAAAAGGGGCTGAACAAGTTGTCCAAAAATAAAGTTGTAAGAGATATACCCAAGCTGAGAAGAGAGAGAGAGATATATAATTTGCAACACATGTCAAAAAGGGAAAATGGTGAATGCTCCCCACAAAAATATGGAGATTCAAACAAAGAAGCCATTGAAGCTCATCCATTTGGACGTTTGTGGGCCTATGAGACAAAGATCAACAAAGGGTGTTAAGTACTTCATCTCCTTCATTGATGACTTTATAAGAATGACTTGCATTATGTTCTTGAAACATAAATTAGAGGCTCTCAATAATTTTAAGAGCTACAAGAGGTTGGCTGAAAATTAGTTAAGAAGAAAAATTAAAAGGCTCAGGATAGACAATTGATAAGGACCTTCTTAGGACTCACACTAAAAGGGGGAAGGGGTGAATCAGTATGAGATGCTCGCTTTTTACCAATCTTTCTAGATTAACCTCTATGACTTGTTAGAGTCAATGATTCAATTTTTTATCTTTCTTCTTTACGTGAGAACGACCGTGCAAATATCAATCAAATGCAAGCACCAAAGAACATATGACAATTTTTACATGGTTCACCCACAATGTGTGAGCTACGTCCACAATGTGATAGGATCACTCCTAAATCATACAATCCACTCTTGTTATCAAAGGATATAGTTTAGTTGTGGAAGGATCACTCCTTAACCACTTATAATGATATCCCGATCACTTAAAGGGTATCCTACCCTTTTTCAACAAGTTTATCAAAAGGTTTATAATGAAAACTTTCTTAAAGAAAGATCACTCAATGTGTGATGAGGACCGTTGTAGGTCTCACACTAAAAGAGGGGGTGAATTAGTGTGAGCTATCCTTTTTTTACAAATCAATCTGGATTTAACCTCTATGGCTTGTTAGAATCGATGATCCAATTTTTAATTTTCTCCTTTATGTGACTGTGATCGTACGAATTAAAATTAATGCACAAGCACTTAAGAAGACATAATAATTTTTACATGGTTCACTCACAATGTGTGAGTTACATCCACGATGTGATAGGATCACTCTTAAATCACACAATCCACTCTTTTTATCAAGGGATACAGTTATGGTGTGGAAGGATCACTCCTTAACCACTTGTGGAAAGACTACTCCTTAACCACTTACAACAATCTCCTGATCAAGGAGTTGATCTCTCGATCACTTCAAAGGTATCCCACCCTTTTTCAACACATTCATCAAGAGTTTATGATTAAAACCTTTCCTAGAAAATGATCACTTAATGTATATAGATTACTAGAGCAGAATATGAATCTTCTCCTTCTTTTGTTGTTGGTGTTGTTTCATTTGCTGCCGATCCTACCCGCATGCACTGCCACTACTGTTCGCACTAGCTACTGCTGTTGTCTGCACGTGCTATTAATGTTGTCCATACACACTACTGTGTATGTCTACTGCTATCTGTACACGCTGCCACATTTGCCTATTGTCCACACATGCTGTGACTACTGACTGCACAAGCTATACCTATTGTCTACTGCATATGTTGTGCTCGTTGTTTGCACAAGTTGTGCCCACTATTCGTGCTCTTGCTATTTGTGGTCTTTGTGCCTACTGTCTACGCACACTGTGACTGCTATCTGCATGCACAGTGGCTACTGTTCACGTGTGCTGCTCTTGCTATCAATTTGCACCACTGTTGTTGTCTGTACGCATTGTTGTTGCTTTCTTATGCCACTACTGCTCTACTTCTATAGTAGTTTTCTTGCACAGTTGCTGCTCTCCCTGCACATTGCAATTGTTTTCTCGTGTCATTATTGCTCTCCCTATGCATTGGTTATTGATGCAAGACCCTTGTGTTGCTGCTCCACCACTTGCCGACTCTTGCTCCACTTCTTGCTGGTAGCTACTTCACCTCCTACTAGCAGTCGCTCCTTCTTTCTTTCTCTCCCTGGCCAGCTACCTTACTGCCTATCCTTGATGGCTATAGCTCTCTCCTTAGTCGACTGCCTTTCCTTCTTTCTTCCTCTCCTTAGTTGACTACCTCGCCTTCTTTCCTTCTCTCCTTGGTTGGCTGCCTTACCTTCTATCTTCCTCTCCTTGGCCAACTACCTTGCCTTCTTTCCTTGGTGGCTACTGCTCTCACTTTGGTTGGCTACCCCTTGCTCTCTTTCTCTCCTTCTTGGCCAGTTGCTTGGTGGCTGCCTCCTTTTTGCCGTTCAACTCCCTTTTTCTCTAAGTTTGCCACTCACCTCTCTCTCTTTGGCCGGCTCTCTCTATTTTTGTAGCCTTTAATTTTTTTTTTAAGACACCTAAGGGTATTTATAGAGCCTTGGGATTAAGGCTACATGATCATTAACAGTCATCATTAATTTCCACATGTTGCCCTACAATTAACGGCTGGATTTAATTCCTAAAATTTAGGGTCAATGGTTAACATTGACTTCCTTAAAATTTAAGGTCAATGATCAATAGTTAATCTTGACCCTTAAAATTTAAAGTCACAGTCAACATTGACTTCTCAACGTTAGGGTTGACTTGTCATCACCGGTTTCTCCTAATGACCTCACTACATCTCAATGGCATTCATAACCTCACATTAACACATATAACCGTGTGAGATGGTGTTGACAACAAATCCAACACTAGCCATCAAAGATGAGCTCAACAATATGGATAGGCTGCCAGTGCAGAACACAAATCTTCTCCTTCCTCACTATTGGTCTTTGCTCAGACTTTGCCAGTCTCTTCTTTGCAGGTTATCTTCATTCAACAACAATGGGATAAAATACATATGTGGTGAATTTGAAGATTATTTAGAGAAGCATGGATTAAAGCATGAATATGCTAGTCCCTACACACCCTAACAAAATGGAGTGGCCAAAAGGAAGAATAGAAGCCTAGTGGAGATGGCAAGAACCATGTTGGCTGAGCATTGTACTTCACATAGCTATTAGAGAGAGGCTATCACCACTATAACTCAGATTCAAAACAAATGCTTGATGAGACCACATACAAAGAAGACACCATATGAGATGTGGTATGGAAAGAATTCAAGTGTAATACACTTAAAAGTGTTTGGAAGTCCAGGCCTTATTAAAGTCAAAGGCAAGCATCTTAGCAAATTTGATGAGAAGGCTAATGAAGGCATATTCTTAAACTATGTACCAAATAGAAGAGGCTTCAGATGTTACAACAAAAGGTTACTAAAAATGATGGACAACTTTGATGTTAAAGTGATTGAAGATGGTTCTACAATGCAATTACAGCATGAGGAAGATGTTGATTCTCAAGTTACATGTGATAAAGAAAAAGAATCAAGGCATTCCTAAACTTATAGAAGAGTCAAAGCTAAAGTTAAGGCCAAAAACATTATTAGTAATAAAGAGGACTTTGTGTAGACTAAAGGAAGACTAAGAGGTGGTGAACAAACCTCATTGATTTCCGAAGTTGAACCCAAGTTAGTGGAAAAAGCACTAAAGCACAAGGAATGGGTGTGTGCCATGAATGAAAAGCTTAATCAAATTGAAGAAAAAAACAACACTTGGTATTTAGTACTTAGACTTAAAGGGAAAAACATCATTGGAACCAAGTGGGTTTTCTTTCATAAATAAGCTCAATGAAAAAGGTGAGGTGGTAAGAAACAAGGCAAGACTTGTTTGCAAAGGCTACTCACAAGTAAAAGGTGTTGACTTTGAAGAGACCTTTGCAATTAGAATATTCATGGCCATTGTTGCTCAAAGGAACTACAAAGTTTATTAGATGGATGTGAAGTCTGCATTTCTAAATGGAGAGCTTGAAGAAGAGGTATTTATCGAACAACCTAATGATTTTATATTTGAGCATAATGGTTCAAGTGTGTGCAAATTAAATAAGGCTTTATACGGCTTAAAGCAAGCTCCAAGAGCATGGTATTCCAAGTTGGATACATGCCTTAAAAATATGAAGTTTAGAAAAGGGAATATGGACAGCAACTTGTACATACAAGAAGACAACTAGGGCCAATTATTTGTTGTGGTTTATGTTGATGACATAATTTTTGCTGTAGAAAAGAAGGCCCTGTGCATTGCCTTTGCTGAGCAGATGAAGAAGTTTGAGATGTCTATATTGAGTGAAATGAAATTCTTCTTAGGGTTATAGGTTTTGCAAAGCAAGGTTGGAAATTTTCTCTCCCAAGAAAAGTATACTTATGAACTGTTAAAAAGGTTTGGGATAGACTCTAAAAAAGTAAGCACTCCCATCGTTGTTGGAACCAAATTAAGCAAGGATAAAGAAGGCAACATGGTTAATCAGAAAGAATACAAAAAGTTGATTGGAAGCTTACTGTATTTGACAACATCAAGGCCTGATCTTGTATTTACTGTAACACTTAGTGTCAGATTTCAAAGTGAGCCCAAGAAATCTCATCTTGTGGTTGCTAAGAGAATTCTGAGATATGTGAAGGGCACAACAAATTATGGGCTGCTTTATGACAGAAATGGACAGCTTAATTTGTATGGGTATACAAATGTTGATTAGGCTGGAAATTGTGATGACAGAAGGTCAATGTCAAATGGTGCATTTTATTTAGGTAGTAGATGTGTTTCATGGCATAGCAAGAAGCAAAATTCAATGACTTTAAGTACTGCAGAGACTGAATATGTGGCAACTACTCGAGTGTGTACTTTGATGAGGACTATTATAGGTCTTATACTAAGAGGGGGGGTGAATTAGTGTGAGATATCCACTTTTTACAAATCAATTCGGATTTAACCTTTGTAACTTGTTAGCCCCAATGATCCAATTTTTATCTTTCTCCTTTATATGAGCATGACCGTATGAATATAAATTAATGCATAAGCACCCAAGCATATATGACAATTTTTACATGGTTCACCCACAATATGTGAACTGCGTCCATGGTGTGATAGGATCCCTCCTAAATCACACAATCCACTCTTGTTATCAAGGGATATAGTTTGGTTATCAAAGGATCACTCCTTAACCACTTATGGAAGGATCACTCCTTAACCACTTACAATGATCTCCCGATCAAGGAGTTGATCTCCAAATCACTCCAAGGGTATCACACCCTATTGTTCCACAAATTATCAAGAGTTTGTGATTAAAACCTTTCCTGGAGAATGATTACTCAATGTGTACAGACTGTTAGAGCAGAATATGGATCCTCTCCTTCCTTCATTATTGATGTTGTCTCACCCATTGCCGATCCTACCTCACCTACTACCTTGGCAAGATCTCTCCTCTACTGTTGAGCACGTTTTCTCTTCGGTAGCTGCAAGCTACTGGACTTGCTGCTGGGCATGCTTTCTCCTCTTGCTACTACAAGCTGTCGGACCTGCTGCCGGCACACATTGCTATTGCTACTTGCACATTCTGCTGTCGCTGCCTACGCGCACTGCTATCACTCTCCACATGCGTTGCTATTGCTGTATGCATGTTGTAACGCGCCATGCCATTCTGCCCAAATTGAGCTACTGAAAAGGCTTATTCTCCATAATTCCAGAACTAGGTGGAAGCCTCTAAAATCTTATAGATAACTCCCTTATCTTCTTGTAAAGCGTAGAATTATGTAAAATACTCTAAAAAGAGAATACTAACCATTAGATTGAATAGATCCTAACCGTCCATTGAGGAGGTGGATGACTATATATAGCCTTAGGGACCTCATTTGTAAGACATCCAAGCAATAGTGTATTTGCATTCTTGAAGCAATATAGTATTCTTCAAGTTCTCCATATCTCTTGTCTACTTTGTGTGCTTCTTTCCTATCTTCTGCTAGTAGCATTCTAGCTCTCGGAGAAGGCTAAACTAGCATTCGAGTCAAGTGAATTGCTAGTGCCGCACAGGTCGTGGGTTGATCAAGGCCAAGTCCATGACAACGTGCATAGGCTGTTGCTGTTGTCCATGTTGCTAATGTTGTCTGTACACGCCCTACGCCTGCTGTCCGCAAATGCTATGCCCACTGTCCACACAAGCTGTGCCCGCTGTCCACACACTCTACACTTGCTGTCCACGCGTGCTGTGCGCCTGCTGTCCACGCTCTCTACGCCTGCTGTACACACGTGCTGTGTGCCCGATGTCTGCGCAAGCTGTGTCCACTGTCCGCGCAAGCTGTGGCTGCTGTCTGCACACGCTGTTCCTACTATCTGCGCTCTCTGCGCCCACTATCCATGCACTGTCTGTTCGTGCTGCCGCATCTACCTACCGTCCGCATGCGCTGTGCCAACTGTCCGCACAAGCTATACCTGCTGTCCACCACACATGCTGTGCTTGTTGTCCGCACAAGCTGTGCCTACTGTCCATGGTCTCTGGACCTGCTGTCCACGCGCGCTATGCCTGCTGTCTGTGCGCACTGCTTCTGCTGTCCATGCGCATTGCTGCTGCTTTCTTGTGCCGCTGCTGCTCTCTCCTTGCACTGTAGCAGCTTTCTCGCACCGCTGCTACTGTCTGCTGGTACACCAAATGTCACTACACTTTGGTTGGTGGTGTAGGACCCTTATGCTGCTGCTCCACCTCCTGCTAGACTCACTTGTTGCTTGTACCTCCTTCTAGTTTGTCTTCCTTGGCTGCTTTGTTGGTTTGTTGGTGCGGCTATTGCCTTGGTGGTGTTTGCTGGTGCGGCTGCTGCCTTGGTGGTGTTTGCTAGTGTGGGTATATCCTCCTGGATGTATTGTTGCTGGGAAGCCTCCTAGACATGCTGGGACATGCTGCTGGTGCTAGTATACCCTCCTGGACCTATAGGGACGTGCTGCTAGAGCTGGTATACCCTCCTAAACCTATAGGGATGTCTACAGCTGCTGGTATACCCTCTTGGACATATAGGAACATGCTGCTAGTCTATTGGAAAGCCTCCTAGATGTGCTAGTGTGGTGGCCCGCTACTGCTGTCATCTTTGTGAAGGTTTGCTCTGTGGGTGGCCAACTACCTTGCTCTCCTTCTTTCCTCCCTGGCTAGCTGCACCTTGCTGCTTCTCCTTGGTGGCTGTTGCACTCTCCTTAGCTGGCTGCCTTGTTGCCTCTCCTTGGTGGCTGCTCCTCTCTCCTTGGCTGGCTGCCTTGCCTTCTTTCTTCCACTCCTTGGTTGGTTACACCTTGCTTGCTGGTTGCCTTCTCTTTTACCGTTCACCTCTCTTTTTGGCCGACACTCTCAATTTTTTGTAGCACTACATTTTTTGTTTTGCAAGACACCTAAGGATATTTATAGAGCCTTAGGATTAAGGCTACACAATCATCAACAATCATCATTAATTCCCACATGGTTGCCCTACAATCAACAACCGAATTTGATTCCTAAAATTTAGGGTCAATGGTCAACATTGACTTCTTAAAATTTAGGGTAAATAGTCAATCTTGACCCCTAAAATTTAAGGTTACGGTCAACGTTGACTCCTCAACGTCAAGGTTAACCTGTCATCACCGATTTCTCCCAATGACCTCATTACATCTCAATGACATTTATAATATCAAATCAACACATATAACCGTGTGAGATGGTATTGACAACAAATCCAACATTAGTCATCAAAGATGAGCTCAACATACTTAACTTCTATAGATGAAACAATAGCTTGAAGATATAAAGGTGGATGTGAAGCTACCACTGCTAATTAGTTGTGACAACCAAAGTGCCATCAATTTATCAAAGAATCGTATTCAACACTTTAGAATTGAACATATTGAAATCAAGTACTACTTCATTAAAGAAAGAGTGGAGAAAAACAAAGTAAAGGTGGAGTATATGCCTACCACAGAGCAAGTTAGCAATATATTCACCAAACCTCTGTCAAGAGAGTTATTCCATAGTTAAGGCTGACTTTATGTGTTTAGCCATCCCCTAAAGGCTAAGATGTGCCTTCAACCCCTCTGCCCTTCCCTCTTCTATTATTCTTTGGATTTGTTGTCAATGGGGAAAATATTTTGCATAAATCCAAGAAGAGTATATACTGATTAAAAGGGGGAGCAGCTTGATAAATAAAGGGGGAGAAGCAAAAAAAAAAAAAAATAAGGGGGAGGGAGCCCAATTAAGGGAGAGGCATGTTTTAGGGGGAGTTGTGAATGACAATGTGCATTGCTGACAGTTGGATTTAATGTGTTGCTAACAAATCTAAAGAAGGAGATTGTTAAGTCTATCTTTAATGCCTAATGTTGGATTTATTATCAACATCTCATACAATTGTATGTGTTGATTTAATGTTATGAATGTTGTTGAGATACAGAGAGGTCATCAGGTAATACTGTTGATGATAGGTCAACTCTGAAGTTGATGAGTCAATGTTAATTGTCGACTCTAAATTTTAGAGGTCAAAGTTGGCCCTTGACCCTTGACTATTGACCCTAAATTTTAAGAAGTCAATGTTGACTATTGACCCTAAATTTTAAGAATTACATATGGTCATTGATTGTAGGGCAAACTTTGGAAATCAATGCTAGCCATTGATGAGTGTACAATCCTAATCTCAAAGCTCTATAAATAACCCCATATACCTTGTAAGACGTGTGTGTGTGTGTGTTGTAGAAAATTAAGAGAGAATAGCCAACCCAAAAGCCAAAGAGAGATGAATAATAAATAGAGAGGTAGCCACCAAAGGAGAGAGTGACTAGCCAAGGAAAAAAAGGTAGCCACCAAGAAAGGTGTAGCAGTAGCTAGCCAAGAGAGTTGCAGCTAAGGAGAGATGTAACTAACCAAGAGAGGTGCAGCACTAAAGAGAGTGTAGTAGCAGGCCAAGGAAATTGCAATAGCAGCCGACCAAAGAAGGGGTGACAACAACCACCAAAAAAGGAGGCAACCATACCAAACGAATAGGGGAGATGTGCAACAACCATACCAAGGAAAGAGAAAAAGGTGTAACAACCATACCAAGGAGACAAAGACATGCAGCAATCACACCAAGGAGAGAAAAATGTGCAACAGCCACACCAAATTAGAGAAAAGGGCTTGTAGCAGCCATGCCAAACCAGAGGAAAGGAGTTATAATAGCCATACCAAACTAGAGGAGAAGGTGTGTAGTAGCTACACCAAACTAGAGAAAAGGGCGTGCAACAACCACACCAAACTAAAAAAGAAGGTGTGCAGTAGCCATGCCAAAGAAAGAAGAAGGCAGTAAATGGACAAACCAAAAGGAGAAGGAGTTGTAGCAGCCACCTAAGGAATCCAATTACAGTAAAGAAACCAGTAACCTACAGCAGGCATAACTAGTAGCACATCTAGCAATACCAGCAACTATAACACCAACAGCAAGTCCAATAGGCAATACCAGTAATTGCAACACCAGTAGCAAGTCTAATAGGCAATACCAGCAATTGCAAAACTAGCAGTAGTCTGCAACACCAACAGCAACCCGCAACACCAGCAACAACCCGCAACACCAATAACACATCCCGCAGCACCAGCAGGTGTAGGTAAACAACCAGCAATTGTAGATTGTAATAGCAGCAGCAAGCTCCAGTAGTAGGAGTAGGCAAACCAGCAGCAATTGTAGATTATAGCAGTAGCATGTGCAGGCAACAATACTAGCAAGTGTAGGCAGCAATACCAATAAGTGTAGGCAGTAATACCAGCAAGCATAATTAAAATTGTAGCTTGTAGGCACAACTAGTAGCATGTCCTGGCAGCAGGGTAGGAAACACAACCAACAAAAAGGAGAAAACATGTCTCGATAATAGGTCCAACAACTTGTAGCAACAAAGGAGAAAATGTGCCCTAGCAACAGGGCAGGCAGCACTGACAATAGGGGAAGAGAACTTGCTAAGGCAATAGGTAAGTTAGCACTGACAATAGGGAAAGAAAACTTATCAAGGTAGTAGGTAAGGTAACACCAGTAGTAGGGGAAGAGAACTTGCCAAGGTAGCAAGTGAGATAGCACTAGCAATAAAGGAAGGAGAAGATCCATGTTTTGCACTAGCAACCTGTGCATATTAAGTGATCCTTCTCAAGAAAGTGTTAGTCACAAACTATTTGATAAACATGTTGAAAAAAGGTGGGATACCCTTAGAGTGGTCAGGAGATCAATCCATTGAGTGATCAAGAGATCATTATAAGTGGTAAAGGAGTCATCCTTCCACAAGTGGTTAAGGAGTGATCCTTCCATACCATAACTGTATCCCTTGATAACAAGAGTAGATTGTGTGACCTAGGAGTGATTCTATCACATTGTGGATATAGCTTACACATTGTGGGTGAACTACATAAAAATTGTCGTGTGTTCTTAGGTGCTTGTGTTTGATTGATATCTGTATAGCTACTCTCCCATAAAGAAAAAAGATAAAAATTGGATCATTGACTTTAACAAGTCACAGAGGTTAAATCCAAAAAAATTTATAAAAGTGAGCATCTCACACTGATTCACCCCTTTCCCCTCTTAGTGTAGGACCTAAGAAAGTACTTATAAGCTACTCACAAGTGGAAGACGTTGATTTTGAATAGACCTTTGCTCCTGTGGCTAGACTTGAAGCAATCAAAATAGTCATGGCCATTATTGCTCAAAGAAATTACAAAGTTTATTAAATGGATGTGAAGTCTGCATTTTTTAATGGAGAGCTTGAAAAAGAGGTATTTATTGAACAGTTTGATGGTTTTATACTTGATCATGATGGTTCAAGTATGTGTAAATTGAAAAAGGCTTTATATGGTTTAAATTAAGCTCCAAGAGCATGGTATTCCAAGCTAGATACATGTCTCAAAGATATGAAATTTAGAAAAAGGAATGTGGACAGCAACTTGTACATAAAAGAAGATAAACAGGGCCAACTAATTGTTGTGTTTTATGTTGATGACATAATCTTTACTACTGAAAAAGCGGCCCTTTGCACTACTTTTGCCGATCAAATGAAGAAGAAGTTTGAGATGTCAATGCTAGGTGAAATGAAATTCTTCTTAGGGTTACAAATTTTGCAAAGCAAGGCTAGAATTTTTCACTTCCAAGAAAATGCTTGTGAGCTGTTGAAAAGGTTTAGGATGAAGAACTTTAAAGAAGTATGCACTCCTATCGCTGTTGGAACAAAGTTAAGTAAAGATAAAGAAGGCAAAATGGTTGATTAGAAGGAATATAGAAAGTTGATTGAAAGTTTAATTTATTTGACAGCATCAAGGCTTGATCTTGTTTTTGTTGTAACACTTTGTGCTAGATTTCAAAGTGAGCGTAAAGAATCTCACCTCGTAGTTGCTAAGAGAATTTTGAGATATGTGAAGGGCATAACAAATTATGGGATGCTTTATGATTGAAGTGGATAGCTTAATTTATATGGGTATATAGATGTTGATTGGGTTGGAAATTGTGATAACAGAAGGTCAACGTCAGGTGTTGCATTTTATTTGGGCAATAGATGAGTTTCATGGCAAAGCAAGAAGCAAAATTCAGTGACTTTAAGCACTACAAAGGTTGAATATGTGGCTGCTACTCAAGCTTGTACTTAAATGCTATGGATAAAACAATAGCTTGAATATCTTAAGGTGGATGTGTAGCTGTCATTGCTAATTGGTTGTGACAACCAAAATGTCATCAATTTATCAAAGAATCCTATGTAACACTCTAGATCAAAACATATGGAAATCAAGTACCACTTCATTAAAGAAAAAGTGGAGAAAAATGAAGTAAAGCTGGAGTATATGCCTATCATAAAGCAAGTTACAAATATATTTACCAAACCTTTGTCAAGAGAGATGTTTTAGAAGTTAAGGCGAGAAATTGGTAATGAGAAGGAGAAGATCCATTTTTCTGCAACAACAGCTTGTGCACATTGAGTGATCTTCCTCAAGGAAGTTTTGTTATAAACTTTTTATGTACTTCTTGAGAAAAGGGTGGGAGACCCTTGGAATGATCAATAGATCAATCTTTTGAGTGATCAGGAAATCAACTCTTCTAGTAATCGAGAGATCATTATAAATGGTTAAGAAATGATCCTTCTACAACATCAACTTTATCCCTTGATAACAAGAGTGGATTGTGTGATTTAGGAGTGATCCTATCACACCGTAGACATAGCTCACATATTGTGGGTAAACCACATAAAAATTATATGTGTTCATGGGTGCTTGTGCTTGCTTGATATCCATAAAGTCATTCTCACATAAAGAAGCAAGATAAAATTGGATCATTGACTTTAATAGGTTACAGAAGTTGAATCTAATCAAATTTTTAAAATGTAAACATCTCACACTAATTCACTCCCTCCCCTTCTTAGTGTGAGAATTTAGAAGGTCCTCATCAACGTGGGAGAATAGCAAAGAGCAACCATCAAAAGGAAAGAGGGAAATGACAGTAGGCAGTGGCAAAAAAGAAAAAAAAAAAGTAGAGAAAACTAGCAGAGAAAACGGTAGAGAAATCCAGCAACAGAAAGGAAAAAGCCCCCAATAACAAAAAATAAAAAGTCTCTAATAGCAGAAAAGAAAAAGCAGAAATGATAGAAAGAATGAGAGATAATAATGGTGGCAGGAAAAAGGAGAGAACCCATAGAGGAAAGAACTTACAGAGGAGAGAACCTGTAAAAAAGAGAACCTATAAAGACAGGAGGAGGCAACTAAGGAGAGAACCTACCAAGGCCAAAGGAGGCAGCATCAACAGTTGAGGAGAGAACTTACTAAGGCAGAAGGAGGTAGCACTGGCTGCAAAGGAAAGGAGAGAACCTGCAAAGGAGAGACTAGCAAAGCTTGAGGAGAGAAACTGATAGTGAGAAGGAGAAGATTCATTTTTCTACAATAGTAGCTTGTGCACATTAAGTAATTTTTCTCAAGGAAGTTTTGTCATAAACCTTTTATGTACTTCTTGAAAAAGGGTGGGAGATCCTTGGAATGATTGAGAGATCAATCCTTTGAGTAATTGAGAAATCAACTCTTCTAGTGATCGGGAGATTATTGTAAGTGGTTAAGGAGTGATCCTTCCACAACATCAACTATATTCCTTGATAACAAAAATGGATTGTGTGATTTAGGAGTGATCCTATCACACTGTGGATGTACCTCACACATTATGGGTGAACCATAAAAAAATTCTGTGTGTTAACAGGTGCTTGTGCTTGTTTGATATCCATACGGTCATTCTTGCATAAAGAAGCAAGATAAAATTGGATCATCAACTTTAATAGGTTACAGAGCTTTAATCTGGACAATTTTGTAAAAAGTATCTCACACTAATTCACCCCCTCCCTCTCTCAGTGTGAGACCCTAGAAGGTCCTCATTAGAGTGGGAGAATGGTAGAGAGCAGCCACCAAAAGAAAAGAGGGGAACAGTAAAAAGCATATTAGGCAGTGATAGTAAAGAAAAAAAAAGGTAGAGAAAACCAGCAAAGAAAACGGCAAAGAAATCCAACAGTAAAAAAGAAAGAGTCTCTAATAACAAAAGAGAAAAAGCCTCTAGTAACAGAAAAGAAAAAGCAGCAGTGATAGAAAGAAGGAGAGATAACAATAGTAGTAGAAAGAAGGAGGGAACCTATAAAGGAGAGAACCGATAGAAAGTGGAGAACTTATAGAGGAGAAAACCTACAAAGGAGAGAACTTACAGTGAAGAGAACTTGTAATAGAGAGAACCTACAGAGGAAAGAACTTGCAAAAGCAACAACCTACAAAGGAAAGAACTTACAAAGGATTACAGAGGAGAAAATCTACAAAGGAGAGAACTTGTAAAGGAGAGGACCTGCAGCAAAGAGAACTTGCAAAGGAGAGAACCTATAGAGGAGAGAATCGGCAAAGACAGGAGGGAAACCTGGTAAAGGTAAGAGAGAAACCTAGTAAAGGCAAGAGAGAATCCTTCTAGAGGCAAGAGGGAAACTTTACAGAGGTAGAAAAGAACGCAGAGAGCTAAGATTGGCAAAGGCAAAGAGTTCAAAACCGGTAGAAAGTGTGAGCGACTAAGAGTTTAGAACTGGTAGAGAGTTGAGACTAGCAGAGGTAAAGAGAAAGTTATGAAACATGGTAAAAAGAGAGTAGGGAGCACAATAAAGAAAAAGTTTTGAAATCGATAATGAAAAAGGAGTGACCGGTAGAGATTGAGCAGAGACCAGTAATGAAGGAGAGAACCATAGAAAGCTTGAGCAAAAACCGACAGTAAGGAAAGAGAAGACCAATTTTCTGCAACAGCAGCCTATGCACATGGAGAGATATTTCTTAGGGAAGTTTTTGTTATAACCTTTTTATGTACTTTTTGAAGAAAGGTGGGAAACCATTGGAATGATTGGGAGATCATTATAAGTGGTTAAGGAGTGATCCTTCCGTAACATCAATTGTATCCCTTGATAACAAGAGTGGATTGTGTGATCTAGAAGTGATCCTATCACATCGTAGACGTAGCTCACACATTATAGGTGAACCACGTAAAAAATTTTTGTGTTCTTGGGTGCTTACGCCGGCTATTCTTATATTAAGAAGCGAGATAAAAACAGATTGTAGACTTTAATAGGTCATAAAGATTTAATCTAGACAGATTTGTAAAAAGTAAACATCTTACACTAATTCACCCTTTCCTCTTCTCAGTATGAGACCCAAGAAGGTCCTTATCAAAAATAATTTGGTATTAGTATAAAAAAAGAAAGATGATTGGGAATATTGTAAGCTTTCAATTCTTTAACTAATTTTAGATTATCATTAACTTATTTCAATATTAGTGCAAAATGAACAATTAAAATGCCTAGTATTAATCATTGATAAATATTTCAGTGTTATCATAACCATAACTACAAAGAATATTGTTAATAAACTTAACAAAAAGAACAAGCTAAATGGTGAAACTATGACATCTGGTATCATAAGGTTTAGTATGTTTTTAAAAAGCATGAAGTACTCAAAGTCATCAACAATATCATGATAGACCTTGGGGAAGGTCTCTCAACTCAGCAAAGGTAAGACCAAGAGGCCTTTAAGGTTTGGAAAAGAAAAAATAGTGTAGGTCATATAGCATTACTTAAAAATATGAAGGACAATTTAATACATTAGTTTAAGAAGTATGAGATTGTCTAAGCAATGTGGTTGGCTTTGAAAAACAAGTTTAAAGGTACTTTAACCACTAGGCTGAGAAAGCTAATGGTCAATTTTGACATTTATATAAAGAAGTCATATCATAACATAAGGTAGCACCTAAGGATGATGTCTAATATGATCAAAGAGCTCAAGTAGTTAGTTATACCCTTATAGATAAGCAGCAAGTTTAAGCTATCATGCACTCCATTCTTTCAAATTGGAAGCACATGAAAATTAATATGATACATAATGAAACTATTAAATCTTTTGAAGATATTTCACACTATTTGATTTTAGATGAAGAGCACCTTTAGGTTCTTAAGTCTTTTGGTAAAATGAATGTGGATGAAGTTAAGACTAATTTAAAGGCTATTTATGGTTTTAAATATAAGTGATATTATAAGCATCATAAGAAAGGAAAAGGGAATGGACAACCATGAAAGAAGAATAAGAATGACTATTGTAAGAGGCGTAATGGCAAGAAAAGGAGTAAGACCAAAATGACATGCTATAACTATGGCAAATTGAATCATTTTGCTCATGAATGCACTGAGCTAAGAAAGGTATCATTTACCCTTACTTCTTATTGTTTAGCTAATATTGCTAACTTAGTATTACTTATTGAATTACTCTTTTACGGATTCTAGACTCAAAAGGTACAGAACATATAGCTAAAGATCAAGAAACATATGTGGAGTTTTTTCAAATTAGAGCTAGTTTAAGACAGGTGCATGTAGGGAATAACACAAAGGTAAAAGTCAAAGGGATTAGAACTTGTAAATTATAAATGCAAGATGGTTAAACCTTATTACTTAATGATATTCTTTATGCACCTGAAATTCAACAAAATCTTGTTTTTATTCTTGTTCTTCTATATTTAGGCTATAAACTTGTTTTCAAAGGTCATGTTGTAAATATTTATGATGACTTTTCTTATGTCTAGTTGTATATATCTATCAAATGGTTTGTTTGTGTTGGATATTAGCTATGGTGTCTTTAATATTTATAATAGTTATTTTTCTATTATTGCATCAACCAATAACAATATCATAAATGCAAATATTTGGCATGCTAGACTAAGTTATGTTAGGCATGAAAGAATGAACAAATTAGCAAAACAAAGCCTTTACTAAAATTCAATTACCTACATATCAATGCTGTTTAGTAGGAAAAACAACTAGAAAACCATTTGGCAAGGATGATAAAGCCAAATTTTTTTGCAATTAGTTCATTTTGACATATATGGTCTAATGAATGTGAGGGCAAGGCATGGTGTCTCATATTTTATTACTTTCATAAATGATTATACCCATAATGGTCATGTTTATTTAATGTCCCATAAATTTCAAGCATTATAATACTTTAAAAGATATTTAAGTATAGTAGAGAATCAATTGAATAAAAGGATTAAAACTTGAAGAATTGATTAAAGATGTGAATATCTCTCTTAATAGTTTAAGGAATTGTGTAATAAAAAGGGTATAGTTAGGCAAATAACTATTTCTATGACTTCATAGCAAAGTGGTGTTGCAAAGAGAAAAAACATAACCTTATTAGAGATTGATAAGGACCTTTTTAGGTCTCACACTAAGAGGGGGAAGGGGTGAATCATTGTGAGATGTTCACTTTTTACAAATCTATCCGAATTAACCTCTATAACTTGTTAGAGTTAATGATCCAATTTGTTATCTTGCTTATTTATGTGAGAGCAGCCGTATAGATATCAAATCAAATGCAACCACCTGAGAACAAACAACAATTTTTATATGGTTCACCTACAATGTGTAAGCTACATCCACGGTGTAATAAGTCACTCTTAAATCACACAATCCATTCTTATTATCAAGGGATATAGTTATGTTGTGGAAGAATCACTCCTTAACCACTTACAATGATCTCCCGATCACTTTAAGGGTCTCCCACCCTTTTTCAAGAAATACAAGAAAAGTTTATGTCAAAACTTCCTTGTGAAAGATCACTCAATGTGTACAAACTGCTGTTGCAGACAACAGATCTTCTCCTTCCTTACTACCAGTCTTTAATCAAGCTTTGCCAGTCCTTTCTCTACAAGTTCTCTACATCTGTAGGTTATCTCTGTTGTAGGTTCTCTTCCTTTACTGCTAATGCTACCTCACCTGCTGCCTTGGCAAGTTCTTTTCCTCTACTATCAATGCTACCTCACCTGCTATCTTGGCAGGTTTCTTCCTTATTATCGGTGCTACCTCCCCTGCTACCTTAGCATGTTGTCTTCCTTGTTGCCTTGGCAAGTTGCCTCACTTGCTGCCTTAGCAGGTTCTCTTCCTTACTGCTAATGTTACTTCACCTGCTGCCTTAGCAGGATTCTTCCCCTCTTGGGCTGCCTTCTTCTCTTGTTGTTCACCTCTCCTTTTGGCTTTAGGTTTGTTGTTCACCTCTCCTTTTTGCTTTAGGTTTGTCGTTTACCTCTATTTATCCTTAGGTTTGCTGCTCACCTCTCTTTGGCTGGCTCTCTCAATTTTTTGCAATATGCATGTTCTCCCTTGCAACCCACACACCTCTCCTTGTAAGATGCATAGGGGTATTTATAGAGCTTTGAGATTAGGGTTACACATTCATCAATGGTTAGCATTGATTCCCAAAGGTTGCCTTACAATCAACAGCCAGATTTGATTCCTAAAATTTAGGGTCAATGGTTAAGAGTCAACGGTCAATCTTGGCCCCTAAAATTTAGGGTCACGGTCAACATTGACTCTTCAACTTTAGGGTTGACCTGTCATCATCGATTTTGCCCAGTGACCTCTCTGCATCTCAACGACATTCATAACATCAAATCAACACATACAACCATATGAGATGGTGTTGACAACAAATCCAACATTAGCCATCAAAGATGGGCTCAACAAAATCCAAAGAATAATAGAAGAGAGAAGGGGAAAGGGGTTAAAGGCATACCTCAACCTCTAGGGGGTGGCTGAACACATAAATTCAACCTTAACTTCTAGAACATCTCTCTTGTTAGAGGTTTGATGAATATATCTGAATGAATAAGCTCCAATGGCTTCTTTGTTTGAATCTCTACATTTTTGTGGGTAACATCCACCATCTTCCCTTTTTGATAAATGTTGCAAATTGCATTTCTTTCTCTCCTTAACTTGGGTACATCTTTCACAGCTTCATTTTTGGACAATTTGTTCAGTCCCTTTTGTCCAAGATGTCCTAATCTTCTATGCTACAATAAATTCTTATCTTTGGTACTCATGTAGCATGTGTTTTTGCTGTTGGAAACTTGGTATAAGTTTCCATTTGTTCTTTCTTCCTTAGTAAGAACAACACCATCACTTGATCTCTTTACTATGCAGCCACTCTTGTTGAAAGTAACTTTATGTCCATTATCACAAAGTTGGCTAACACCGATAAGATTGTGTTTTAGCCCTTCAACATAAAGCACTTTCTTCGATTTCAGTTTTTCTACACCAATTTCAATAGCACTAACACCTTTAATCTTTAAGGCACCATCATTGCCAAATCTGACTGACCCTCCATCACATTTTGCTACTCCCTTCAACATCTTAGAGTCTCATATCATGTGTGAAGAGCAACCACTATCCAGGATCCATGCTTTTCTTTCTTGGAAGCTTTTAAGGCTACTTCCACAACCATAGTCGTTTCTCTTCCACTTCTTCTTCTTTGGCTAAATTTAAGAGCATGTGTAGGTATTCTTCTTTGCACTCCTTAACTAGGCAGTAATGTTTGGTCGAATGCAGGAGTACATGTAGGTGTTCTCCTTTGCACTCTTTAACCAAGTAGTAATATCAAGCAATCATCAGCAGTATGCTCAGCTTTTTCGCATCTTCCACATATTTCTCCTAGCAAATCAAATTTGTTTCTTAGTGAAATATGACTTCTTTTCACTTGAGATTGTCTCCTTTTTTAATAGAATCTCCCCTTAAGCTCTTGCCACACATATGGGTCAATTATTCCAACACACATTAGTCTTGTGCCCATACTTACCATAACTCCAACAAAGTCCTTTAAATTTGGATTTTCTTCTTTCACCAAGTTCATATCTCCCATCTTCAACAATTATTGTAGCAACTTTCTCTCCATCTTTGATAGCTTGTCTTCTTTAGATGGGAGTTTTCACATCTTTCCTAACCCATTTTAACTTGGGTTGGTTTCTCTTCTCTATAACATCATTATGCTTGTTTTTAGGCACAAACACAATTTTCTTCTTCTTTGCTACCTTCTCATTTGGCTTTTCAATATAGCCAAGTTGTTTCTTCCCTATGGAATGAGGTCTTTGTTTGTTTAGGCACTCATCCAATTTTTTGGTAGTATCCTCCTTGATGGCATTTACTAAAGACGACTCTCCTCTCACTTCTATGTCTTACATAAAGCTTTCTTCATCCTTCTTCAGTTTGAACTCAACCTTGTGGAGCTTAGCTTGCAAAATCAGCCCCTCTTGCTCTTGTGCAATCACCTTAGTGCCAAGATCTTCATGTATCTTGCCTTACTCTGCCTCAAGTACAATCAGCTCCTCAATTCTCTTTAAGTACTCCTTCTCTTTTACTTCAAACTCCTTTTCTTTCACCAGGAGATAAGATTCATCAATAGCAGAATTTTCATGCAACTTTTTAAGATGTTTTACCTCTTTTTCTAGCTTACTGTTTTGGTGCAAACAAGCTCTTAAGTCATTCTCAAGTTGCTACACCAACTCATCCTCTTCTTCTTCGGTTAATTCCTCATCACTTAAAGATTCTAGAACATCATCTATTTTAGCAACCAGCATATTTTTCGTAACATCATCATCAGAATTATCATCAACTTCTTCTTTAAAATCTTCTTCATCGAGCTTGCTCAAAAAATTTCTTCTTTTAGATCTAAGGAGTTACTTTATTCCTTTAGCATTTGCGTTTCCAACTTTAGAATAGTTGGATTTCTTTGTTCTCCACCTTAGGGCGAACTCATCATCATCATCACTGTCTACTTCTATTATCTTTGGACAGTCCACGGCAAAGTGCCTTATGTCTCCACAGCTAAAGCACTTCAAGGGTAATTTTCCCATGTACTTCCCTTTTTCTTTCCTCATATATTTAGTGATGTATGCCATGACTTTATCCAGTTAAGTATCACCATCTTCTTCTTCACAGCTGTTGTCAGATTCTTCATCTTGGTCTTTAATCTTTAATTTCTTCATTGCCTTGAAGGTCAGCTCCTTCTCGACCTTAAACTTCTTTTCTTTCTTCATTGGGCTATTCTCATTTCATTAGTCACCAATATGTTGTGCAAATCATCTAAAGGCAGTAGCCTATCCAAATTTCTATCTTCTATAGAGGAAACCTTGACATTGTAACCTTCTAGTAAGTTTCTAAGTATCTTCCTTACTATAGTCACATCATTGATCTCCTCTCCATAACCTCTGATGGAGCACATAATTTCATTTACTCTTATAAAGAAGGCATCCACAGATTCATCATTCTGCATCTTTATGTCTTTAAATGTGCTCCTCCAGATTTGTAGCTTGGCTTCCTTCACAACCTTGTCTCCTTCATAAATGTTCTTCAACTTGTCCCAAATTTGCTTGACTGTGTTGCACCCTATCACTTTGGTGAATTCTTTGTATGATAAGGAGGCATATAAGGCATTTCTCACCTTTCCATCACACTCTAAATTCTTTTTATCAGTAGGTGTCGTAGCAACACTTTTAGCAACAAGGATGAAGCCACTAATAGCATATTCAAATACATCTAGACCAAGTGACAACAGATATGGGAGCATTATATTCTTCCATAACTGATAATTCTATCCATTAAAAGTAAGAATGCCCTTGCTGTTAACACTATTCATGTTATCCATGGTATCAACAAGCAGTTGATGTAAAGACTCAAAGTAGGAATAAACAACTTTAGATTAAAGCAGACAAATTGAATCAACAGAGGAAACCGGCTCTAATACCACTTGATGAGAACCTTTTTAGGTCTCACACTAAGAGGGAGTGGCAATTAAAATAGTGTGAGATGTTTGCTTTTTATAAATCTGTTCGCATTAACCTTTGTGACTTGTTAAAGTCTATGATTCAATTTGTTATCTTGCTTTTTATATGAAAGCGACTATATGGATATCAAATCAAACGCAAGCACTTAAGAACACATGACAATTTTTATGTGGTTCACCCACAATGTGTGAGCTACATCCATATTATAATAAGATCACTCTTAAATCACACAATCCACTCTTATTATCAAGGGATACAATTATGTTGTGGAAGGATCACTCCTTAACCACATACAATGAACTCCTGATCAGCGAGTTGATCTCCTAATCACTCAAAGATTTGATCTCCTAATCACTAGAAGAGTTAATCTCCCAATCACTCCAAGGGTCTCCAACCCTTTTTCAAGAAATATATAAAAAGTTTATCTCAAAACTTCTCTAAGAAAGATCACTCAATATGCACAAGTTGCTATTACAGAAAAAGGATCTTCTCCTTCCTCACTGTCAGTGTCTGCTCAAGCTTTACTAGTCTCTTCTCTGTAAGTTCTTTACGTCTACAGGTTATCTCTGCTATAGGTTATCTTCCACTACTACCGATGGTACCTTACCTACTGCCTTGGAAGGTTCTTTTCCTCTGTTATCGGTGCTACCTCACCTACTACCTTGGCAAGTTTCTTCCCCTGCTGCCTTGGCAGTTTGTCTTCGCTTACCTGCATCCTTAGCAGGTTGCCTTACCTGCATCCTTAGCAGGTTGCCTCACCTACTACCTTAGCAGGTTCTCTTCCTTACTACCGATGCTACTTCATTTATTACCTTGGCAAGTTTCTTCCCTTGCTACTGGTGCTACTTGCCCTGTTGCTGAGGCAAGTTTTCTCCTCCTACTGCTAATGCTACCTACAAATTGCTGCAAGCTACTGCAAACTACTGGCTGTGATTCACCTGCTTCCAATTCTACAAGCTATTGGTTCTACAAGTTACTGGTTGTGATTCACCTGCTACTGGTTACTACAAGCTATTATTGCTGCCTGCACTTGCTGCTATTGCTACCTACCCTTGCTACTGTAATTGATGCTAGCTGTGCTTGCTATTGCTGATTGTGCTTGTTGCTACAATCAGTTGGATGTGCTGCAAGTTATTGGTTGTGTTGCAAGCTGCAGTTTGGTGTGGCCGTTGCACGTCTCCTCTAGTTTAATGTGGCTATTACACCTTCTCCTTTAGTTTGGTGTGGCTACTGCACCTTTCCTCTAGTTTGGTGTGGCTGTTACACATCTCTTTGAGTGATTACTACAACTTCTTCCTTGATTGGTTTAGCTGGCTACTGCCTTCTTCTTCTTCCATTGATTTGGCCAATTGCTACCTTCTTCTTCTCCCTTTGGTTTGGCTAACTGCTACCTTCTTTTTCTCCATTTGGTTTGGCCGACTACTGCCTTCTTCTCCCTTTAGGAGGGCTACCAATTGCTACAACTCCTCCTATAATTGGTGTGGCTACTAGTTGCTACAACTCCTCCTTTTAGTAGGGCTACTGGTTGCTATACCTTCCTCAACTGGCTGCGCCTTTCCTTGGTACTGCACCTTTCTTGTCTAGCTACACCTCTCTTTGGTGGCTACCTCCTTTGCCTTGGCCAGTCACTCTCCTTTTGGTGGCTGCCTCTCCTTTTGCCGCTCAACCTATCTTTGGTTTTAGGTTTGTCGTTCACCTCTTCTTGGCTTTAGGTTTACCATTCACCTCTCTTTAGCTTTAGGTTTGTTGTTCACCTTTGTAGCCCTTGCCGTTCTCTCAATTTTTTTACAGCCCACACATCGGTCTTGCAAGATGCATAGTGGTATTTATAAAGCCTTGAGATTAAGGTTGCACACTCATCAATGGTTAGCATTGATTCCCAAAGGTTGCCTTACAATCAATGGCTAGATCTGATTCCTAAAATTTAGGGTCAACGGTTAACATTGATTTCCTAAAATTTAGGGTCAACGGTCAACATTAACTCATTGACTTCAAGGTTGACCTACCATCAAGGATTTTGACCAATAACTTCTCTACATCTCAACGGCACTCAAAACATCAAATCAACATGAATAACCATGTGAGATATTGTTGACAACAAATCTAACATCAGCCATTGAAGATGGGCTCAACAGAGATAGTTAGTCCATGATGGCCCAAAATGTGTGACACTTAGAGTTAGTAGATTAAACCATCCAAATAAGATAAAATAGGGGTTAAGGATGATGTTCTAGAACCCCTAATCATAGTAATGAAATTAGGGCATGATATAGGAGGTAGGACATTTTTCAAAGGTCACTAACCCATAAAACCATGTAACCACTAAGGCATAATTGGCTTGATAACCAAGTCAATAAACCTATGTAGTTAAAGGTGTCAACTACAACTCTATAAATAGGTGTAGGTAGTCAAAGGCTCGTAACAATTAAGAGAAAGGAAAAAGTGAGATGCTTGGCATTGTTTCCTTTATATACTTTTATGAAAAAAGTAATAAAACGTTAAGAAAGGTTTTGGCACATGCCATGTGCTTATTGCCTCACTTATATGCTCTTATGTATGAATGCATTATTTACTTTTCTATGCAGATTTGGCTAAGGCTAAGAGGACATCTTGGTGTCATCATGAGGCCAAACATTTGGTTAGGAAAATTGGCCTTATGACAATTGGTATTTGAGCAAGGTTTGATCTAGGGCTAGTAGATCAAGTCTTGATGTAATGCATAACAGGTGTCTAAGATTGAGAAGGCTATTAGTAAGGTCCCTAAGGAATAGACCCTTTCAATCTTTGCAAGGCTCAATGAGTTGGAAAAATCAATACACCTTTTATAATCTAATTACAATAATCTTGATTCTACTTGGATCACTCAATTTGGCAAAATGGAACGATATGTTGTTATCCTCAAGAAGGCAATAAGCAATCTATCTAGCAGAGGGGTAAAAGATTCAAGGAAGATAAAAGTTCCTAAACCCAAGGCTTCTAAAGGTGATTGTGATGTGAAAGCAATTAGAAAGTTTTTATGAGATATGAAGCAATACTTCAAAGATACCCATGTTCTAGATGTAGAGAAGGTAACTCTCACTAGCATGTATCTTGCCAAGGATGCCAAACTATGGTGGCAAACAACATTTGATAATGATGCTAACATGGGCAAACCACAAACTAAAACTTAGGAAGTGCTAAAAAAGGAATTAAAGGATTAATTCCTACCCTATAATACATCATGGGTTGCAAGGTAGTCACTCAAGAAATTGAACCATAGTGGCACGATGCATAATTATGTCAAGGAATATAGTTCCTCGATGTTGGACATTTGTAACATGTCCAATGAGGATAAGCTCTTCAATTTCATGTCAAGACTTTAACCTTGGGCACCAATTTGTTGTTGCTGATGACTTAGTTTTTGAACACCTCTAATTTGTTAAGCAGCAAACAATCTAAAGACAAGGGCAAGAAAAAGAAAAAGGACTCATAAGAATGCAAATAAGGGGAGGACAATAAGGGGAAAGGCAATGTTGTTACTTTAGAAAAAGGTAAAAGTAAAACAAATGTTGGTTATTTTATTTGCAATGGTCCCTGCAAGGCAAAGGAATGTCCAAAAAGGGAGAAGTTAAGTACTTTGGTGGCTAAAAAGGGTGGTAGCAATGCTGGTTCAAATGATGACAATTCCTTACGAGTCAATCTTATACAATTGATCAATGTCGTGCATATAGAGCATGCCTCACGACCTGGCCTAATTTATGTTAGAATTGGGTTAGGCCAATGGGAGCTATTAGCAATGGTGGACTTTGGTGCAACCCACATCATCATTACTAAGTGATTGGTAGGCTTACTAAAGTTAAATGTGAACAAAAGTAAATCAAATAAAGGCTGTCAACTTAAAAACAAGTGATGTTACCGGAATGGCCAAAGGAGTTAAAGTAGCTCTTCGTTAATGGATTGGCAAACTTGATTTATCCATAATGTGCTTGGATGATTTTGATGTGATTTTAGGATTGGAATCCTTTATGCAAGCAAAATTTGCACTAATGCCTCATTTGGTTGGCTTGTTGATCATAGACAAGAAATATCCATGCTTTGTTGTTGGTGAGAAGCATTCTCCTACAAGCAAAGGTGGGAAAACTTGTAGTGTGTTGTCTACTTTGTAGTTGAAACAAGGGTTAAAAGAAAGAGGTGTACAATATTTGGTATCTTTAAAAGTAAGGAAGCCCAAGGCAACAAAGGTGGTTACTAACAAGAGTGCTATAATGAGCAAGGCAAATCACCATCTATTGGCCAAACCTCCTTTAGAGAAACACACTATAAACCATAAGCCAATTTTGTACAATTAAACATTATGGGGAAAAAAGCATAAAGTGCCAAGAAACCATGTAAGTTTGACACAAGAATTGTTTGACAGGGCCCAAAACAATGGAACAAGGCATAGAAGATAGTGGAAAAAGGCTGGATGCATTACAGGTTTGTTTTAAGGTGTGATCTTAACCTTGAAAATGTTGATGATAAGGGTAATGCTGCTTAGAAGTGGCAGTGTATAGTCATGTTAAATTCTACCCCAAAAGGCGAGGTTAATGGGGGAAGTGAGAAGGCTGGTCTATGTAACCAAGATAGCAGTCACACCAGCAAACCCTCACCAAGGCAACAGCTATACCGACAAACCAACAAAGCAACCAAGGAAAACAAACTAGAAGGCTGTAGCAACAACCTATAAGTCCAGCAGGAGGTGGAGCAGCAACATAAGGGTCCTACACTAGCAACCAATGTGTAGCAACAAGTGGTGCACCTGCAGATAGCAGCAGTGACATGAAAAAACAGCTGCAGTGCACGTAGATAGCAACAGCTGCTCGAGAAGACAGCTGCAGCTCATGAAGAGAGCAGAAGCGATGCCAAAAGACAACTGCAATGCGTGGAGAGAGCAGCAACGCGAGAAAACAACTACAGCACGCGAGGATAGCAGTAGTAACACGAGCAGATAGCAACAACGCAGGCTAATAACAACAGCGAGACAAGCAGACAGCAGTAGCGCAGGCAAATAGTAGCAGCAACGCGAGTAAATAGCAATAGTGTGCTCGAATAGCAAGAACAGCACGTGTGGACAGCAACAACGTGTGCAGACAAAAGCAGCAATGTGCACAGACAACAGGAGCAACACACGTGGATAGTCATAATAGCATGTGCGGTAAGCAACCATAGTGTGTGCGTACAACAAGAGCGGCGTATGCAGAATACATGCAAACAGTAGCAGCAGCGCATGTGAATAGCAGGAGCAGCACGTGCGGACAGCAGCAATAGCGCATATGGACGGCATTAGCAGCACACATGGATAACAATAACACATGTGAACAACATTAACAGCATGCATAGACAGCAGCAACAGAGTGTGCAGACAGCAACGACAATGCGTACGGACAGCATTAGCATCACGTGCAAGCAACATCGGTAGCAAGTGAGACAACACCGGAAGCGAAGGAAGGAGAAGATCCATATTCTACTCTAGCAGTCTGTACACATTAAGTAATCGTTCTCTAGGAAAAGTTATATCATAAACTCTTGATAAATTTGTTGAAAAATAGGGTGGGATACCTTTAGAGTGATCAAGAGATCAGTGTAAGAGGTTAAGAAGTAGTCCTTCCACAAGTGGTGAAGGAGTGATCCTTCCATAACATTATTGTGTCCTTTGATAGCAAGAGTGGATTACGTGATTTAGGAGGAATCCTATCACACCATGGACGTAGCTCACACAGTAAACCACATAAAAATTGTCGTGTGTTATTGGATGCTTGCACATTGATTTTTTAGTCATACAGTCGCACTCACATAAAGGAGAAAAATAAAAATTGGATCATTGGCTCTAACAAGCCATAGAGGTTAAATCCGAATCGATTCGTAAAAAGTGCATATCTTACACTAATTCATCCCCCTCTTAGTGTGTGACCTAAAACGGTCCTCATCATAATATTTATGAAGGTCTTTTAGAATATTTTGAAACAGTTGCATAATATTTGCTTTGTTGCATGCATTATGAGATATTTGTCCATGATAACCTTTAAATAGATTGTGCATGATGAGTATAAGCATATACAAACACTATCTTATTGTCAAGTACATTTAACATGTAGAATTTTCATATTCCTTTCTTATCAATAGTTTTCCAATTTTAAAGAAGATGAAAATTTATAGAACACAGGTTAAGATAAATATCAACTAATTACTTTATGTTTTTCCTATTTACGCATAATGTGGGAGTAAAGCTACCTATCCTATATATAGGATAAAAAGGTTTGTAGAAAATGGCTCAATTTATAAAGGGCAAGGGGCAAGATTGGAAAATATAAGTTATTTGGCAAGTATGGAAATATGTTAGAATGATATTAATCCTTGTGATTTCAATAATGTACAGTATAATCATTTGTTGGGGGAAGGCATCTACTAATTGAAATGCTACTTTTGTCATGATTATTAGGCCAATATTAGTAAAGCATGGAAGATGATAAATGAGAAGGAAAGGCAAAAATACAAGAATATGATTGAGTTAATGTGGGAAGACAAAGCCAAGGAAAGGAACTTGGACAAAAAAGGTTGCAACATAGAGGAATTTTGAGTAGGCTTAAATAAATATAGAATGAATAATGATTATTAAATATCATTGGTGATAGAAGATAGTTAATTTTGTGTTACAAGCTACTTCTTACTCACACAATTAATTTTGCATTATAAGTTACTGCTTACTCATGATAGTGCCTATGAAAAATGTTTGAAACTATCAAATAAATAAAGGAAATATAAGATCTAATGATCTTGATAGAGGAACTTAGATTTCATGGTATTATTGAGATGACATATGACTTTGTACCAAAGGAACTTATATAAGCTTTGGTATATAATTTGATTAGTGTATGTGAACTTTATTTGTCCAAAAAAGTGCATTATAATCAATGCTTTGAATCTACACAAAATAATGTCAATTTTTGATAGTTCTAATGCTAATGGCCAAGGGCATTGATATTGTACAAAGTTTGATTTAAAATTTAGGCCATTAATCAAAGTTTGCTAAAACTTGAAAAGTGGATTAAGAACTTACCAAATGTTGGTGTTTTGAAGTAGTCATTAGACATTTCTTTTGCTAGTCTATTTGTGGAAGATGTAGGTGCAATGAGCACTTATACCTAGGTAAAAGATGTCTTTGAGAGATTGTGCAACAAGATTAAGGATTGGAAACTTGGAAGAGGGAAGCACATTAAGGAAAATGAGAAACGTAGCATCAATAGTTGTTTGATATTTTGCTTGTAAGTTGTTATGTTATGTGCTTTTGTATGTAATAATAGGAATGAAAATATTTAAATTAGATTACATGATTCATTAGTTTTCTATAGCTATATTACTTTCAAGCACTGTCTCTTGATAAGGAGAATGGTTGTGAAGATGAAGACAATGCACTAGTTTATAGGACAAAAGAGTGAGTGCAAAGATGAATGAAAATAGAAAAGGAGTATGTAAAGATCAACCTGTCCTTTATAAATTGAATTTCCATATTATTATAAGAGACATTTTTACATAAAACTATAAGTTTATTTTGAATATCTTACACTTACTCTTGGTTTTAATTTCAATTGTTTTACCATCATTTGCAACATGTGAAGTAATTGATTGTGTAAATAATGAGGTCAGTGGCTTTGATGGTCATACTTATATTGCATGACATAATATTGGAGTGAAATGATTGATTATATGAATAATTATCATTAAATTGTTACTGAGTAAATTCCAGAGGATTTGCCAAACAAGGGCAAAACTTTGTTGGGAAAGATAAAGGCTTTATTTGACAAATGGAAATGTAGAGCACAAATATAAAATATGGTAATAGCTCCATAAAGGAAAAGGACACACATAAAAGGATGTAATGTAGGTGCAAAAAGGTGATAGAAGGAATAGGTATTTAAGAAAACCTTGTGTTGCATAGGCATGGGTGCTACTATGAATATGATAAATAATGTTTTAAAAATTGGTGGTAAACAAGTGTAACAATGTCATGAAGGACTGGGTAGTACTAAGGACATTAGGTTAGTAGATCTTAAAGACTTTGTTGGTAGAAAATGTATATAAGGCAAGTGAAGCTTGAATTATACTTGAAAATTATTTATGGATGGATATGTCATATATGTAGGATACACATTTAAATAAGCTTTATTTTAATCCTAATTATGGATTTTGAGGTAATGACTGCTTCCAAAGTTTCCAAAAAGTACATGATATGTTATAAATAAAGAATTTGTAAGAGAATGCATTATCAATACTTTGGTTGTATCTGAGAGGCTTTTAAAAATTTTGCAACAATTAATGTCGAAGACAATGGAGATGGAAAATCCAATAAAGGGCTTTACTAATGCATATATTATTGCAAACATATGGATCTTGGATAATCAATTTGTAATCTTAGTGTGGTCTCCATAACATATATGTGACACATTTGTTGAGATACTATTACTTGTATTGTATAATTTTTAAGCAAATTATCCATTTGTCTATAATAGATGGAGATTGTCTAGGATAAGTCCAATTAGATAACTTTTTTACATTTTCTAGGGCATTTGATAACTTCACTATTATAAATCTTGATGCTTATAGTGATGGAATATCTAACAAAGATGAAGATGAAGCTTTTAATACCTTGAATGTTATTGATTTAAAGGAATAATTATTCTCTAGTAAAATTATGCCTTATACTAATTGAATGCTAAATTATTAAATTGTTATTTGTGCTAAATGAATGCATTTGGTCACATAACCTTGATGAATGAGTTTATAGATGCCACTGTTGGGGATACATTACCTAAGGTAAGTGAATGTTATATATTTAACTTGTAATTTTAGTGTGGTCCTAATAATGAAAGCATAATACATTTGTTTTAGTCCACTCACATTGTATATTTCATTAGGATATTATTTGCTTATATGCATTAGATGAAGATTGTTAGGGTAAAAGGTGTTTGTTAATTCATTCACTTTTAAGAAGGCATTTAAAAAATGTGAAACTATAATTGGTTCAAAAAGTGGAAGGGGAAAATCCATGAAAGTTAAGGATGAAGCTTTAAATGTTTAGCATGTTATTGATGTAAAGTTGGTAGTAGTTTCTAGCAAAAGTATGCCTTTAAGTAAGTCATTAATGAGATATGAAATTTTACTTATTTGTGGTTGCAGATAGTGTACTTGTATATGCTCATGAAAAAAAAGAAAAAAAAAATAGTCTACTTATATATGCTAACAAACAAAAAATAGAGGTGCATCTGTAGTGTATGGTTTCTGAGCACAATATTTGTTCTTGTGTAATAGGTAAAAATTGTCTACAAGAAAGCTATGTGAGTACTTTGTTCACTTCTAATAAGGCATTTGTAATCTTTGCAATTATAAATGATTATTATGAAAGTAGTGGTTAAAATTCCAAAAATGGATAGAAAGAAGCTTTGAATATCGATGACTTTATTAATGAAGAGCAACAAGTTGATGATAGTACAATTATGCCTCCAAGTAAGTATAAAAATATCAAATGTTAGTTATTATTGATTTTAGGAGACAAATTTTTAAATTTGCTCAATTTTTAAAGCAAATTTATATAGTATTTATTAACAATTTATACTAGGTGCAAGTAACATTTAAAAGACTATTAAACCAACTACAAAATGTTTTTGATGAAATTGTAAAAGATAAATAAACAAGGTGCAACTATAGAATTACATTTAAAGGACTTTAAGTGGTTGAGACAAAAGTTGATATTGTAGCAAGCCATAATTTGAGTAATTAACAACTATAAGATCAAATACATTTCTTGTGATTTTGCAAAGCATCTAAATTTGTAGTTTCATAACATTCTCTATTCAGGTTAACATTTATTTATCAATCTTGTAGTTTTTTTTTTCTTTTTTGTGATAGTTTAGTGGAAATCTTATCTGTTTCAAATGAAAGGTAATGCATTACCCTATGTGGAGAATAAAAAGGAATATTTGTAAGAGAATCAATTAGCAACATGTTAGGCACAACATAGCTTATGGGTTTTGTAAGTTTAAAAATTGATCGTAACATGATCCGTGGAGAAGGAGCCATAAAAGAATAAATGGACAAGTAACTTTCAATGACATTGATGTTCAAGATAGGGATAGTTTAGTAAAGGCATATGCTCCTCTAAGTGATTGTAAAGAATACCTTAAACATAATTTATTATACGTGTGGTGTTAATCAAAGCAAAATATAAGAAAACACAATTATTTTCAATGTTTCCATAGGACATGATTAGAGTTGAGAGCGATAATACACTCATTTATAAAGTAACTGATACAAACTCCGATTATATGTAAACGGAACCCAACACTAATGTTGGTATAGGATTGTTCTAACAAAGGTTAAGGGATTTGGAGTTTTGACCCAATGATTATAAACAACCAAGAACCAGAATTATAAGATTCAAACGTTACTCCTAACAACAATAACGTTGAAGAAGATAAGTTTATTGAACCAACACACTCAAGTATGAAAGTTTAGAATTAGTTCTCAAAGAACTAGAGAAATAGCTCATACACTCATGAAAATGGGTCTGCCTCCTTCATCCACCCTTTTTGCCCTTTTTATATGCTAAACCCCAAAACCCTAGCTAATAAGATGGGCTTATTAAGGAAATTCGTCCAACCCACTAACTAATAATAAAAACCCATGAAAATAACCCATAAGATGTTGAAATTCGTTCAACCCACTACATAATAATATATCCCATGAAAATAATCCATTTAAATGCCCAAACATGGGCTCCCAAATTCCTTCCCAAGGCCATGGTTCTCAAATTCCTCCATAGATGACACATTTGCAAGCCCTAGTGAAGCCTCTATCATCCTTAACTTGTACCTAACAACTTCTTAATATTAAATGTCGCATAACAAGTTGTTGAGAACTTCCTTTATTTTCTTTGACCTTGCCCTTATCATTGGTCCTCCAAGGTTTTGCAAAATATCAACTCGCTTGTTGATTTAAGCTGGCATAATATGGCTTCCATCATTCCCACTCTCCTCAAAATGATTTGTCCTCAAATGAGCACCTACATCATTAAAGAGAAAAAGAGAAAGGTCAAAAACATTAAATGTTGCACTCATATTATACTTACCTGGCAAGTCAAGTTTATATGCATTATCGTTCACTTTTGCCACCACTTGAAAAGGACCATTTCCCCTTGGTTGCAACTTTGACTTCCTTTGCATAGGAAATCTATCCTTCCGCAAATGTGCCCAAACCCAATTACCAGGTTCAAAAGTGATATGCCTATGACCTTTATTGGCTTGTGTTTCATATTGTTTGGTTTTTCTCTCAATGTTAAGCCTAGCTTTCTCATGAAGTTACCTAACCACTTCACCTTCTTTTTCCCATCTAAATTAGCCCTGTCTTATATAGGCAATGGTACTAAATCCAAAGGAGATAATGGATTAAATCCATAAACAAGCTCGAAAGGAGAATAACCTGTAGCACTATGAATAACATGATTATAGGCAAACTCCACAAAAGGCAAACAGTCTTCCCAGGTTCTAGAGTTCTTACCAATAACAGCATGCAACAATGTACCAAGAGTTCGATTTACTACCTCAGTTTGTCCATCGGTTTGTGGATGACAAGTTGTAAAAAACAACAACTTTGTTCCAAGCTTACCCTACAATGTCTTCCAAAAATGGCTTAAAAATTTTGCATCACGGTCTGACACAATACTCTTCGACACTCTATGTAGGCGAACAATCTCTCTAAAAATTTTGCATCGTCCATTTTGGTGCAAGCAATGAAATGCACCATCTTTGAAAACCTATCAACTACAACAAGAATACAATCTCAGCCTTTCTTGGACCTAGGTAACCCAAAAATGAAATCCATAGAAATGTTGGTCCAAGGTTCACAAGGAATTTCTAAGGGCATATACTTTCCATGGGGCAAAACCCTAGACTTAGCTTGTTTACAGGTAATACACTTGGCTCGGACTCTTTCAACATCCTTTTTCATATGTGGCCAAAAGAAATGTTCATTTAAAACATCAAAAGTCTTTTGAATGCCAAAGTGTCCCATTAAACCACCCCCATGAGCTTCTCTCACAAGTAATGCTCTCATAGACCCTTGAGGAATATAAAACTTATTTACTCTAAATAAATACCCCTCATGTCTATAGAACTTTCCAAAGGCAGCTTTCTCACATATAGCATATACGTTACTAAAGTCAACATCATTAGCATACAAATCAATAATGTGCTTAAACCCTAGCAACTTAATGCTCAAAGTGCTAATCAATGTGTACCTACGTGATAATGCGTCAGCAATAACATTTTCCTTACCTAATTTGTATTGAATTACATAAGGAAAAGTTTCAATAAACTCAACCCATTTTGCATGTCTCCTATTCAACTTACCTTGCCCCTTCAAGTATTTTAAAGACTCATGATCAATATGAATTACAAACTCCTTGGGCCAAAGGTAATGCTACCACGTTTCTAAAGTCCTAACAAGTGCATACATTTCTTTATCATAAGTTGGATAATTCAATGTTGCCCCACCCAACTTCTCACTAAAAAATGCAATAGGTCGTTTCTCTTGCATGAGAACTCCCCTAATTCCAATGTCTGATGCATCACATTCAATTTCAAAGATCTTAGAAAAATCAGGCAAAGCAAGAAGTGGTGCATTACACAACTTGGACTTAAGCAAATCAAAGGCATCTTGTTGTTCCTTACTCCACTTGAAACTCACACTCTTTTTAATCTCCTCAATCAATGGTGCAGCTATGGTACTAAAATCCTTAATGAACCTCCTATAAAAGCTAGCCAAACCATGGAAACTCCTCACATCACTCACACTCTTAGGTGTAGGCCATTCTTGAATTGCCTTAATCTTCTCTTTATCAACTTCTATGCCATGAGCAGACACAATAATAACCCAAGAAAATGACATGATCCTTGCAAAAATTGCATTTCTTCGAATTGGCATACAATTTCTCTTTCCTCAAAATATCAAGCACATAATACAAATGTTCAACATGCCCTTCCAAATTCCTATTGTATACTAATATGTCATCAAAATAAGCCACAACAAACTTTCCTAAGAAAGGTCTCAAAACATGATTCATTAATCTCATAAAAGTACTAGGTGCATTAGTCAAACCGAAGGGCATAATTAACCATTCATACAAACCATGCTTGGTCTTAAATGCAGTTTTCCATTCATCTCCTTCACTCATCCTAATTTGATGATACCCACTCTTAAGGTCAATTTTAGAGAAGTAACAAGTATCAAGCCATATTGTACCAACTCAAATCAACAAGGGAGTTGATACTTTGCAATACCTTGGAGGACCAATGACAAGGAATTCAATGATATGAGCAGTGCAATCGGACAACAATAAATTATCGAATATAATTGAGTAAATGACCAATTGAGCAATGAAGCCATTTTTTTTCTTTTTTTTTAATTTAACTAATGGGTATTTCTATAGAAAGAACGAATAGCAAAAAGACAACCCAAGAAATACACAATTTTTTTATTTTTTTATTTTTGGATAACTAATGGATATAGAAGAAACAAATATCATAAAAGAAACCAAAGAAATACATGATTTTTTTTTCTTTTTTTTTTGTGATTGTTCAACCAACAATGAAGAATACACGAAAGAGATGATAACAAAAGTATAAGTAACTTGAGTTAGAACCAGACTCTGATACCAAATGATACGAACTCCAATTATATGTAAACGGAACCCAACACCAATGTTGGTATAGGATCGTTCTAACAAAGGTTAAAGGATTTGGAGTTCTGACCCAATGATTATAAACAACCAAGAACCAAAACTATAAGATTCAAATGCCACTCCTAACAACAACAACGTTGAAGAAGATAAGTCTATTGAACCAACACACTTAAGTATGAAAGTTCAAAATTAGTTCTCAAAAAACCAGAGAAATAGCTCATACACTCATGAAAATGGGTCTACCTCCTCTAGCCACCCTTTTTGCCCCTTTTTTATGCTAAACCCCAAAACCCTAGCTAATAAGATGGGCTTATTAAGGAAATTCGTCCAACCCATTAACTAATAATAAAAACCCATGAAAATAACCCATAAGATGCTGAAATTCGTTCAACCCACTACATAATAATATATCTTATGAAAATAATCCATTTAAATACCCAAACATGGGCTCCCAAATCCAACTTCCTTCCCAAGGCCATGGTTCTCAAATTCCTCCACAGATGACACATTTGCAAGCCTTGGTGAAGCCTCCATCATCCTTAACTCGTACTTAGCAACTTCTTGATAGTAAATGTTGCATAACCAATTGTTGAGAGCTTCCTTTATTTTTCTTTGACCTTGCCCTTGTCATTGGTCCTCCAAAGTTTTGCAAAGTATCAACTCCCTTATTGATTTGAACTGGTACAATATGGCTTCCATCAATAACAAAGGAGAAAATGAGGTCATCCATGTAAGAAAAGTGTTCAATAAGGAGTTAATGTGTCATTGACTATGATTATTCATCTTGTTGCCATGAAATCACATAGCCATGTACAAAAAAATGGTAAGGTTAAAACATTGTGAGAAGAGGTTAGTGTGGAGAATAATGGTGATGATGGGAGTGAAATCACTAAAGTCATTACTCTATACATGAAAATATTAACAAATACTTCTTTTTAAAATGGTTTTAAAAGTTATTAATATAGTTAATCCCTTATTTGTTAATAGTAAGAAATAAAACTTTGTTGAATATGCTAATTTAAATGCACTTTTTGTCTAGATGACAATAGGGAAATTGGGCCAAGGCATATGGTAGGACAAAATGATTCAAGAGAATTGAGTTCAGATTAAGCAACCACATCAAATATGTCATAGGTCATGTGAAGGGTAAGACATGTAATAAAACCATTAGGTAAGATTATTTTTTGATCAATACATTGTCCCTATTATAGTAAGGAAGAAGCAATTTATAGGTGAAGAAGATTTGTAATTTTCTTAGGTCATAAGGAGAATTAGGAATGGTGAACCTAACCTTAAAGCTTGCTCTATTTTTTACTTTTCTTTTTTTTTTACATTTGTTATAAAGAGTAAAAGAAATAAATCTTGAAATTGAGAAAACTCCCTCTATGGATTATACTAGATGAGGGAGTCATATTGTCTAATTTTTTTGACTAATACATTGTACTTGTTATAGTCAGAGGAAGCAATTTATAAGTAAAGAAAATTAATGGTTTTCTTATTATAAGGAAGATTGGGAATAGTGAACTTAACCCTTCATATTACTCTATTTTTTGCCTTCTTTTTCTTTTTGTCTACATTTGTTATAAAGAACGATGATGTTCAAACGTTGGGTTTTAAATCTTACAAGTGTTATCTTAATTTTTAAATTTTTCAATTTAAAGGATTGCACTAAGTACAATAGTATGTTCAATTAAGTTTTGCAAGAAATGATTTGTTTTTAAGTTGCTTTGTATTGTAGGTAATCAAGTGCATGTGTTGATTAACTAATGGCAAATGCAACAAGGAAGGATCGTAAACTAACCTAAACTATAACATGTCCATTATTGGGTACTAATTTTATTATTTAAATACAATATCTGGTCAACACATTTGTTATAATTACTTGGTACCATTTGCTTTAGGCTATTGTCTAGTTATATTTAATTGTATAAACATGTTTAATAAGTCTGGGTAGATGTAATGAAACAAAACTGAGGACCCTTTCATTGTATGTATGTAAGGATGAACAACATCTTAGGGATTCACTTTCATGGTGTGACATTATAGACATCATAAAACATAAATAGCCTTTTAATGTATTAGTATACCTTATATTGATAAGTTAATGTTGTCATACTTATAGGAATTTCACAAGTAACATTATTACTTAATATCATAGTGATGCGAAAATCCCAAAAAGACATGGCTTAGGGACCCAACACACAAGGAATCAAAGAACAACCAGGAAAGCTAAACCAGAGTTTAATATCACAAACCCTAAACTCACCCTTCAAAGGAACACGAACCTAGAGTATTTAAGAAGGATATGGACGCCACACTCCAAAAAGAAAAGAAATTGGGAGTGATAAGTCGATAGGAACGCCACAAGAAGAAATACCTCTTGATAAGTTCCTTAGTCTGTAACAGAACCGAGAAGAAAAATCCTTGCTTTCTATTTTACTCAAAATTGTCTGCCCTCCAGAGCTTACAAGGGGAGCCTATTTATAGGCTAAGATAGCAATTCTAAAGAGGCACAAATTCCTACTTAGGATAAATCCTTATTTTGGAGGAATTCCTAATTGTGGACAAATTCTAACATAAATAATAAACTCTTATTTAGGAAGAAATACTATTACTTATTTTGACCTATTAAGTATTCTAATTATATTAATTAGGGCTGGACTCCTTGTCAAACTTGAATTCGCCCCATTTGATGTTGGGTTGGCCTGAATGTCCTGAATCAGCCCATTTAGTGCTTCTTTAATCTTTTTGGCTCTAACTCGTGTTATTGGGCCTTCTAGAATGTGCAATAGACTTCTTGCAACTATTGAAGCCTTCCACCCATCATCTCTATGGTTCTCATCATTCCCCCTCTCCTCAAAAGGATTCGTCCTCAAATCATCACCTACATCAAAAGGGGAAAGATCAGAAACGTTAAATGTTGCACTCACATTATACTCACCAGGAAGGGCCAACTGATAAGCATTATCATTAATTCGGGCTACAACTTGAAAGGGACCATCTCCTCTGGGTTGTAGCTTCAAACGCCTTTGAGCTGGGAACCGTTCCTTGCGCATATGCACCCAAACCCAATCACCAGGTTCAAACACCACCTTCTTTCGTCCTTTGTTGACATGGGATGCATGGTACTCAGTTCGTTTTTCAATATGTTGTCGTACCTTCTCATGCAATTTTTTTATCATGTCAGCCTTGCGTTCCCCATCTAAGCTGGGATACTCATTGACAGGTATAGATACTAAATCTAAAGGAGTCAATGGATTAAAACCATATACGATTTCAAATGGAGAGTAACTAGTAGTAAAATGAACACTCCGATTATATGCAAACTCGACATGCGGTAAACAATCTTCCCATGTTTTCAAATTTGTTTGAATAATAGCACACAAAAGAGTAGAAAGAGTTCGATTAACTACTTTAGTTTGCCCATTAGTTTGTGGATGACAAGTAGTTGAAAACAATAGTTTAGTACCTAACTTACCCCATAAAGTCTTCCAGAAGTAGCTTAAGAACTTTGTATCTCGATCTGAAACAATGCTTCGTGGCATGCCATGCAAATGTACTACTTCTCTAAAGAATAAGTCAGCCACGTTGTTTGCATCATCAGTTTTATGACATGGGATGAAGTGTGCCATCTTGGAAAATCTATCAACAACAACAAATACAGAATCCCTACCCCTTTTTGTTCATGGCAATCCTAGTACAAAGTCCATAGATAAATCAACTCAAGGATGGTTAGGTATGGGTAGAGGGGTATACAAGCCATGAGGTAAAACTGTAGATTTAGCTTGTTTGCATGTTATGCATTTCGCACATATCCTTTCAACATCTCGTTTCATTCGGGGCCAAAAAAAATGTTCATTTAGGACATCTAAGGTTTTCTTAACTCCGAAATGACCCATTAGACCACCCTCATGAGCTTCTCTTACAACCAACTCCCTCAAAGAACTTATAGGCATGCATAAACGATTTTCCCTAAATAAGAAACCCTTATGCCTATAAAACTTCTCATAGGCTGACACCTCACATGCTCTATATACATTAGCAAAGTCAGGATCATTCACATATAAATCCTTAATGTGTTCAAATCCTAATAAGTTTGCAATAAGTGTAGAGATAAAGGCATACCTGCGAGATAATGCATCAGCTACCACATTTTTCTTACCTTTTTTATATTGGATGATGTAGGGAAAGGTCTCAATGAATTCAACCCACTTGGCATGTCTTTTGTTCAACTTTCCTTGTCCCTTCAAGTGCTTCAAAGATTCATGGTCAATATGGATGACAAACTCTTAGGCCAAAGGTAATGTTGCCATGTCTCCAAAGCTCGTACCAATGCATACATCTCTTTATCATAAGTAGGATAATTAAGGCTTGCTCCACTTAACTTTTCACTAAAGTAAGCAGTTGGGTGCCTTTCCTGCATCAAAATAGCTCCAATGCCAATACCTGAAGCATCACATTCAATCTCGAAAGCTTTTGCAAAGTTAGGTAAAGCAAGTAAGGGTGCAGAACTTAATTTTTCCTTGATGCAATTAAAAGCCTTGTCTTGGTCACTACCCCACCTAAAACTCATGTTCTTTTTGATAAGCTCAATGAGTGGTGCGGCAATGGTGCTAAAGTCTTTAAGAAAGCGTCTACAGAAACTAGCTAGACCATGAAAGCTACGCACGTCACTAATTGACTTAGGTGTAGGCCAATCACGGATTGCCTTAACTTTTTCCTCATCAACCTCAACACCTTTAGCACTAACAACATAGCCAAGAAATATGATCTAATCAGTACAAAAGGAACATTTATGTAAGTTAGCATACAATTTCTCAGAACGTAAAACACTCATAACATAACGTAAATGATCAAGATGATCTTCTAGGGTTTTACTATAGACCAAGATATCATCAAAATACACCACTACAAATCTACCAATAAATGCACGTAAAACATGATTCATTAGTCGCATAAAAGTGCTTGGTGCATTAGTGAGACCAAATGGCATAACTAGCCACTCATATAACCCATACTTAGTTTTGAAAGCTGTTTTCCACTCATCTCCCTCTCTCCTCCTAATCTGATGATATCCACTTTTCAAATCAATCGTAGAAAAAACACATGACCCATGCAATTCATCTAACATGTCATCTAATCTAGGTATGGGGTGACGATACTTTACAGTGATTTTGTTGATTGCTCGACAATCAACACACATCCTCCAAGTCCCATCTTTTTTTGGTACAAGTAGGACAGGCACAGCACATGGACTCATGCTTTCCCTCACATATCCTTTAGACATAAGCTCCTTCATCTCCTCAGGATTACTCTTATCTGCTGGCCGGTTAAGGATGGATGCACCTGGGATGAAATCAATTTGATGCTCAATTCCTCTATTAGGTGGCAATCCACTTGGGATATCGTCAGGGAATACATCTTCAAATTCCTGCAATAATGTAACAACAACACTAGGCAAAGATGAGTCAAACTTGTTAGTGTTAAAATAAGCCTCCTTGTACAAAAGTACAATCATAGGTTGTTTGGCATAGAATGCTCTTTTGACATCACTTCCTTTTGCATAGAGATTTTCTCTTTTCTTCTCTTTCTCTTGTGTCCTCACGTTTTGCTTCTCTTTCTTCTCTTTTATCAATCTCTCTTTTCTATTCACTCTTATTTTTAATCCTTAATTGATCCTCGTATGCTTGTTGAGGTGATAATAGTACAAGAATGACAGGTTTTTTGTTCATTACAAAGGAATATCGATTCTTAAAGCCATCATGCATAACTCGCCTATCAAATTGCCATGGTCTTCCTAATAGAATATGTCCCGCATGCATGGGTACAATATCACATAAAACTTCATCATGGTACCTTCCGATAGAAAATGATACGAGCACTTGCTGATTTACCTTCACTTCACCACTCTCATTCAACCACTGAAGTTTATATGGTCTAGGATGCTTCATAGTAGGTAAATCCAGCTTCTCAACCATAGTTGTGCTAGCAACGTTAGTGCAACTTCCACCATCAATAATCATACTACATACCTTATCTTTGATGAGAAAGATGTTATCTCGTTGCACCTTATTTTCTTCTTTTGCTTGCATATTCAATGCTCACTTTGTAACGAGAGCTACTCCGTTAATCGGATACTCCTCTCCATCACATTCACCCTCTGATGCTGGCACAGAATCATCATCTGATTCACTTTCAGTTTCAACATCACCATTACTTCTCAGGATCATTGCATGCTTATTTGGACATTGAGATGCAATGTGACCCCTGCCCAAACACTTAAAACATTTCACATCTCTATTTCTACTCGGTTGGGGTTCAAATTTACCTGTCTCCTTACTAGAACCCACATCCTTGTGCTTGGGTAGCTCGGCTTTGGACTTGTAATTGGTCATCTCATCCCTTTTACTCCAATTTGGCTTCCACGACGAGGTAGAACCTGAATTCTGCCCAAATCGTGTGGAGCCCTTTTGTTTAAGTTGCCTTTCAACTTTCATTGCCATGTGCACCATGTCTTCTAATTCCACATAGTGCTGCAATTCAACCACATTTGCTATGTCCCTATTTAGCCTTTGCAGAAATTGAGCCATGGTTGCCTCTCTATCTTCTTCCACATTGGCCCTAATCATGGTAATCTCCATCTCTTTGTGGTAGTCCTCCACACTTTTGGTGCCCTGAGTGAGCCCTTGCAGCCTTTGGTACAACTCCCTGTAATAGTGAGTAGGGACAAACCTCCTCCTCATGATAGCCTTCATCTCCTCCCATGTATCAATAGGCCGCTCATGATTCCTTTTCCTAGTCAAAACAAGTTGATCCCACCAAATAATAGCATAATCAATAAATTCAACTGCAGCAAGCTTTACCTTTTTCTCCTCGGAATAGTTATGGCAATCAAAAACCAATTCAACCTTCTTTTCCCATTCTAGGTATGCATCAGGATCATTTTTACCTTGGAATGAAGGAATTGTTATTTTAATACTACCCAAATTATGGTCGTAGGTGCCTTGTCTCCGAAATTCTCTTCGATCCCTTCTATTGTTACCAGTTCTAACCGTCGTAATTTGATCATCAACTTCATCATCTTCTACATCATCTTCATGGTCATAGGCACGTGTCAACTGCCTTCTTGCTTTGGGAGCCTCATATTCCCTATGTCTCCTTTGCAACTCTGCTATTGTATTAGCTTGCTCCTCCATCCTCTCCCTCATATCATCAAATCTGGTATTCATACGCTCAAATTGTTGTTGCATAGCTTTGATCATGAAGGACATATCACCAACTCCCTCTTGAGCTACACCTTTGTCTTTGGATGTCATAGTCTTATTTCTGCACAAAACAAATGGATACCTCACAGAATACTCCCTCATGTGTGTCACTCAAAAGATTATGTCACACTCCCTCGTGTTTACACTCTTTATGGTTTTTTTTATATGAACTTTCACTCTTACCTTTTACCACTCAGATTTTCCCTTTTAGCTCTATAAAGAACTAAACAACGTAAATCAAGGGTATTGATTTTGAACAGAATAAGATAAATGGCGTAGAATTGAACAAAAAGAATCAAGAGAAAAAAGGGTGTCAACACAAACGAATTTAATGAACTAAATTCACAAGAATCAAGATAGGGGTAATATAACCTAAAGGACAACTTGAGTAACAAAATAGGAAAACAGATGATGGAATTGGAGTTGAGCAAGAAAACTTTATTATTATTGTAGCCAATATGACCAAACTGTTAACTTTTTTATGTTTTCTTTCTTTTGTTTCCTTCCATCCCCTTTTTTTTTTCCATCATTTTTTTTTCGTTTTTTTTTTGTTCGTCAGTTTTTTTTTTCTTTTTTTTTTCTACACAAAATAATAGTAGAATACTTAAACATACCAATAGAAATTAAAATTAGCACGTTTATGAGCTTAAACAAACAAGCAAAGAGAGAAGGATTGCAAATAAACAGATTTGTGCATTTGAATGATAATGCACATAATAAACAAACTAAACAACAATAAATAAATCAAAAGATAGAAAATTGAAGAGTAAGGGGATTCAACCTGATTTAGAACCTGGCTCTGATACCAACTGATGCGGAAATCCCAAAAAGACGTGGCTTAGGGACCCAACACACAAGGAATCAAAGAACAACCAGGAAAGTTAAACCAGAGTTTAATATCACAAACCCTAAACTCACCCTTCAAAGGAACACGAACCTAGAGTATTTAAGAAGGATATGGACGCCACACTCCAGAAAAGAAAAGAAATTAGGAGTGATAAGTCAATAGGAACGCCACAAGAAGAAATACCTCTTGATAAGTTCCTTAGCCCTTAACAAAACCGAGAGGAAAAACCCTTGCTTTCTATTTTACTCAAAATTGTCTGCCCTCCAGAGCTTACAAGGGGAGCCTATTTATAGGCTAAGATAGCAATCCTAAAGAGGCACAAATTCCTACTTAGGACAAATCCTTATTTTGGAGGAATTCCTAATTGTGGACAAATTCTAACATAAATAATAAACTCCTATTTAGGAAGAAATACTATTACTTATTCTGACCTATTAAGTATTCTAATTATATTAATTAGGGCTGGACTCCTTGTCAAACTTGAATTCGCCCCATTTGAAGTTGGGTTGGCCTGAATGTCCTGAATCAGTCCATTTAGTGCTTCTTTAATCTTTTTGGCTCTAACTCGTGTTATTGGGCCTTCTGGAATGTGCAATGGACTTCTTGCAACCATTGAAGCCTTTCACCCATCATCTCTATGGTTCTCATCACATAGGAAGTTAAGATATGATAATGAATTTTGACTGATGATACATTAGCCGGGTCATATATCTTTGAAACAACCATTGGTTCTTAAAAATGACCATCGAATGATATTAGTACTAAATTTCCCAAATAATTGAGTAGATGTCTTCAATTTTATGTTTTCAAAAATTCAAAAAGTGTACTGATAGAGACATGGTGACTTAGTATGACATCTCTAGAAGAGCAAAAATTTGATGATGTAATATAAATCTTTCTCATATATATTTTTTCCATCACACAAATCAAAAGTATAAATTTGTTCTTTTATTAGATTGTTCTCATAAACGTTATTTTGAAGCTGAGTAATTGAGAGGAGACAGCTTTGCTAACCAATTTTAATATAAATTTTGTCAAAACTCATAAACAAAACATTAGGTGAGTACAATGATATAAATCATGTAAGTATTGTTATTATAGAATTCTCTAATCATAAACAATATGATTTGGAAAATGAGATATATTGCACTATATTTGTACTCAAATTCATGGACACTTAAGAGGGAATAAGGGTACTTAGTTTTAATCTTGAGGTATAAGATCACACATTTGTGTGCTACCATAATAACTATAAGTTTTGTTAGACCTAATATTTAAGATCTCATTTTGTTAAGTCCATATAAAGCAACTAAGCAAGGAATATATTTTGAAGTAGATAAATGATTTAGAAAATCCATACTATGATGTTGTTAGGTCTTTGGCTAGTGTCTACAAGGGTTAATCACTATGTAACATTTAGAAGTCAAACATTACATAAAAAAACAATTTCTTATACTTAAGAATTATTAATTGATAAATGAAATAAGTAGTCATTTAAATTGACCAACCTTTAGGATCTAATCTGCAAAAAGTTGCAAATTGTTAATTTTCATTCTTTGTTATGACTATGTTGAATGGATCTTAAGCTAGGTAAGGTGGGCCTCATTCTAATAAGAAGTATCAAATCCCCCACATTAATACCTAACTATTTAGATACCAATTGTAGTGGAAAATAAAGTTGAAAGAAAAGTAATAGGGAGATAGTTGCTAATGGCACATATGTATGAGTTTTTCATAGTCACTTAAAGTACTAATTTAAGATTTTAACTATATTTTAAATGTCACACTTAAAAAACAAATCCTTAGGTATCTTTAGGCAATCTAACCTCTTTATTACCCATTTTAATAGGGTTTGTTGTTCCCACAGCTTTGTATGGGTTGTAATTGTTGTCAACTAGATTTAAGTGTGCAAGCAGAAGTGGCTCATTCAAGCATTCAAGGGATGAGATTTTCAATAGAAAGAAAAGAGCAAGAAAAATAAATTAAGAAGGAGGATAATGCTAAATTTTGAATGGAACAGTAATATGAAGCCACGTGGAGGGGCAAGAAAGGAATTTTGCCACAGCTCCAGTAAGCCCTACTAGGGTTTTCATAGAAGGGAGTATATAAACCGGGAGAGCAAAACGTGAAAGACAACCGAGAGAGCAAAACATGAAAGAGACAACGTTGGAGAGAAATGGGAGAGCACACCATCGAAAGATAGAAACAGCCACCACCGTAAGAGAGACAGCCACCACTGTAAGAGAGACAGCCACCATCATAAGAGAGATACACACCACCGTAAGAGAGAAAGCCACCACCGTAAGAGAGAAACACACACCACCAGGAGAGCAGATCAGAAACGGACCCCCCGAAGAGAAGACAGCATACCTGGAGAAGGTGAGACGTTAGAGCAGACCAGACCTAGAGAAAGAGAGGATGTGAGACCTGGAGAAGGTGAGATGTTAGAGTAGACCAGACCTAGAAACCAGACCAGGTGAGACCAGACCTGGTATCCGTGAGACCACCCGAAGAGAAGACAACAGACCAGAACGTGAGAAACGTGAACTAGAAAAACCAAAAGCGTGAGGCAACTGAGAAATGTGAACCAGAAAAACCAAAAGTGTGAGGCGGCTGAGAAACGTGAACCAGAAAAACCATAAGCATGAGGTGGCCGAGAAACATGAAACGACAAACCAGAAGCATGGTGCAAGCCAAGAGACGTGAAACAGCAGACCAGGAGCATGATGAGACAACCTAGAGAAGAAATTCAATGTAACATTTAAGAGAACTCAACGGCCTGCCTTATGCTATTAGTTTGTCGTTTCACGTCTCACAGACTGCCTCATGCTTCTCGTTTCACTATTGCAAATACAAAGCAATCACAATACAAAGAGTGTCACTTACTGTGTCTACCCTTCTTCTAGCTTGTGTTGCCTCTGATTGATTTGAATAGGTTGCTTCTCTACTGTTTGGAAGATCACCAAACTCTCTCTCTAATGTCTCTTGAAGATTAGACATCCATTATAATCATAGGGAATACCACACTGGTGTTCTCAAGTATAGTGGTTTGTCTCAGTAGAGGAAGAATCCCTACCACCGTGGAGTACGTCACATTGACAGAACCATGTAAATCTCTCGTGTCCTTGCTTTGGATTTACATTCTGTGTTTTGAATTGAGTTGTCAACGTAGTTAAAGAATCATCAAACCCATAACCTAAAAGAAGACCTAATCAAGAACAACTAATCCGTTTAATAGGCAAGGTGTCTGAAAGGTAACTTTAGGGACTATTGTGACTAGTAGGTAACAATAGATCTACCTTAGTTGAATCTGAGAAAGAGTTTATTTTTTAGAAGAGTTTGAAGTTGTTCACCTATCAATTAAAAAGAAGGGGTGTAATACTGATTCACCCCCCCTCTCAATATTATAGACTAGTAAATCCTAGGGTGAAGTAGGGAACTTTAATTAGTATCAGAGCACAGGTTCACCAGTTTGAAGCTTAACAGCTTGGTGTACTAGTTTGATGGGATTCAGAAGTTTTAACTTGTTCAGCATACTAAGAAATGGATGCCAGTACCAGCACCAGTACTACTTACAGCAAAAGGTTCCAATCTTCAATGGAACCAACTACCATATGTGGAGAGCGAGAATGCAGGTGGTGTTTGCAACCATGGGCATGAACGTGGTGAAATCTGTACAAGAGGGTTTTGAGCCTCCAAAAGAAGGTAAAGATCCAACCCCAGAGGAATTAAGGCTGTTTAAAATCAATGGGAAGGCCTCTAATGTCATCATTTTAGCATTGACAGATACTGAATATGCTAAAGTTATGGACTGCAAATCTGCTAAGGAAATATGGGACAGATTGTAAAAGGTCTATGAAGGTGATGGCAGAATGAAGGAGGCCAAGCTTCAAGTTTTCAAGGAGAGATATGAATCCCTCAGAATGCAGAAGAATGAGACAGTCTAAGAGTTCTTCACCAAGGTTATTGATGCTATAAACGACCTTAAAAGTCATGGGAAGAACAAGAAGGACTCATTTATTGTGAAGAAAATTCTGAGAATTCTACCTGAGACGTTTGCCTCAAAGGTGGCAGCCATAAAGGAGAGTAGAGATCTCAATTCTATATCACTACATGATCTCCAGTGCAATCTCATTGCATATAAGATGAGAATAAAGTCAACTGAAAGCTTCTCAACATCAAAGCTATCAAAGGAGGCAGCTTTCAAAGTTGTGAGACACTTGAAGATATGAGAAGAGGAAAAATTATCCAGTGAGGATGATGATGATGATAAGGAAGAAAGTGAAGGTGAAGTGTTACTTACTTCACAAGGAAATTCAAAAAGGGGTCTAAGAAGGGAAAAGGACAGTTGTCCTTGAGATGTTATCGTTGTGGGCAGACTGGACACTTTGCTTCTCAGTGCAAAGTGAAACTTGATGATGAAGATGAGGATGGTGATGATGAGCAGAATTCAAAATGGAGAAGACCATCATTTAAGTCAAGGAAGTCCAGCAAGAAGATTGCTAACCCACTGAAGAAGAACATAGGCTCATTCAAGAGTTATGTGAGTCAGACAAAAGAAGCCAATGAGAAGGATGATGTAGACTCATCAGATAAGCATGCCTTTATGGCATCAGCTTGATGTGGTAGTTCAACCTCTAAAGAGGAAGAGGAGATTGATGAAGAAGAACCAGATCTTGAAGTTGAGTTAGAAGCAGCTTCAAAGGAGATAATCAGAAGGGGCAGAACCATAAGAAGGTTGGAGGCCCATATAAAACAAGTTAAAGCAAAGATTGAGGAAGCAGAAAGTCAAAAGGATAAAACAAAGGCTGAACATATTGACTTGAAGAGAAGATTTGAAGAACAGATCAAAATATGTGAAGACCTTACTATGAAACTTGGCTCAAAGACTTCAACAATTAAAGAAATGGAGATAGAGTTACTGAGACTTCAGCAATAACTCAAAAAGAGTGAAGAGAACTTGCAGAAGTTTGAAATGATAAGAGAAACAAGCTCTACAAGAAAAAAGAAGAATGAAGAGAAAGTGCAGCAATCTAAGGCTGCATTGCCTAAAGATAATGAGACTTTGCCACAGAAGTTGAAAGAGAAGGTTAAGTCTCAGAAAGAAAAGACTGATCAGCCAAGAACAATAAAGGCTAAAAATAAAAAAGATTTGAAGAAGGAACCTAGGGTTGCAAACAAAAATGAAGAGAAGAAATTCAGCCAGCAAAGGGCTACGGCTGAATAGAAGAAGGAGAAGAAGGTGACTGAAATGAAAGTCACACAAGCAAAGAATCCAGCAACCTTGCCTACACAGCAAGTAATGAACAAAAGAAAACAAGCTATGATTAGACCCAAGAAGAGGCAGTTTGAAGGTTACTGTCTTTATTGTAGAGTTTGGGGTCATAAGGCAAGTAAATGCTAGTGGATAAGGCCAGTATACGTCTCCAATTTGAGAAGATCTGATGCTGCATATAGGGGGAGACAATACAAAATTCAGAGGAGAACACCTGTCATGAGTTCTTGCACATATTGTAAAAAGCAAGGACACACTGACAAGGAGTGTTAATGGAAGCCCAAACCAGTGGTTTCAAAGAACAAGTTTGCTATATTGGCAAACTTGGAACAATGTGAGAGGTGCGGGCAAGATGGTCATAATGCCAAAAGATACATGACACTTCTTCCTGAGCAAGAGAAGGCACTCAATGGCACAATAAAACCAACGGGTACAGTCAAAGCTGAGAAAAAGGAGAAAGCTATCTTCAAGCCAATTCAAAAGAAGGAATATAGAGCTAAAAGGGAGGAGGCTAATATAGCTGAAATTGCACTAAAGGCTGTCTACAAGGATAAGCAATGGATCCTTGATAGTGGATGCACTTCACACATGACAGGAGACAAGAGTAAATTATCAAAGCTGAACAAGTCAAGAGAAGGCAGAGTCAAGTTTGGCAATGATGATTCACTTAACATCAGTGGTCAAGGGTTAGTAAATATTGGCAAAGGAAAGTTGAAAGATGTTCTGCACGTTGAAGGACTCAGATATAATTTAGCATCTGTCAGCCAACTATGCAATGAAGACCATAAAGTGATATTCACAAAAACAGGCTACCAAGTAAAGAGTAAATAAGGCAATACTATTGTAGCCAGGAAGAGAACAGCTGGAAATTTATATGTGATTGATGAGGACAAGACAAACAGTTGTTTACTTACAAAAGAAGAAGAAAATCAACTTTGGCATAGGAGGCTGGGACACTTAACACAGAAGAACATGAGGTAGCTTACCATTACTCATGTAATTAGAGACATTCTAGACCTCAAGAGAGAGAGGGAGTATGTCTGCTCAGCATGCTTTAAAGGAAAACAGGTGATATGGATGCAAAGACAATTGGCCGATTTGGGTGTTGAAGTGAAGTTACCAGTGAGTGTACTTTGTGATAATCAAAGTGCAATTGATCTCAGCAAGAATCCAGTTCAACATTCAAGGAGCAAGCATATTGACATCTGGTATCACTTTATCAAGGATTAAGTGGAAGAAGGCACAATTCAGTTGGAGTATGTCGGTACTAAAGATCAAATCTCCGATATTCTAACTAAACCTCTGTCCACAGAGCTGTTTGAAAAGCACAAAATGAGTTTATCTGTGCAAATGCCTCCTCAAGCCTGAAGTTCAGGTGAATCCTCCATCTTTACTTTGTAGGTTTTTCAAATTTGTAATTGGTTGGCAAAGGGGAAAAGAGGCAACAGTGCAAGGGGAGCTGTTAAGGAAGGGGGAGTGCATATTTAGGGGGAGTTGTAATCCATTTGCTTCTGGATTATTACTCTAAGAAGATTATGAAGGACTACTGCATAATGGTTTTTGTTGTAAGTGTTGCCAACAATTATAAAGGGCGAGATTGTTATTCCCACAGCCTTGTATGTGTTGTAATTGTTGTCAACTAGATTTAAGTGTGCAAGCAAAAGTGGCTCATTCAAGCATTCAAGGGATGAGTTTTTCAGTAGAAAAAAAAGAGCAAGAAAAATAAATTAAAAAGGAGGATAATGCTGAATTTTGAATGGAACAGTAATATGAAGCCACATGGAGGGGCAAGAAAGGAATTTCGCCGCGGCTCCAGTAAGCCCTACTAGGGTTTTCATAGAAAGGAGTATATAAACTGGGAGAGCAAAACGTGAAAGACAACCGGGAGAGCAAAATGTGAAAGAGACAACGTTAGAGAGAAACGGGAGAGCACACCACCGAAAGATAGAAATAGCCACCACCGTAAGAGAGACAACCATCATCGTAAGAAAAACAGCCACCACCGTAAAAGAGATACACACCACTATAAGAGAGAAAGTCACCACCATAAGGGAGAAACACACACCACCGGGAGCGCAAACCAAAACACACCACCGGGAGAGCAAATTAGAACACACCACCGGGAGAACAAACCAGAAAACACCCCTAGGAAAGCAAACTAGAACACACCACTGGGAGAGTATATTAGAAATGGACCACCCAAAGAGAAGACAGTAGACTTAGAGAAGGTGAGACCTGGAGAAGGTGAGACGTTAGAGCAAACCAGATGTGGAAACCAAACCAGGTGAGACCAGACCTAGCATCCATGAGACCACTCGAAAGAGAAGACAACAAACCAGAATGTGAGAAACGTGAACCAGAAAAACTAGAAGCGTGAGGCGACTGAGAAACGTGAACCAGAAAAACCAGAAGCGTAAGGTGGCCGAGAAACATGAAACGGCAAACCAGAAGCGTGGTGTAGGCCAAAAGACATGAAACGGTAGACCAGGAGCATGTTGCAAGCTAAGAGATGTGAAACGGCAGACCAGAAGCGTGAGGTAGTCCATGAGACGTGAAACGGCAGACCTGAAGTGTGAGTGCAAGCCGTGAGACGGTGAGACTAGGAGTTGGGTGAGACAACCTAAAGAAGAAATTCGATGTAGCATTTGAGAGAACTCGATGTATTTTCAGATTTCTTCAAGAGAGGTTAGAGAGAGTTTTGTTGATCTTCCAAGCGGTAGTGAAGCAGCCTATTCAAATCGATCAAAGGCAACACAAGTTAGAAGAAGGGTAGACATAGTAAGTGACACTCTTTGTATTGTGATTGCTTTGTATTTGCAATAGTGAAAGGAGTAGAAGATTAAGACATCCATTGTAATCATAAGGAATACCATACCGGTGTTTTCAAGTATAGTGGATTATCTTGGCAGAGGAAGAATCCCTACCACCGTGGAGTATGTCACATTGACGGAACCACGTAAATCTCTCGTGTCCTTGCTTTGGATTTACATTCTGTGTTTTGAATTGAGTTATGAACATAGTTAAAGAATCATTAAACCCATAACCTAAAAGAAGACCTAATCAAGAACAACCAATCTGTTTAATAGGCAAGGTGTTTGAAAGGTAACTTTGGAAACTATTGTGACTAATAGGTAACAATAGATATACTTTAGTTGAATCTGAGAAAGAGTTTATTTTTGAGAAAAGTTTGAAGTTGTTCACCTATCAATTAAAAAGAAGGGGTGTAATATTGATTCACCCCCCCTCTCAGTATTACAAACTAGTAAATCATAGGGTGAAGTAGGAAACTTCAGGGTTAATCCAAACTATGTATTCATGTGATATCCTAGTTCTAGTTTAAATTAAACAACATATCTGACTTGTATATGAAAAAGTGAGATACATAACTAAGGAACATTAATTTGGAACAATCATGTAAAGCATGCACAATTTAACTACAATTCGTTATTGTCCTATTTTCCCTTTAATGCAAATAATTTGTATAAATGATAAAATTTTTGAAATTTATTTAAATTTTTATTTTAAGTACAATTTTTTACTTTTTTAAGGGGCAATTTGTTGCACAATTTATTTTGGACATATTTTTAATCATTCGATGACATACCAAATCCAACATAATCAAATTCTTATGATCCATATAAAAGGTGCATAAAAGCAACAATGACTTAATCCTAATCTAATTTTGTAAAAATTTATTTTTTATGAATTATGTCATGAATTTTGCTAATAAATTATTACATTAAAGAACAATAGAGATTTACATAAAGCAATTTATGGAACCACATTTTGTTTGAAAGTTATACCTATTACAATAATATGGAATAATAATCAATCAACTCAAAGTGAAAAAAAAAATCCATATTAACAAGTAATACAAAAAATGCCCTTTATCTCTCTTTAAAGTGTAGATTTATCAAGGAGCATATGGCCTTCAAATTATCCTTAATTATTTAGTTTTAAATTAACCAAACACTTGAAAAGGTGATGGGTTAGGTGATTTATCTTAAGATCAATGATACACAAGATTTTTGGAAGATTGTAGTTAATGTCTATGAAAGGAAAGGATGACAAAGATGGATAGACGTTATTTACATTTAGGTTTAATAATAAGTATCTTGTGGTTGTGACAGAAGCTACACCTTTAGGAAAAATGGCAAAGCAACCAATCCCATCTAATAAAGGTATGGTATGGATACTTTGTCATTATTTTTCCCTTAAATCATTAGTTTATAACCAAAACACTCTCGTGCATTTCAACTCATTGACATTCCATTTAACTTGTCTTTGATCAAGTAAAACCTAATGCTTGCAAGAATGTTAAGGTTGTTTAAAGATTTGGATAAAATGAAAATTTGGAAAAAACAGCCATGTGTCTTATACTCCATGTATAATGACGTGTTATATGGCACTTTCATTGTAAGCAGAGTTGTTGAAGTTCCCGACTTCTCCCTAGGATCTACTAGTTTGTGATACTGAAAGGGGGGGTGAATCAGTATCACCACAATTCGCAATTTGCAGGTAAGTGAACAACTTCAATCTCTTCTTAAAAGTGAACTCTTTCTCAGACTCGACTAAGGTAGATCTATTGCTACCTACTAATCACAATAGTCCCCAAAGTCACCTTTTAGACACCTTGCCTAATAGACAATACGAATGTTCTTGTTTAGGTCTTCGTTAGGTTATGGGTTGGCTGATACTTTAGTTGCGTTCACAACTCAATTCAAAGCACAGAACGTAAAACAAATTAAGGACACACGAGATTTACGTGGTTCCGTCAACGTGATGTACATCCACGATGGTAGGGACTCTCCCTCAAATGAGACTATCCACTATACTTATGAATACAGGTTACAATGGATGTCTTTAATTTTCTGTTCCTTTCACTATTGCAATTACTAAGCAAGTACAATACAAAGAGTGTCACTTACTATGTCTACTCTTCTTCTAGCTTGTCTTGCATTTGTTGAATTGAAAGGCTGCTCCACTGCCACTTAGAAGTTCACCGCAACGCTCTCTAACCTCTTTTGAAGAAGTTTGGAAATACGTTGAGTTCAATGCTTCACTGAATTCCTTCTCTATGTTGTTTCACACAACTCTTACTTTCACCGTCTCATTGTCTCCCCGTCTCCTTGTCTCACGGCTTTACTGTTTTACGGCCCGCCTATCCGTTTCTCTCTCTCTTGCTGTCCAGCTGGATTTCTCTCTCTTCTCGTCGGATTTCTCTCTCTTCCCGCCGAATTTCTTTCTCTTCACCGGATTTCTCTTTTCCGTTCACCCACTTGGCCGGATTTCCTCCCTTTTCTGCCGGTGGTCTACTTATCTTCGTCCTGCTGTCCAGCCTTCTTCGCCCGTTCCCGGTTTTCTCTCCCGTCAATCGGTTTCTCTGTTTTTCCGACCATCTATTTCTCTCTCTTCCAACATCTAGCCGCCGGATCTCTCTCACCCATTCCTGATCTGGTCTTGTCTCGTTCCAGTTTGGATCTGGTCTCCCTGACGACTCACCTTCCTCAGCCGCCTTTTGGCCGTCTTACGTTCAATGTTCAGCCCCCCTTCGGCCGCCTCCTTCTCTCTCAACGGATTTGCCTTTTTGCTCGATTTTTCGACCGTCGATGGTTGCATTTTCTTCTCTTTCCTATCAACGGCTGCTCAATTGTTTTGGGCATCCACCTTTGTTCTTCATTCAGCCCAGCCGTCAACCGTCTCTCTCCTTCTTTCTCTCTCGATGGTACTGTTCACGATGGTACTGTTCACGATGGTTACTGTTCACGAGATTCGTCCATCGACTGCACTGTTCACTCTCTTCGTCCTTGCCGGTGGTATTCTTCCGTGTAGGGTTTGGTGTTCTCTTTAGTTGGTCAGTTGTCTAGGTTTTGCTGAATGCTCAATATTTGTCTTTCAAGACCATTATATACTCTACTCCATGAAACCCTAATAGAGCTTATGCGGTGGATTTACTTTCTTGCCCTTCCGTGTGGTTTTACCTTTTTGCCCTTCCACGTGGCTTCAATTTACTTGCACACGTAAAGCTAGTTGACAACAATTACAACTTATACAAGGCTGCGGGAACAACAGTTGCCAAAAAACATAAACATCTTACTATATATCTTAAGGATTTAAGAGCTTGTGAGGGGATCTTTGGAAGTAAGTCCATTTATGGCTAGCCTTATAACTAAAGCCAAAATTTGTGAATTTGTATCCTTATCTAATAGGAAAATTGTAAGGTTGAATAGTAGACCAATAATTCCATCTAATGGTACCACATTTATGTAAAGAGGTAAAATAAATGGAATTAACTTGATTGATCTATTCGGCTGCCCTTCCTTGTTCTTTACTTTTGGCAAAGGACTCCTTCATTTATCATTATGATATCACATGCAACCTTTATGGTTGACCTTTTCCATGTAGCTTGGGTGTTTTTATAGATGTTAAGCAATGTAAAGTTGCAATGTAATGATTGAAAAATGTTTTTGTAAAGGAATTTAATTATGGTCAATATATAAGACTAAGTATTCTGGGCTTGGGTTTTAAATTGATGACATTATTATATTTTGAAACTTAATGACCTTTTCCATCAATTTCTACCATGATAATGAAATGATCTATAAGATATATATTGTACATTATTTTTGTCTTAATGCAATGGTTTATTAAAGAGAAACACTTACATTCTAATCTTTCTTTTCTTTCTTTAAAAACAAATTATAGAAAATTACATCCTTTAGTTGCTATTTGGAAAAGGAATTCATTTTTTCCAATCAATTTGTTTGACTACCCATTTAATTTAATTACAATAATTTATTGGATTAAATTATGTTGGATTAGGCTAGGGTTGGTTTCTTGCAAAGAAAGGTCTTTAATATTGAAACATGATATTTGTCCCTCATTTGTGTGATATTTTATATCCTTCGAATTTAGTGCTACTATACATATGTTTTATAAACATAAACAAAAGGTTCAATTGCATTAAATGATGATGTCACATGTGTCATTTGACTAGTCCTAGAACAACATTAATGACATCCCTATTGGGCTCACAACACATAATGAGTTTTAAAGTTTTCAACTTATTACATTGTTTGTAGCCAAAAAAAAAAAACAAAAAAAAGGTACCAAAATGTTAAACAAACATGCAAAGCTATAATAAAAAACTAGGTATTATGACATCAACTTTTGTGATGTACCTTATATATGGATATGAGCAAAGAAATATAATTCCAAAGTTTTGATTTTGTCAATCATAATTAGCAAAATTATTAAAAAGATAGCTAATTTTTCCATAATTTCAATAATTTCATTTTTATATTTCATAACTTTCATATGTATTAGTGTCCTACACATTTTATATATGGTTGAAAATTGTCCAAACTCATTTAAACTCCAAGCATGGTGACAAATACTCTTTATGGTAAATTACCTTCATCACCACTATACTTATTAGTTGTTTACATTTTTTTTAGAGAACCTTAATTTGTTACACTAATGACCGATCAAATTTCAATAATTTTTAGAATAAATGACTTTATCACTTTAATGTAATAGAGTTATAAAATTATCTCATTGAATAATTTATTTTTATGTAATCCAGTCCATTAAAATTATTTTTTGATCAATTAACATATTGAGCATTTAGTAGTATTATTTATAAACATTGTGGTATGCAATTGGTAATGGAGTAAAAAATTGAAATTTCTAAAAAGAATTAATTGGCAAAAGTAAATGTAATGGACCAAAATGATTAAATTGATTTTTTTGTGGTGATAAAGTCGCAAAAGCAAAAATATGTATAATTTGCAAGGACATTGTAGTTAAACAATTTGATTGTAAAATTTTAAAATTAATTGATGAAAATGACAAAAAATGATTTGTTGATAAATGAATTTTTTTTTGTATCCCAATCTTTAAGATGTGGTATACAATTTACCATGGATTTCGCAATAACTTTAATGTTTGCTACAACATACAAGATGTCTAATTACATTATGGACAACTCTTAGTAATTCTTTTTACATGTGAATGATATAGGTAGGATCACACCAATCTTTTCCATTATAAAATTTCTTTCCACCTTATTAACATAATGAAAGACATAAGCAACTTGTCTAACACAAAAGGAAAAGCAAATTTGGCATGACTACGAAAAAAAATCGTCTTAGAATTTCTAAATTATTTGTATTTTTGTAAACAATAAAAAGGGCAAACCCAAAAGTCACAACCATTAATGAAACTAAACAAAATGGAAAGAGAAGTGCTTTTGGGGTTTTGAACCCAAGAGGTGACTTTTGGGAAAAAGCACCTTAAACATTAGTTTGGAATAATGTTTTTACTATTAGTAGGATATAATATATATCTAAATTAATTAAATATTAGGACAAATGGAATGATGCATTCATTGGTTTTCAAACTTATGACCATGCCATTGATAAGATAAGTATTTAAACACTTGGATTAGGGCACAAATTGATTATTGACTATATTCACTTTCACGAATATCAATAGTTCGGTTGTTATTCACTTTTCATTCTTTGGTATCCACATATAAAGGATCTTTTGTTTACTGTATCATTGCAGAAAGGAAGCTTGTACTTCCATATACTATCTCTCTTTCAACTTCTCTTAATGGTAAATTTGTCCCACTCCTTCAAAGGAATAGGTCGATCCTATTAGGGTTGCTTTGACAACCTTATAACTAGAAACAAATTCTTAGATCTTAAGTCACATACTAAGTCATCTCCTTTGCATACTAAAAAGTGTGGAACAATCTTCTTATGAGGAAATAAATCCACCTAAGGCAATCAAACATATGTCATGAATGGAGAGTCAATGCATTAAGCAAGAAGTCATGAAATGCAACAAGAGCAATGTTATAAGTTGTTGTTCCCACAGCCTTGTATGGGTTGTAATTGTTGTCAACTAGGTTTAAGTGTGCAAGAAAGTAAAGCTACATGGAATGACAAGAAAGTAAAGCCACATGGAAGGGCAAGAAGGTGAATTCACATGGAAGGGCAAGAACGTAAATCCGCCATGTAAGCCCTATTAGAATTTCATGGAAGAGAGTATATAAAGACCTTGGAAGACAAAATTAGGGTAAGGCCAACACAATTGAATACACAGCAAAACATCAAACCCTACACGGAAAAACACCACCTGCAAAAGAGAGAGAAAACACAACCTTGGGAGAGAGAGAAAATGGTGAACGACCGAAGAGGGACTAGACGGCAAGCCAAAGAAGAGCCACCACCAACCGGAGGAGAAAACCAGCACGACAGAACAGGGGAAAAAGAGAGAAAATAGGTGATGGCCGAAAGGCGGCTGAGGAAGGTGACGGGAGAGGCAACATGAAAACCAGACCACCGGGAGAGCTAAACAGATACAAACCATAAAAGGAGGCATCCACCACCGTAAGAGAGAGAAACCCACAACCGGAAGAGCAGACCAAACCAGACATACACCACCGGGAGAGAGAGAGAGAGACTCCATCGAAAGAGCAGAAACACACACACACACTAGAGAAAAGGACACGGGTACAGACCAGAAGAGGGAGACAACATGAAAACCAATACCGAGAGAGCCAAAGTTGAAGAGAAACGGGAGCACAAAAGAAAGGAGACCACCGGCTAGAAGAAAACCAGAAATGGATAGGTGAGGCATGAGGCGTGAAATTTGGAAGAGAAGAAAACCAGAAATGTAAGGTGAGAGCAAAAACCAGAAACGCACCACCCCTAGAAGAAACGGGTGACCAGGCCGTGAGAAGTGAAACGAGAGAGACCAGACTTGGAAATCGTGACATGGACGGGAGCTAAGTGGAACCGTGAAACAGACAGGAGTGCAGCAAAAGCATGAAAGGAATAGGGGAGTGCAACTAAAACGAACAGGGAAGCTGTGCAACAAAACCATGAAGCTGAGGAGACCAGCGAAGCTGAAACGGGAGACCAGCAAACCAGAATGTGTGTGTGACAGGGGTACAGCAGAAACAAGCGACGGGGAGAGTAGACATGGTATCCGTGAGGTGTGAGACCAAGTGAGGCATAAGGTAGGCCGTGTGACTTGAACTAGCAAAACCAGAAAGTGGTGCAAGCCAACAGAAGTGCAATGGCAGTGAGGCAGGCCATGTGACTTAAACCAGCAAAACCAGAAGCGTGGTGCAGGCCAACAGATGTGCAATAGCAGACCAGAAGTGTGAGGGCAGGCCGTGAAATGGTGAGATGGTAAAATAGGAGACGGGTGAGATCATGAGACGGTGAAAGCAAGAGCTGTGTGAGACAACCTAGAGAACAAATTCGGTGAAGCACGGAAAGAACTCAACGTGTTTCTAGATTTCTTCAAGAGAGGTTAGAGAGCGTTGCGGTGAACTTTTAAGCAGCAATGGAGCAGCCTTTCAATTCAATAGAGGCAAGACAAGCTAGAAAAAGGGTAGACACAGTAAGTGACACTCTTTGTATTGTACTTGCTTAGTAATTGCAATAGTGAAAAGAGCAGAGGATTAAGACATCTATTGTAACTGGAATTTTCAAGTATAGTGGATAGTCTCGATAGAGGGAGAGTCCCTACCACCGTGGATGTACGTCACGTTGACAGAATCACGTAAATCTCGTGTGTCCTTAATTTACTTTACGTTCTGTATTTTGAATTAAGTTGTGAACGCAGTTAAAGTATCAGCCAACCCATAACCTAATGAAGACCTAAACAAGAACATCCGAATTGTCTATTAGGCAAGGTGTTTGAAAGGTGACTTTGGGGAGTATTGTAATTAAAAGGTAGCAATAGATCTACCTTAGTCAAGTCTGAGAAAGAGTTCGCTTTTAAGAAGAGGTTGAAGTTGTTCACTTACCTGCAACCCCCCCTCTTAGTATCACAAACTAGTAGATCCTAGGGAGAAGTCGGGAACTTCAATTGGTATCAGAGCATTGGTTCACCAGTTTGAAGGTTAACAGCTTGGTGTACTAGTTTGAAGGGATCTAGAAGTTTAACTTGTTCAGCATACTAAGAAATGGAAGCCGGTACTAGCATTAGCACCACTTACAGCAAGAAGGTTCCAATCTTCAATGGAACCAACTACCATATGTAGAGAGCAAGAATGCAAGTGGTATTTGCAACCATGGACATAAATGTGGTGAAATGCATATAGGAGGGTTTTGTGGCTCTAGAAGAAAGTAAAGACCCAACCCCAAAGGAGTTAAGGTAGTTTGAGATAAATGGGAAGGCCTCAAATGTCATCATTTCAGCATTGACAGATGCTAAGTATGTTAAAGTTATGGACTGCAAATCTACCAAGTTGATATGGAATAGATTGCAGAAAGCCTATGAAGGTGATGACAGAATGAAAGAGGCTAAGCTTCAAGTGTTCAAGGAGAGATATGAATCTCTCAGAATGCAGAAGAATGAGACAGTTCAAGAGTTCTTCACCAGGGTTATTGATGCTGAAAATGACCTTAGAAGTCATGGGAAGAACAAGAAGGACTCATCTATTGTGAAGAAAATTCTGAGAATTCTGCCTAAGAGGTTTGCCTCAAAGGTAGCAGTCATAGAAGAGAGTAGAGATCTCAATTCTATGTCTTTACATGATCTCTAGTGCAATCTCATTGCATATGAGATAAGGATAAAGTCAGCTGAAAGCTCTACAACAACAAAGGTATCAAAGGAGGCAGCTTTTAAAGCTATGAAGCACTTAAAGATAAAAGAAGAGGAAGAATCATCCAGTGAGGATGATGATGATGATGAGGAGGAAGAAAGTGAAGGTGAAGTATTGGCTTACTTCACAAGGAAATTCAAAAGGGGGTCTAAAAAGGGAAAAGGACAGTTGTCCCTGAGATGTTATCATTGTGGGCAGACTAGACACTTTGCTTCTCAGTGCAAAGTGAAACTTGATGATAAAGATGGGGATGGTGATGATAAGCAGAATTCAAGATGGAGAAGATCATCATTCAAATCAAAGAAGTCCAATAAGAAGATTGCCAACCCACAAAGGAAGAAGAGAGGCTCATTCAAGAGTTATGTAAGTCAAACAAAAGAAGCTAATGAGGAGAAAGATGAAGACTCATTAGATGAGCATGTCTTTATAGCATCAGCACAAGGTGGTAGTTCAACCTCTGAAGAGGAAGAGGAGGTTGATGAAGAAGAACCAGATCTTGAAGCTGAGTTGGAAACAGCTTCAAAGGAGATAATCAGAAGGGGCAGAACCATAAAAAGGTTGGAGGCTCACATAAAACAAGTTGAAGCAAAGTCTTAGGAAGCTGAAAGTCAAAAGGATGAAATAAGGACTAAACATATTGACTTGAAGAGAAGATTTGAAGAACAGATCAAAATATGCGAAGACCTTACAATAAAGCTTGGCTCAAGGACTTCAACAATTGAAGAAATGGAGATAGAGTTGCTGAGACTTCAGCAACAACCCAAAAAGAGTGAGAAGAACTTGCAACAGTTTGAAATGGTAGGAGAAACAAGCTCTGCAAGAGAAAAGAAGAATAAGACTTTGCCACAGAAGTTGAAAGAGAAGGCTGTGACTCAGGTAAAGATAACTAAAGGAGAGAAAACAGTTATCAAACCAAAGCCAGGGCCAAAAATGATGGATGTGGTTAAAGAGTAGCAGCCCATAGCTGCTATGTCTCAGAAAGAAAAGAAAGTCAGCCAATAGAGGGCTACGGCTGAACAGAAGAAGGAGAAGAAGGTGACTGAAATGAAAGTCACACAAGCAAAGGAGCCAGCTACTATGCATACACAGCAAGTGATGAACAGAAGAAGACAAGCTGTGATTACACCCAAGAAGAGGCAGTTTCAAGGTCATTGCCTTTATTGTGGAGTTTGGGGTCATAAGGCAAGTAACTGCTGGTGGAGAAGGCCAATATATGTCTCCAACTTGAGAAGATACGATGCTATATACAGGGGGAGACAATACAAAATTCAGAGGAGAACACCTGTCGTAAGTTCTTGCACATACTTTAAAAGGCAAGGATACATTGACAAGGAGTGTTGGTGGAAGCCCAAACTAATGGTTTCAAAGAACAAGTTTGTTGTATTGGCAGACTTGGAACACTGTGAAAGGTGCGGGCAGGATGGCCATAATGCCAAAAGATGCATGATACTTCTCCCTGAGTAAGAGAAGGCTCTCAATGGCACAATAAAAACAAGCGATGCAGTCAAAGCTGAGAAAAAGGAGAAAGCTATCTTCCAACAAGTTCAAAAGAAGGAATATAAAGCAAAAAGGGAGATGGCTAATATAGCTGAAATTGCACTAAAGGCTGATTGCAGGGATAAGCAATGGATCCTTGATAGTGGATGCACTTCGCACATGACGGGAGACAAGAGTAAATTATCAAAGCGAAACAAATCAAGAGAAGGCAGAGTCAAGTTTGGCAATGATGATTCACTCAACATCAGTGGTCAAGGGTCAGTAAACATTAGAAGAGGAAAGCTGAAAGATGTTCTGCATGTTGAAGGACTCAGATATAATCTAGCATCTGTCAGCCAATTATGCAATGAAGACCATAAGGTAATATTCACAAAAACAGGTTGCCAAATAAAGAGTAAAAAAGGCAATACTATTGCAGCCGGGAAGAGAACAACTGGAAACTTGTATGTGATTGATGAAGAAAGAGATCCTTTTGCAACTAAGACTGTGCAAGAAAGAAAGCCAAAGAAAACATGGACCAGTGCTCATCAAGAAAATCAAATCATAGGTAACCTATCAGCAGGAGTTACAACAAGAAGAAGAATTGTGGGAGCTACTGCTTTACTCTCACAAGTTGAACCTAAATCTATTAAAGAGGCAACACAAGATCTAACTAAATCTCTGTCCACAGAGCTGTTTGAAAAGCACAAAATGAGTCTATTTGTGCGAATGCCTACTCAAGCCTGAAAATTAGGTGAATCCTCCATCTCTACTTTGCGAGTTTTTCATATTTGTAATTGGTTGGCAGAGGGGGAGAGAAGCAACAGTGTAGGGGGAGCTGTTAAGAAAGGGGGAGTGCATATTTAGGGGGAGTTGAAATTGCTGCATAGTGGCTTTTATTATGAGTGTTGCCAACAATTTCAAAAGGGGAGATTGTTGTTCCCACAACCTTGAATGGGTTGTAATTGTTGTCAACTAGGTTTAAGTGTACAAGAAAGTAAAGTCATATGGAAGGGCAAGAAGGTGAATCCACATGGAAGGGCAAGAACGTAAATCCGCCGCGTAAGACCTATTAGGATTTCATGGAAGAAAATATATAAAGACCTTGGAAGACAAAATTAGGGTAAGGCCAATACAATTGAATACATGGCAAAACACCAAACCCTGCATAGAAAAACACCACTTACAAAAGAGAGAGAAAACACAACCTTGGGAGAGAGAGAAACTGGTGAACGACCAAAAAGGGACTAGACGGCAAGCCAAAGAAGAGCCACCATCGACCGGAGGAGAAAACCAGCACAGCAGAATAGGGGAAAAAGAGAGAAAATAGGTGACGGCTGAAAGGTGGCTAAGGAAGGTGACAGGAGAGCCAACGTGAAAACCAAACCACCGGGAGAGCTAAACGGATACAGACCATAAAAGGAGGCATCCACCACCGTAAGAGAGAGAAACCCGCAACCAGAAGAGCAGACCAAACCAGACATATACCACCAGGAGAGAGAGAGAGACTCCATCGAAAGAGCAGAAACACACACACACCAAAGAAGAGGACACGGATACAGACCAGAAGAGGGAGACAACGTGAAAACCAGAACCGAGAGAGCCAAAGTTGAAGAGAAACGGGAGAGAAAAAGAAAGGAGACCACCAGCTAGAAGAAAAACCATAAACGTAAGGTGAGAGCAAAAACCAGAAACGCACCACCCCTAGAAGAAACGAGTGACTAGACCGTGAGACGTGAAACAAGAAAGACCAGACCTGGAAACCATGAGACGGATGGGAGCTAAGTGGAACCATGAAATTGACGGGAGTGCAGCAAAAGCATGAAACGAATAGGGGAGTTGTGCAGCAAAACTGTGAGGGAGACCAACGAAGCTGAAACGAGAGACCAGTAAACCAGAACATACGTGTGACAGGGGTACAGCAGAAACAAGCGACGGGGAGAGCAGACCTGGTATCCGTGAGGTGTGAGACCAAGTGAGGCATGAGGTAGGCCGCGTGACTTGAACCAGTAAAACCAGAAAGTGGTGCAGGCCAACAGAAGTGCAACGGTAGTGACGCAAGCCATGTGACTTAAACCAGTAAAACCAGAAGCGTGGTGCAAGCCAACAAATGTGCAACGACAGACCAGAAGCGTGAGGGCAGGCCGTGAAATAGTGAGACGGTGAAATAGGAGATGGGTGAGACCGTGAGACGATGAAAGCAGGAGTTGTGTGAGATAACCTAGAGAAGAAATTCGCCGATGCGCGGAAAGAACTCAACGTGTTTCTAGATTTCTTCAAGAGAGGTTAGAGAGCGTTGCAGTGAACTTTTAAGCGGCAGTGGAGCAGCCTTTCAATTCAATAGAGGCAAGACAAGCTAGAAAAAGGGTAGACACAGTAAGTGACACTCTTTGTATTGTACTTGCTTAGTAATTGCAATAGTGAAAGGAGCAGAGAATTAAGACATCCATTGTAACTGGAATTTTCAAGTATAGTGGATAGTCTCGGTAGAGGGAGAGTCCCTACCACCGTGGATGTACGTCACGTTGACGGAACCACGTAAATCTCGTGTGTCCTTAATTTACTTTACGTTTTGTGTTTTGAATTAAGTTGTGAACGCAGCTAAAGTATCAGCCAACCCATAACCTAATGAAGACCTAAACAAGAACATCCGAATTGTCTATTAGGCAAGGTGTCTGAAAGGTGACTTTGGGGAGTATTGTAATTAGTAGGTAGCAATAGATCTACCTTAGTCAAGTCTAAGAAAGAGTTCGCTTTTAGGAAGAGGTTAAAGTTGTTCACTTACCTACAAATTGCAAATTGTGGTGATACTGATTCACCCCCCTTCAGTATCACAAACTAGTAGATCTTAGGGAGAAGTCGAGAACTTCATAAGTGGCTTTAATTATATTTAACCTTACTTGTGCACAAAGATTTTTGCACATGTAGCAGCAAAATCCTAGCCTATAGTGTGTAATGGATAAAGACACTGCAAGGCATTCAATGTAGTAGTTTTGGATAAATATATTTATAAAATGCCACCCTCAAAGAACTATCAAACTATGATCATTCAAATACCAACATAAGGGATATTTCTACTAATTTTGCCTAAAAGTGGGGAAACTTGAAGCCTTTTTTCATCTAAGGGATCCTGCTATACTTTTATCCAATAAATGAAAGACTTCAATTGTTGTTTAGAGTTTTTCCAATAAGGGACGTGTGTTAGAAACATATATGTATGGCAACATGTTATGCTTAAGGATTTTTTCTACATTGGATACCATTATATTGAGGTGGAAAGCGATCTTAAATTGTTGCAAGAATATATGAGGCTTGGCGAGTAGATGGTGGGTAAAGAATTTCATTCATTAGGTTAGGCTAGATAATCATATGCTAAGAATACCGCTTTGCTGCTAATAGTCTATAATTTGGAGTACTAATGGGGTATCTTATAAAGAATTTTTGACATTATCCAAATACCACTAACACTTATTAATTTTATACACTTTTAATTAAAATATTTTTTAAAAAGTAAATTATCAAATACAGTATATTACATTTTTAAGTATTGTATTTTTCCTTGGTTTTTTATTTTATTTTCCTATATGTAAGTGTCACTATACACTTATATATTGTACATAAAAAAATTGATCCATCACATTGAATGGTGCTATTACATCAATCCTTTGACTAAGCCTAGAATTGCTTCAAGTCTATCTCTATTGCTAACACATTATCATGATTTTCTTGTATCAATGTGTGGCATGATTATTAGAAATTGAAAGAAAAAATTTAAATGTTATAAACTAATTCACGCAACCTATGTTTGGATAGAAAGACTAGGGATTTAATGGAATACATTTTGTGTTTTATTGTTTTATGTTAAATATAGCGGCAATTTGCAAGAGTTTTTTTCTTCATAACTAATAAAAGTATTATTTTATGGTATGATGATTGCACCATAACATCCTTACGACTCTATTTTTTATGTTATACCTAACTAATATGTTCCATGTGTATCTTTATCATACATAAGTGACATACTCTTAAAATATTTATACTGTTGAATCAAACCTCCTTAATAGTCTTAAAATGGAATCTAGCCAAATTCCTATGGTTTATATAAAAAGTTCATGAAAGTTTGCCAAACTCTATTTTTTATGAATTATGGCATAGATTTATTTGATAAATTATTACATAAGAGAATAACAAAGACTTAGTTGGCACAATTCATAAAACCACATTTTGTTTGAAACAGGTACCTACTATAATAATGTGGAACAATAGTCAATCACATGAAACTACAAAAATTTGTATTATTAGGTAAAAACATGTTTTATCCTTCTTTAAAGTATAAATTTATTGAAAAGCATATGGCCTTTAAATTATAATTATCTATTTTAAACTAACCAAATACTTGACTTAAAAAGGTGATGGTTAAAACAAGGATTTATCTTGAGATCAATGACACAAAAGATTTTCAAAAGACTGTGGTTTCCAACATGGCAATGACAATATCTAAATTATGCATCAATTTTGTTTTAACATAATAATTTGTTAGATAGAAGCACCTACATTTTATTTTGTCATTTTTCAACAAAAGGAATTGTGAGAAATTACATTATGTAGTTTCTATTTGGAAAATGAATCCATGCTTTTCAATTAGTTTGCCTAAGTACTCATCTAATTTTAATAACTTATTAGATTCAATTCTATATGTAATGATTCATTTAAGTTCAATCTTAATACATTTGTACAATATAAGTAGAAATTCTTTAGAATAAGCTATGCCTAGTTTCTTGTGAGGAAAATTTTTCAATGTTAAAAGATGCTATTTGTCCCTTATTTTTGTGATATTTTGTCTATATGTTTTATAAACATAAACAAAAAAAAACAATTGCTTTGAATGATGATGTTACACCAATCATTTTATAGGTCTTGGAACTCCATATATAGTATCCTTATTAGCAACATAACACATAGTAAGTGTTGACAAATTCTCAAGTAACTCACTTAACTCAAAAGGGAATGACAATTTGGCAGTTTATGCTCCTTCACCCAATAGTTATGATTTTTTCATTTACTTTAATAACAAATGATGATTCCTTGTTTAGGGGTTGGTAATGATACTTTATTGCCATCTTTTTCAATCTCTTAAATTTGTTAGTCATTGGAATTGTAAAGGTTACCTAGAGCCTTGTAACAATGTAAAGTATTGGAAGCTTGTTGCTAGTTACTTAAATGCATGTTTTTTATTTCATCATTTATTATGCTTGGAATTCTCTTATGGGATGGATCTTTGGATGAATTTAAATGTGTGCAAAATACTTAAAGTTAAGTGATTGTTTATACTATAACAAACACACATGTATAGTTTGCTTATGGAAAATGTTTCATTAGTATTGTATGAGATTGTATATATTAATTGCTAGATTTCCTTTATAAAAAGAATATAGAATTATATTATTGATAATGTTTTGTTCACCCATATAGTACTTGGTATCCAAATTTTGTTTGCAAGTTGTATTATATACATGTTCAATTACATTGCAAGGTTTGAAAGAAAAATTGTTGAGTTTGACACATGAATTATCAGAGAAAATATTTACCCATATTAAATTTGTGCAATATCATTGATGATTTTAGATATAAAAGTAAACTTGCTTGTGGTCAAATATTAGTTGATTACCCACATATTAAATTGTTTTCAAGTTTACAAATCTATTTAGCTTTATTCTTTCAATTTACCATTTCCAAAATTGCAATCAATGACAAATGTTATCAATTTAACATTTTTTCCAATTATATAGACTACCCTATTTTCATGCAACTTAAGTATGTGTTTTACTTACAAATGGTGTGGTTAGTTTCAGAAACCATACTTGTTATTATTGGACAACCAAGGATTTTGAATTTTATAAAGATATAGAGCTACATTTTATCTTATATTTTCCATGATTATATAACATGAAAGATTAATTAATATCAGATAGAGGACAACTACATTAAATTGATTCTCAATTTCATATATGATTGTTACAAACATCATTTTATAATCCCTATAATAAGTTCCAATGGCAACAAATGGACCTTCTTATTTTGGGATTCTAATTACTATGGCAAATAATATTGTTACATGGCAAATAAAAAGAACACAATAAATTTATTCAATCAAATTTTGTAATTTTTTGCTCAACCAAAAATAAAAAGAAAGAAATTATTGACATAGAAATGATTTCTATAATTTATATAGATAAATGCATGATATTTAAAATGGATCAAATGTAAAAGAAATTGCTTAGTTATTGCAAAACATCTACCGAGGGGAATTTTATGTATAATTGAGTAAGCTACAAAAAAAGTGTTTCTAAGATGTAATATAATTGGAGGATGAAATTCTTTTATTATTTGAAGTCAACAATAACAATTACAATTAGTTTAAATTGTTAAAAACAAATGTTGCCAAATCAATGTTAATAAAGATACGTGTAAAGCAACAATAAATAAACCTATACAAATACTTTAGCATTAAGGTCAATTGACCCCATTCTTATTTCAACTTTGCCAAAATACTTCATTTATGGTCATTATTAGCAACCTTATCAAACAAAATTCATCAAGAAAGCTTTGTCTAACCATTGACCATTAGAAAAATTTCCATCCATATGTTGGATAAACCTCGTCTCTATTATGTTTGATCCAATTATTAATAGTGGAATATTTTATATAGTTATACAATTCTTTAAATATATCTTGGTGTTGTTGAATTGGCCATAATTAATTAAGAACATAACCTACTATGTGAGAATTATACTATTAACAATGTTTTGTTCATCCACATGCTTGTAAGCAAGATGCTAAGCCTCAATAATGTTAATTAAAAGCAAATATTAATTTAATGTGTTTTTCTTTTTCCAAAAATTAGGGCTTAGCAAACCAATGTTTGGTCTCATTTGATTTTAGCTCCGATTGTTGTTTATACATATTACTTTACTTTGAAGTATTTGCTTTCTAAGTGAGATGTTAAGCCTTAACTAGCCAGATGGAATCTATTATCGCAAGAGTTAGACATAGAATAAGAGATAAAAGGAGACTAAAAATTTAGTGGCTAACAATTTATTAAGGCTTGAGATCCCTAATTTATAGTAACTAGTCAAGAATCCTAATGTTACTTCCTTAGGATACTAATTTTGCAAATTATTTGGCAAGTAACATTCTTTCCCTTAGCCTACTTGTGTTTAATATACATATTTATCTACAACTTTTTACGTAATCTCAAATTTAAACTGTTCTTGTAAAAGTAATAATTTAGTAATTTTAATAGTTTTTTCAATAATAAATATGTCCAATTATTAGATTGAGAAGAAAAATATATTAATTTAGCCAACATATCCCATTGAGATTAAAGAAATGTTGATGTGTAAATAAAAATAAAATAATAATAATAAGTCATGTGATACTAAAGAGTATTTAGACTGAGTCCAACTCATATAAAGTCTAAATGAAATTTTAGATCAATTATTATTATTATTGTTAAAGATTAAAAAATAAAAAAATAAAGAAATGAATAATGATAATGATAATTAATAAATAAATAAAAATAAGGTAAGTTAAGAAAAGATATGTAAATATTAAATTAAAAAGAAAAAATGTAATTAAAGTTAAATATAATGTAATTATGACTCTTAAAACCTTAATTCAAAGTGAAAGAAAAGAAAATATTAACTTTGAAATCAAGAATTTTCAATTCTACCTGAATGAAATCAAACGTAACCAATCAAGGCTTATCCTTTATCCTCAACAATCCTCAAGTTGGCAAGTTTGCTGTCTATGGCTTTGACGAATCTTGTGTTGGCCAGTGGTGACATTTTTGACATTTCCAAATCTCACTTCAAGGTTATCTCTCCCTTGTTTTTAAACCCAACCACCGATTCACAGGCATTAGGAATCACACCACTAAAAAGGAGACTCTAGATTTGGAGAGCATCATTTAACAATATGAGGCATTGGTTGCTACTTGCGAGAAAGCAAGTCGGGCAGTAGAGAACTATTTTGCTCAATGATATCCTATTCAAATTTCTTCTTCATCACCTAGGATGCCTCGACGTCATCACTTGGTAACGGTGGTGCTTAACTCTCATTCCTAGATGTTTTCTACAATTTGAGAAGAGTTTTTCATCATATAGATGCCAAAATCCAATGACCTTATTATAGAAAAAAGATTAAGGATGGAGGGAGTTTGTTTTTTTCTTTTTTTTTTTAAGTTGATGGGATTAACATTTTCATTTTTTAACAAGGATTAGTGTTTTTAATAAGGTTAGTAATATTAATTAGGGTTTTAAACTATTATAATGTCAAATTATAATTAAAGATAGTTATAATTATATATAATTAAGTTAATAAGTAATTGTTATTTGGGCTCTAAATGGATTTGGACTTAGCCTAATCATATGTTCATCTTATAAGGTGCTTTGACATCATTTTGCCAGTAGTACACCTTAGCATTTCTTTCTTGTTAACATGCTATGTTAGCCAATTTAATGGTAATGCCAACTTAAGTTAATAGTTTACTAGAATTGTTAAATGGAAAAAAAATCTATGATTACTAAATTATTATTTTTGAAAAGTGAGGTCAAATTTGTTAAAAGTATCAAAGTTATGAATAAAGTTTTATACTAATCCTTTACTTTACCAATAAAAGAAAAAAAAAATTCTTATGTTAAACACTACTTTAACGAGGAACCATTTTTCTATGAAGTTCTTATAGATCAAATTATCAAAAAGTGTGTGCTTGAGGAGGAAATGGCAGTCATTCTATAACATTGCCATAACCAAAAGGCTAGCAAGCACTTTGGTACAACCAAAATGACTTAAAAAGTTCTTTAATCAAGTTTTTGTTAACATTCTCTTTTTAAAGTTGCTCATGCTTATATAACCTTTTTGCAATCAGTGTTAAAAGACTAAAAATATTTCTAAAAAGAATAATAAGGTGCCTTTGAATAATATTTTTATTGTTGCATTATTTGATGTTTAAGAAATAAATTTCATGAGTCCTTTTCCTGAATCCTTTCATAATGAGTCCATACCTATAGCTATAGATTATATCTCGAAATGAATGGAAGTAGTGGCTAGTTTTACTAATAACGCTAGGGTTATTGTCAAGTTCTTATAGAAATATACTTTTACAATGTTTGGAACAATCATGGCAATCATTAGTGACAGAGAGAAAGCACTTCTACAATAAATAATTTGAAAGTCTTTTAAGTAACTATGATTTTACACATAAAATAGCTATCCCATATCATCTCCAAACTAATGGCCAAGTAAAAGTTTTAAATAAGAAATTGAAGAGGATTTTGGAAAAGATTTTGAATGCTCTAAAAAAAGATTTATCATTGAAATTAGATGATGTACTTTGGACATATAGAACATCTTTCAAAACTTCTATTAGTATGTCTCCATATAAGTTAGTTTTTGGAAAGTAATACTTAATGTGAAATATAATTATAAACTTTTCATTTTACCCAAGTAAAGTTCTTATTTGTAAAATTACTAAATAATTAAAATAAAATCATATGGAAGAGCTCAAAACATAATGAAGATATTGGTATTAATTGATAATATATTTTTGAAGTAGTTTCTGGTAAAGTAAACTTTATTTGTTTTTGATTGCACAAAAAAAAAACAAAAAAATGGAAACATTGTCTATGGATAAATAAAAGTCATTCTTCTTGTGATCATATATATATTGCCATGGTTGCTGCCTTCCATGTTCCATCACGGCTTACAATATTAAATATTTGTTATACAATCAAGGGTAATATAGTGAATTGTTAAAAAAATTTATTAGTTATACCAACTTTCTCAATAAATTGGTGAGATTAAAGAACACAAACTCCAATAAAAATTTTCTTACCATTTAATTGTTATTTATTCTCTCATGTGCAAGCAAACAAGAGAAAATTGGCTTTTTATGGTTTTTTCTTACTTGTGATGTTCTTTCCACTCTTATTCACACAATCCAAGCAAAGGATTGAGATATAAATGGTATCAAAGTATTATACAAATATAAGCCACTGTGAAATGGGAACTTGCACGCTACATGAGAACCAACTTGCCCTAAGATACTAACCTATGCCTCAAATTCCCTCACCGCTTGCAATCACTTTGTCTTAATCACTACAAAATGAATCGCCACATCTTTTTCAATCATTGACATCTCGTCATGCAAGAAGACTAGTTCTTCTATTGGTGCATAGTGGTGGTCCAACATTTTTCAAGCTAGACAAATATCCCAAAATTCAAATGAATTTTAAATTTATGCTCTTTATTCTCCATCATATATTCATGTTGAACACCACATATTGTAACTTATTTATAATCATCAAAAGTCAATGTAAAAATGTCTATAATATATCAATTTTAAACCTTGAAGATCACTTTTTCAATTCGTTAGTGACATTAGTTTGACAATCCTAAGCAGTTTTCTTTTCAATTTCTTTTCTGCACTTAATTTATTTTTTATTCACTTGAGTCATAACACAACTCCATTGTTACCACATACACAAGATTCTTCTTCCATTTTTTCGTACGACAGTAAAATTAGTGTACGAAATGTTAACACACATATAACTAAAATTGCAACATTAACTTTGAACTCTTTTATTTTGATAGTGTTTGTGTGCTTGTCAATTTAAGGTTTACAAAGTGGAAAGATGGTAAACTGAACAAGATGGTTACATCTACAACAAAAGTGCCTCCTTTATGCCCTTCATAGTTCTAACCCTATAATCCCAATTAACTTTTAAAATTTGACATAACGTAATTTTTGTAATTTATTAGAATTCCTTCTATTTTCCCTAGCAAATTACTAAACATGATGTGAATCATGGTGAATATTATAATTCTCTACTGCATACAATAACTTGACTATAGACCACCATGCCTTAATGTTGCCAACACCTATAAAAGGAAGGGTCATTGAAAATTTTAATTGTCATACAATATAATTCTGGCTGGTATAAAATGCAATTGCACAAATCTGCCATGTATGATAGTTGCTCCCAATTGTGGCACCCATTGAAGATGGTGATGCCAACATATAAGTTGCAGTTAAATCATTCTCCTGCATCAATAGATTTGGACAAAGTATGATAGCTTACAAAAAAGAATTGTATAATAACTTAAATTTTGCTTCCTAATACCTAAGGCCCATGTATCCTTGCTATTGTATCAATACTGCCACTTATTGGATTTCAAACTTCCCTTTGACTTTGACCTCTCTATTGCCTATGACTATTACTCCTTCTAGAAAAAACTATCCTTCATAACATCAGCCACCTCCGCATTCTAACTCGTTACAGGTCTACATATGTAAGATTGTTTTCCTCATTGCCAATTACATTACCTACATCAACTATTGCATCATTACCAATGTTATTCTCTACTTGAACTGTCACACTAGTTAATATCTAATCTTTTGCCTCATGATGTAGTTGTTTGAGTCCATTGCCGTGAACTTAAGCTTACCAACTAAATCTACCATTAGGTCTATTGAGAAGTACAATATGATCTCCAATGCCCTAACTTTTCATCACTTAGTAATCAAATTTTCATCAATTATGCCTATTTTTATTTTACTATGATGTCACAAATGTCATGTGGCCACTGCCTTAATATATTCCTTTCCAACACAACTATCACATCCTTGAAAATGAGAACCTTCATAACGTGTTGACATAGTAAACTTTTAAACTCAAACAATTTGCAACTGCTTCTAATGTAATCACCATCCCCATCATATATAACATTATATACATGTTAACAACTCCTTCTATTCCTAATAGAAATCCATTCTTTCAACTCATACTTGGCCACATTACCTTCCTCTTACAATACTACTATGTCATAATATATAATTTCTATTAATTCCTTTTGGTCTTTTTGAAAATATTGTTTATATAATATGCTTTGATATGCTTGTCCATTAGTCATGTAATAACATAAGGTATCTGTGTATATGTTAAAACAAAGTTTGCTTTTTTTTTCTTTTTTCTTATTTGTTTATTTTATTTCTTTATTTTTTTATTTATTTATTTTTGCAAAGCCAATTCACATGGTTTACAAATTGCTTCATGTGCAAATGTATGTTATGATAAAAAAAAGCATTCATGCTTTCACTACTTTGTATCAAAGAAATTCTTACCCAAAAACTACCTTTCATATATATTAGAACCCACATCTACCTTTTTTCAAATAGAGTTGATAACCAATTTTGTTCAACTAGTTAGAAATTTTTTAACATTTCCCTTTACTAGTCTTTAAATTCTTCAACCATCAAAACATCGTGCACAACTCTATTGTACACAACTTCAATCTCCCTATATCCCATCTTCTCAAGGAATTTACATAGTATGTGCCACAAGCATCACTTATGCCTTGTGTTTAGGAAAACTATTGCAACACCTTCTCTAATACTAAAACATTGGTTCGTGATGATGGCACTTAAATGGTTTACATCCATATAAACCACATGTTAAATGACCAAATGAATGTCTCTGCTTTTGTCATTTCTAGTAAGTGTGCAACCAAGCATAAAGGAATAGCTATGGTGGTTTACTCCTACAAATAATGCAAATGGCATTTTAATTTGTTCACAAGGTATATGGTGTTAAATGTCACAACCAAATTCTTTATATTAACTTACTTCTAGCACAGCCTAAAAAGCATTACTTAACTTGCAATCTTTGTCCAAATGAATAGCAAACAAAAAACCCCTTACTTGAATTCTACATCCCCACAAAGAGTAAGTGCACTACTTATGCATCCCCTTTTACCAATTTAAGCCTCCTTACTTTATTCAAATAATTTGGTATGGCCTCTCTTTGTGGCCTCCACCTTACATATAAGTGCCTTCACATTCTTTGAAGGGCAAATTCTTGATACATCATTCAGCTCCAACCAACTCTTTATCCAATCATCAATGTTGCAATGTTGCTTGATGAAATGGGCACTAGAAGGAGTGAATAACATGGTTGTGTTCTAAGATAGCCTTTGACATTATCCAAACACTTGAATCTTTGTCAAACACATTGTAGCCTTGCATCCAATCTTGGCACTACATGTTTTAGCATATTACAACCCTTGCTTTTATGCTTCAAACCCTTAATACATATTATCATCTGGTACTTGTACTTCTTAGATTTGTAATCTTTTTTAACTCCTCTTTGCTATTCCAAACTTAGATGCTTACCCATATTTTTTATAAAAATCAAATGCTTATCAATAATCATAAACATCATGCCCACTACTAGTGTTTTGATATTATGTTAAGTTGTCCTATTACTCTCTTACGAGATTGGAGCACCATGATCACCATCTCCCATCCTATTAAATGATTGTATTAACAACTAAAACATTTCATCATATTTCATTTGTTTCACAATGGAACTCAATATCCATAAAACTTATAAGCTACTTCATAATTATGTGCACACATATGGTTTAATATGAGATATTTGTCTAAATATTTTCTTGTCTACTAATTATTACTTATGCACCAACACTATTACTTATGATCACTACTTACTCATAATGCTAAAAGGTTTACCATAGTTTACAAATGCACTCTATGTCATTTGTTGTAGTTATATATTTAACAAAACCATTTCATTTGCTTTGTTTAAACAAATTATGTTAGTTTATCACAAATTAAATCTCTTATATACTTACTCACTACAATACCACTTTAATGTTTAACCTTTATTCAATGATCTAATTTTTGTTTGTTTCACAATGCAAGTATAATTGATAACCAATATACTAATAAAGCTACTTTATAATTGTCTACACACACATGATTTAATAATATACACTTTCTAACATATGACACCTTCTTACTAATTTCATTAAATTGGTACATTTGCACCAATGTTTAACTGCAAATTCTACTAAGTTTACCTTTATTTTCCATTACCCTCTGAAGTTCCCGACTTTACCCTAGGATCTATTAGTTTGTGATACTGAGAGGGGGGGTGAATCAGTATCACCACAATTCGCAGATATGTGAACAACTTCAACCTCTTCTTAAAAGCGAACTCTTTCTTAGATTTGACTGAGGTAGATCTATTGCTACCTACTAATCATAATAGTCCCTAAAGTCACCTTTCAGACACCTTGCTTATTAGGTCTTCATTAGGTTATGGGTTGGTTGATACTTTAGCTACGTTCACAACTCAATTCAAAATACAGAACGTAAAGCAAATTAAGGACACAAGAGATTTACGTGGTTCCGTCAACATGACGTACATCCACGGTAGGAGGGACTCTCCCTTACCAAGACTATCCACTATACTTGAGAATTCCAATTACAATGGATGCCTTAATCCTCTGCTCCTTTCACTATTGCAATTACTAAGCAAGTACAATACAAAGAGTGTCACTTACTGTGTCTACCCTTTTTCTAACTTGTCTTGCCACTGTTGAATTGAAAAGCTACTTCACTGCCACTTTGAAGTTCACCACAACGCTCTCTAACCTTTCTTGAAGAAATCTAGAAATACGTTAAGTTCTTTCAATGCTTCGCCGAATTCTTTTTCTAGGTTGTCTTACACAGCTCTTGCTTTCACCGTCTCACGGTCTCACCCGTCTCCTATTTCACGATCTCATTGTCTCACGGCTTGCCTCACGTTTTTGGTTTGTCGTTCCACGTCTCACAGCCTGCCTCACATTTTTGGTTTGGCGTTTCACGTCTTACGCATGTTTCTGGTTTGCACGCTTTGCTGGTTTCACGACTCACGTACGTTTCTAGTTTGCACGCCTTGCTAGTCACACACCTCACGTACGTTTTTTGTTTGCCCTTGTCCATTTCACACCTCCGGGCAGCTTGGTTTGCTCTCCCGGTGGTCTCCTCTTTCACGGTTTCTCCTCTCTTCCCTTACAAACAATGTGCTATCTCCTTTCTTACGTGAGTCACACGGTTTTCTCCAACTGTCACACCTCTTTGTCGTGTGTTCTCCCTTGCCGTCCAGCCTTGCTTTGGCCGTTCTTCTCCTTGCTTGGCCATCCATCCCTTTGCCGTTGGTTTTGTTTGGCCATGTAGATTGGTTTAGACGTTTACCTTGTTTGGCCATGTAGGTTGGTTTGGACGTTCACCTTTGGCCATGTAGATTGGTTGGACGTTCACCTTTGGTTGGCCGGTTGTTTCCCTTTGGCTGTCCCTTTGTGTTTTGCCGTCCAGCACCTTTTGATTTGTGATTTGCCGTTCACCTTTGGTTGCTGTCCAGTCATGTCTTCTCCTTTGCAGGTGGTGGTTTGCCGTTTGCTCCCTTGTGTTTGCTGAGTGGTTTGCTTTGGACGTCTTTTTGTTTGGTCATCTCCTTCCTCATGTTTTCTCTCTTTGGTTGGCTGGTTGTCTAGGTTTGTTGTTCCGGTGGTGGCTTTCTCTCTCTTACGGTGATGGGTGCCTCCTTTTCTGGTTTGTATCCGTTTAGCTCTCCCGGTGGTGTGTCGTTGCCATTTTGCTCTCCTGGTTCTCTCCAACGTTTTGTGTTTTTCGTTGTCTCATGTCAGGCTGTTCTTCCGTGTACCTTTTTTTTCATCTGTGTCGCTTTTCTCTCTCGAGTGGTGAATTTTAGATTTGGGTCTCTCGGTAGTGAATTTCCCATTGGCACTCCCGATGGTGTCTTCTTCTTTTTTTTTCCCAGTGGTGTGTGTTTGCCATTTTGCTGTCCATCCACTTGTGTTTTGCCATGTATTTAATTGTGTTGGCCTTACCCTAGTTTTGCCTTCAAGGTCTTTATATACTCTTTTCCATGAAACCCTAATAAGGCTTACGCGGCAGATTTACGTATATGTATGGGTTGTAATTATTGTTAACTAGGTTTAAGTGTGCAAGAAAGTAAAGCCACATGGAAGGGCAAGAAGGTAAATCCACATGGAAGGGCAAGAAAGTAAATTTGCCACGTAAGGGCAAGAACGTAAATTTGTCGCAAGTAAGCCCTATTAGGGTTTCATGGAAGAGAGTATATAAAGACCTTGGAAGACAAAATTAAGGCAAGGCCAACATAATTGAATACATGGCAAAACACCAAACCTTACACAGAAGAACACCACCTGCAAAAGAAAAGAGAAGGTGTTGGTAAAAATAGAGAAAAGAAATATACATCAACAGCAACAAAGAAATCACTGTCGAGAGAGAAGAGAAAAAGGAGACAACCAAAAAGTGAGCAAAACGAAAAATCCTATTTGGCCAACCAAGTGAGCCGACGGCAGAACAGGGGAAGAGAGAGAAATCCAGCTGGACAGCAAGAGAGAGAGAAAGCACGACACGGAAAGAGAGAGAAATGGGTCGACACAGCTAAACGATGAGAGAGAAAGCCGTCGACAGAAGAAGAGAAAACGAAAATTGGCCAAATCACAGCAGACTGACGGAAGGAGAAACCCGACGGCCAAAAACAGAAGGTCGGCAAAACAGGGAACGAAGAACGGTCGAGTGAAAAAGGGAGAGAAAAACCCGACGGCCAAATAGGGGAAGGAGACAAAGAGGTGAATGACCAAATGGGTGAACGGAAAAGAGACGATACGACCAAAATTAGATCCGACTGAACGGTGAGATAGATTTGGCTGGACGGTGAGATAGATCCAGCTGGTCCGTGAGAGAGATCTGGCTAAACGAAGAGAGAGAAACCACCAGTAGAATCGAGAGAGAGAAAGACGGACGAAGAGAGAGACACCACCGGAAGAGCAGACAGCAGATCTGCGACGGCATGAGACAAACGGATGACACGACAAAGGAGAGAAAATTGGCTGAAAGAGAGAAAACCAGAGACAGAAAAAGAAAGAGCCAACGACAGAACAGGGGTGGACAAAGAAAAACAGACTACCAGCCAGAAGAAAACCAGAAACGGATAGGTGAGGGCAGGCCGTGAAACAATAAGACCGTGGAACCAAGAGACAGGTGAGACCGTGAGACAGTGAAAGTAGGAGTTGTGTGAGACAACATAGAGAAGAAATTCAGCAAAGCATTGGAAGAACTCAACGTATTTCCAGATTTCTTCAAGAGAGGTTAGAGAGCGTTGCGGTGAACTTCTAAGCGGCAGTGGAGTAGCCTTTCAATTCAATAGAGGCAAGAAAAGCTAGAAGAAGGGTAGACACAGTAAGTGACACTCTTTGTATTATACATGCTTAGTAATTGCAATAGTGAAAGGAGCAGAGGATTAAGACATCCATTGTAACTGGAATTCTCAAGTATAGTGGATAGTCTCGGTAAAAGAGAGTCCCTACCACCGTGGATGTACGTCACATTGACGGAATCACATAAATCTCATGTGTCCTTAATTTGCTTTACGTTCTGTGTTTTGAATTGAGTTGTGAATGCAGCTAAAGTATCAGCCAACCCATAACCTAACGAAGGCCTAAACAAGAACATCCGAATTGTCTATTAGGCAAGGTGTCTGAAAGGTGACTTTGGGGAGTATTATGGTTAGTAGGTAGCAATAGATCTACCTTAGTCGAGTCTGAGAAAGAGTTCACTTTTAAGAAGAGGTTGAAGTTGTTCACTTACCTACGAATTGCAAATTGTGGTGATACTAATTCACCCTCCCTCTTAGTATCACAAACTATTAAATCCTAGGGAGAAGTCGGGAACTTCAGTTATTAGTTACATTTAGATCCAGATTAAAATGTAACCTGTGTTCAATACTCTAATCATGCTTTATTATCTTTTTATACAAATGTTATTTGCCAACAACAATTTTATTACTCACCATTTTTACCTTAATCAGTACTCCCTTTCATAGCAAATAATTACTTTAACAAAAAGCTTATTTGCTTTTTCATACAACAAGCATTCCAACTTCCTAAGACCACTTTAATCTTTATCTTACACTTATCTCAACAAAGTAATCTCCCCTAACATAAATTTTCCATAAAAATTTCCTATTGCCTTTTGGTTGTCATACTTAAAATAGCATCTATTTCTTAGTTCTACCTTTAATAAGTAATCAAGTAGTACTATATTACTTTTTTTGCCTTAAGCTACCAACTTGTTAATCCCTTTATTTCATCTAACATCTAGATGCAATTTTTAACAAACTCACCCAATAACATTATTTTGCAGTAAATAGATCTATATACACAATTTATTCACTTAAATGGACTACGTATGGTTTCTTATTTCCTACTAGGTTAATGGCTCCTTTAACTAATGCTTCCGTACTATATCTCTAATTCTTTTGATTTCTTTACAAAATTTACATTTGATTGATAATTGTGTTATCCTTAGGGACAAAACCTTTTTCATAATAGAGGAAAAAAATATCACTTCTTTTCTTTAACGTAGTCTCCACTTTTTGCTCACATGCCTACATCTTTGACATTTTTCCCTTCACCTATCTTGTTTCCCTTTTTTCCTAACATTCAATTGGCATCTACATTTCCCCTCTCATGGAATTAAACATGGCATATATTTGATAGTTTATCAAGTCACCTACATTATCTTGTGCATCTAAAATGTGCACCTCTCTAACATTTTCGTTCTTAGTGTTACAAAACAAAAAACTCATCTGCAACCTCATCATATGCGTCATTCATGCCTTACTAATTCAATGTAACCCCGTTGCTTTTTTTTTTTCTTATCTATTCCAAAAAAAAAAAAAACTGAAGGACATTAAACAAGCAAAGGAGGAGACTTAGCAATATAAGTTAAAATAGCATTTTTAGTAAAAGTACATTTTTATGAAAAATGTGAATCATAGGAATGACTCATTATCACAAAATAGCTTATATATTAACAATCTTAACTAATGAAGGTCCACTTGTACCAATATCAAACAACCAAGGAATTGATACTTTACATAATCTTAGGGGCTTAATGAAAAGGGCGAGACCATAGAAGGCTCGAGAAGTGCTTAATAGTTTAATTTGTCAAGTCCAAAAGCAAGAAGTTGTTCGGAATGATTACTTGAGGACGAAAGGATCCTAAAGGCCTTTTAACGTGTTTTATGTAAGGAATAAGTAAGACAAAGGTTGGGATCTTGAAGTAAAGGAAGCTACGTGGCTACTAGATGAGTTTCAAACCAAGGCATGCAAGCATTAAGTGCCACAATCGTAGCAACCTTGATAACACAGCAAGTCCAATGACTAGACACCAATAGGCATTGAGACAAACTAAGTCTTTGGGGTTTAAACTACCAATTAGGGTGGGCTTTTATTTATTTTGAACCCTATGATGCATATAGAGTTTAATACTATATATAGGCTTATTATTTGGAAAACTTTACAAGCTTGTGTTGTATTTCACTAATAGGTCATAAGCCCATATGATAACTAAGGTTTGTGTATTGTATATGTTTATAAATATGGCTGTAACTTGGAGAGAAGAGGGTGACATCAGAATATAACTGTACAACTACAAGAGACATTGTTTTCTCTCAAATTTCAATACAAATAAGCATCTTTTCCATTGGTTCTTTGTGAACTTGTTGTTTTGCATGCTTGATTGTGTTTTTCATAGACTTATCTTCTTCCACCTTGTGTTACGTAAGAGTGACGTCTAATCCTTCTATAATTTTGGTTTATGGTTACTGTATAATCATTAGGTCAAAATTGTTTATTTCATAACCTGTCTTAAAACGATCCTAGTGACTTCAATTTGGGTATTGGGTTCCATATTCATATCATTTGGTATTAAAGCTTTGGCTCTAACTCAGGTTAGTTATCCTTTTGTCATCATCTTTTTTGTGTGTTATTCATTGTTGGTTGAATTATCAATAAAAAAAAAGAAAAAAATTCGTGTGTTTCTTGTGTTTCACTATTGCTGTTTATTTGTTCTACAGAAATACCCATTAGTTAATCAAAAAAAAAATTGTGTGTTTCTTTTGTTTTGTCCAATTGTACTGCTTATATCATTAAATTCCTTGTCATTCTATTTGCTTTATTACTCATCTTCCTTGATTAAGTTACTTCTCTAAAGAGGTAGGTCTAGGATTAATATATTCAAGTTTTGTTTGATCAACTTTAGTTTACTTAAAACCTTTTGAAAAAGCTCTTGAGTGTGAAATTACAATTGATTGTGTGAAACACATCGAGTGAAGTGTAAACACATCAATAAGTGATTTGAGAGGATTACTTTTGTTATTCTTTATCATTTTCTACTACTATAAACATGTCCCATGATAAAACTGATAGCCCTAGTGAGGAGGAAAAGGAATTAGCTGTACTAAACCTTAAATTTTTTATGAAAGCCCTAGAGGGAAAGTTTGAGAGAATAAAGTTTATGTTTGGTGAAATGTAGGATAGAGTGGAGAGAATTGAAAAGGAGTATTGCAGGAGACCTGGGAGGGTAGCTAGGAAAACGGTACATGCACCATTAGAGTTGGAGTTTGGTGAAGAGGATGAATATGAGTATGAAAAGGGCGATAACCTTAGTAGAAGTTATAAAGGGGGTTGAGGTAGTAGAATAGGTGTGATAAGGATCGTTTTAGGTTTCACACTGAGAGGGGGGGTGAATTAGTGTGAGATATGTGCTTTTTACAAATTGATCCAATTTTAACCTTTATGGCTTGTTAGAGTTAATGATCTAATTTTTATTTTTCTCCTTTATATAAGCGCGACCGTACAACTAAAAAATCAATCCGCAAGCACCCAAAGATACACAACAATTTTTACGTGGTTCACCCATAATGTGTGAGCTATATCCATGGTGTGATAGGATCCCTCTTAAATCTCACAATCCACTCTTACTATCAAGGGATACAATAATGTTGTGGAAGGATCACTCCTTCACCACTTATGGAAGGACTACTCCTTAACCACTTACAATGATCTCCCAATCACTCTAAGGGTATCCCACCCTATTTTTCAACAAATTTATCAAGAGTTTATGGTAAAACCTTTGATGGAAAATGATCACTCAATGTGTATAAATTGCTAGAGCAGAACATGGATCTTTTCCTCCCTTCGCTATCGGTGCTACCTATACGTGATGCTAATGCTATTTGTACATGTTGCTATTGCTGTCCACGTGCACTGCTAATGCTGTCCGCACGTGCTATCGCTGCTGTCTGTGCATACTATCTCTATTATCCGCGTGTGTTGCTAATGTTGTCCACACGCACTACTGCTACTGTTCGTGTGCAATGCTCCTATTGTCCGTGTGTGATGCTACTGTTATCTATGCGTGCTACTAATGCTATCTCACGCACTGCTACCGCTATCCGTGCGCGTTCCGCGCACGCGCTATTACTGCTATCCATATGCACTGCTATTGCTGTCCCCACGCACTCCATATGTATTGCTCTTGCTGTACGCACATGTAGGTAGTGCTGTCCACTTGTGCTGCTGCTACTGTCTATATACACATCTGCACACACTCCATATGCACTGCTCTTGTTGTCTGCATGCACTATAGCTACTTACTACATATGCTGTTACTGTTATCCGTGTTACTATTCCTATTATCCACACATGCTACTACTGTCTACTTGCCCACTGCTGCTATCAGCCAGCACTACTGCTGCTATCCACATGGGATGTAATTATCTTCTCATGTTGTTGCTGCTATCCGCATTTGCTGTAGTTGTCTTCTTGCGCTGCTATTGTTGTTTACTCAACCAACTACTGCTATCAGCCTACACTATTGCTATCTACTCACACCACTGCTACTATCCTTGCGCACTACAGCTGTCTTCACACATCGCTACTATCTGCACATTGGTTACTAGTGCAGGACCCTTCTACTACTACTCCACCTCCTACCAATTGCTACTCCACCTCCTCTGGCTGCTGCCTTGGTGGTTTATTAGTACAGGTGGCTGCCTTGGTGGTTTTTGTTGATGCAAGTGGCTACCTTGGTGGTGTTTGCTAGCTACCTTGCTCTCTTTCTTTCCTCCTTGGCTAGCTACCTTGCTACCTCTCCCTTGGTAGCTGCTGCACTTTCCTTGGCCAGCTACCTTGCCCTCTTTCTTTCCCTCCTTGGCTAGCTGCCTTGTTGCCTCTCCTTGATGGTTGTTGCAGTCTCCTTGTCCAACTTCTGCACTCTTCTTGGCCAACTACACCTCCCTTGGTGACTATCTTCTTTGCCTTAACCAGTCACTCTCTCCTTTAGTGGTTGCCTCTCTCTTTGTCATTCACCCTCTCTTTGCCTTTATGTTTACCGTTCTCTTTCCTTTGGCCAGCTCTCTCAAAATTTTGCAGCACACACCCTTCTTACAAGATGTATAGGGGTATTTATAGAGCCTTGAGATTAGGGCTACATGATCATCAATAGTTATCATTGATTCTCAAAGGTTACCCTACAATCAATGGCCAGATTTGAGTCTTAAACTTTAGGATCAATGGTCAATATTGACTTCTTAAAATTTAGGGTCAATGGTCAATAGTCAACAATCATCATTGATTCCTAAAAGTTGCCTTACAATCAATGGCCAGATTTAAGTCTTGAAATTTAGGATCAATGGTCAACATTAACTTCCTAAAATTTAGGGTTAATGGTCAACGGTCAATAGTCAATCTTGACCCTTAAAATTTAGGATCACAATCGACATTGACTCTTTAACGTCAAGGTTGACCTATCATTACCAGTTTTTCCCAATGACCTCTCTACATCTCAATAGCATTCATAACCTCAAATCAACACATATAACCATGTGAGATGGTGTTGACAACAAATCCAACATTAGCCATCAAAGATGGGCTCAACAAGGTGGAGGAATCTGTGGTTGTGGAATTGAGAATGATAGGTATATTGCAAACCATGAGCAAAGGACTAGAAGGGAAGAAGGGGTAGATAAAAAGGTTAATAGTATTAAAATGAAAATACCTTATTTCCAACAAAAAGCCAACCCTGATGTCTATTTGGATTGGGAATGTAGGGTGGAATTAATATATAAGTGCCACAACTTTTCTAAGGAAAAGAAAGTGAAGTTAGATATGGCAGAGTTCACTGATTATGTTGTAGTATATTGGGACTAACAGGTTACCACTAGGAGAAGAAACTTTGAGAGAACCATAGAAACATGGGAGGAGCTAAAACATTTGATGAGAAAGAGATTTATCCCTAACTCTTACTACAAGGACTTGTATAATAGGTCACAGGGCCTTAATTAAGGTTTTAAGAGTGTAGAGGAGTACCATAAAGAGATGAAAATAACTATGGTTAAGGCTAATGTAATGGAGGATAGAGAAGCCACCATGGCTAGATTCCTTCAGGGCCTAAACTGAAACATAGCTAATGTAGTAGAGTCACAACACTATATAAAATTAGAAGACATGATACACCTTGCCATGAAGGTGGAGAAACAACTTAAGAGAAGGGGTAGTTCTAAAATTAATTTTGGCTTAAGTTCTATATTTCGTAAGAAATTGAGTTAGGGGAAAAGCGAGGACAAACTAACCCCTAAACATAAGTTTGAGATACCTAAACCCAAACCTAGTGAGGGAAGCCAAAAGAAGGGGAAAACTAACGACATCAAATGCTTTAGATTTCTCAGTACTACTCATGTGGCTTCACAATGTCTTAATAAAAGAACCATGTACCTTAGGGAGAATAATGACTATAAATCCAGTAGTGAAACTAGTTAGGAGGACCAAATGCCACCACTAGAGGATGTTAGTGATGTTGATAAAAGGATAGAGTATCCAGAACATGGTCAAAGGCTTTTAGTAGCAAGGAGAACCCTTAATGCGCATGTTAAGGAGAATGATGTTGAGATGCGACGGGAAAATATTTTTTATACTAAGTGTTTAGTTCGGGATATGCTCTGTTGCTTAACCATAAATGGAAGTAGTTGCACTAATGTAGCTACTAATACAAAGTTGGTGGATAAATTGAACTTGCCTACAACTAGACACCCTAAGCCATATAAACTACAATGGTTAAATGACAGTGAGGAGATAAAAGTGACTAAGCAAGTGATTGTTCCATTTATTATTGGTAGGTATAAGGATGAAGTTACTTGTGATGTTGTGCCTATGTAGGATGGTCACTTGCTATTAGGATGACCATGGCACTTTGATAGAAGGGTAACACATGATGGGTACAAAAATAGGTATACATTTACCATGGAGGGAAAACCCATTACATTCGTATCACTAACTCCTAAACAGGTTTATGAAGACCAACTAAGACTTTGAAAATGAACAAAAGAAAAGAAGTGAAAAGAAAGAGGAGAGAAAAATCAAAGTGTGAGAGAGAAAAGGTGAGAGCAAACCCTTAAGAGTGCTAAACACAAGAGTGGCGAGGTACAAAATAAAATTAAGCGATAGCAAGTGAGTGTATATGTCAAAAGAGCTAATGAGAAAGCTACCTTCCAAGTCAGGCAGCAAATGTATTTGATCCTTTATAAGGATGCCTACCATGCTAACACTAACAATACTTCTTGTATTCTTAATGTTGTTTCTTCTTTGTTGCAGGAGTTTGATGATGTATTCCTCAAGGATGTACCATATGGATTGCCACCATAAAGGGGAATTGAGCATTGTATTGACCTAGTACCTAGAGTAGATATTCCCAACAAGCCAACATACCTAAGTAACCCAAAGGAGATAAAAGAACTTCAAAAGCAGGTTGAGGAATTGATGAAGAAAAGGGTATATACGAGAAAGCATGAGTCCATATGTAGTGCCTGTGTTGCTAATGCCAAAGAAAAATGGAATCTGGAGAATGTGTGTCAACTATCAAGTCATTAATAAAATTATAGTTAAGTATCAACACCGTATACCTAAACTTGACAACATGCTTAATGAATTGCATGGTGCATGCTTCTTTTCTAAAATTAATCTTAAAAGTGGATATCACCAAATTAGAATTAGGGTAAGTGATGAATGGTTATGCCGTTTGGATTAACTAATACACCTAGCACGTTCATAAGATTAATGAATCATATTTTGAGACCTTTCCTAAGTAAATTCGTGGTGGTTTATTTTGATGATATTTTAGTATACAACTATTCTTTAAAATTTCATGTCGAACACATATATTGTGTGCTAAATGTGTTGAGGAAAGAAAAATTGTATACTAACTTAAAGAAATGTACCTTTTGCATTGATCATGTCATTTTCTTAGGATATATTGTGACTCCTAATGGCAATGAGGTTGATACTAAAAAGGTTAAGGCTATCCAAGAATGACCTATACCAAAATATGTAGGTGATGTGAGGAGTTTCAGGGTCTAGCTAGTTTTTATAAGAGGTTTATTAGGGATTTTAACAATATAGTCACACTGTTGACAGAGGTCATTAAGAAAGATGTAGAGTTTAAATGGGGTGACGAACAACAAGTTGCATTTGAACTGTTAAAATCTAAGTTGTGTAATGCACCACTTCTTACTTTACCTGATTTTTCTAAAACTTTTGAAATTGAATGTGACGCATCAGGCATTAAGGTAAGGGGGCATACTCATGTAAGAGAAATGTCCTATAACATTCTTTAATGAAAAGTTAAGTAGAGCTGCATTAAATTATCCAACTTATGATAAGGAATCATATGCACTTGTTAGAACTTTAAAAACTTGGGGGCGCTACTTTTGGCCTAAGGAATTTGTAATTCACACTTATTATGCGTCACTAAAACAGTTAAAAGGTCAAGGTAAATTAAACAAAAGACATACAAAGTGGATGGACTTCATAAAAACATTTCTTTATGTAATTCAATACAAGATGCGTAAGAAAAATGTAGTTAATAATGCATTGTCTCGTAGGTACACCTTAATTAGCATCTTAAGCACTAGATTATTAAGTTTTGAGTGTATCATTGACTTGTATGCTACCAATGCTGATTTTGGTAATGTTTATGCTATTTGTGAGAATATTGACTTTGGTAAATTCTATAGACATAAGGGTTACTTATTTAGGGAAAATAAATTATGTATTCCTTAATAGTCTATTAGAGAATTGCTTGTGCAAAAGGCTTATAGGGGAGGTTTGATGGGTCATTTTGGTATTCAAAAGACTTTAGATGTTTTGAGTGAACATTTCTTTTGGCCACATATAAAACATGATGTTGAACAAATTTATGTAAAATGTATCATTTGTAAGTAGGCTAAGTCTTATTACCTCATGGTAAGTACATACCTTTAGAGGTCTCTAACAAACTTTGGATTGCTAATTCAATGGATTTTGTACTTGGTTTACCAAGGTCCAAAAAGGGTTGAGATTGTATCTTTGTTATGGTTAACAAGTTTTTCGAGATGGCGCACTTCATTGCTTGCCATAAAACAAAATTTGCAACACAAATTGTTGACCTATTTTTTAAGGAAATTGTCAAACTTCATAGAGTACCAAAGAGTATTGTATTTGATCATAATACCAAGTTTCTGAGTCATTTTTGGAGGACACTTTAGGGTAAGCTTGGTACAAAATTGCTTTTCTCCACAACATGACATCCACAAACTAACGGTTAGACAAAAGTAGTCAATCGTACTCTTGGTACTTTATTGCATGTTGTAATCGGTAAAAATTCTAACACTTGGGAAGAGTGTTTACCATTCATGGAGTTTGCCTACAATAGAGTTGTGCATAATGTCACTGGTTATTCACTATTTGAATTAGTTTACAATTTCAACCTTTTAATGTCGTTGGATCTAATGTCATTGCCTATGCAGGAACAAACCAATTTAGATGAAAAGAAAAAGATTAAGGTGGTCTGATAACTTCATAAGAAGGCTAGACTAAATATTGAAAAAAGGACAAGCAATAAGCCACTCAAGCCAACAAGGGACGCAAACATGTTGTTATTCCCACAGCCTTGTATAGGTTGTAATTGTTGTCAACTAGGTTTAAGTGTGCAAGAAAGTAAAGCCACATGGAAGGGCAAGAAGGTAAAAGCCACATGGAGGGGCAAGAGAGTAATTTGAAGCTACATGGCAAAAGAGTAATTTGAAGTTACATGGAAGGGCAAGAAAGTAAAAGCCAAATGGAGGGGCAAGAGAGTAATTTGAAGCTACATGGCAAAAGAGTAATTTGAAGTTACGTGGAGGGACAAGGAAGTAAAAACACACGGTAATGGTAAACCCTACACAATCTGGTGGGAAGGAGAGAAGAAACGAGAACGGCCGAGTGAAAAGGAACGGACGACAAAATAATATATAGTCGAGAGAGAGAGAAAAAGGAAGTCGTCAGACAAAGAGAGAGAAAACACTTGGAAGAGAGAGAAAAAGAAGTTGTAGAGCAAATAGGGAAGCCGTCGAGCAAATAAGGTAGCCGTCGACGGGAAGAAGAAGGGTGTTGGCAATTGAGCAAAACGAAAAACCTAGAGGAACCACTCAGAAAACAAGCAAGAGATAGCAACCGGCCGACCAAAGAGAAAACAAAAAGAAGACGTCAAACCAAGGTGAGTCGGAAATTGAGCTTTGGTACGGCAAACCTAGAGCAACTGGCCAACCAAGGTGATCACTTCACAAAACCCTACAAGACGAAGAACACCATCGAAAAGGAAGAGAGAGTCCGTCCAACACGAGAGAACCGGCAAAACACAAAGGCTGGACGGCAAAACCAGCACGACAGAACACATAGTGGACGGCAAAGGAGAGTAACCGGCCAAAGGAGACATACGTCCAAAACAGCACGGCAAAACAAAGAATGGACGGCAAGAGAGAACACGGAATAGAGGAATCGGCCAAAGTAGTAAACGGAAAAACAGGGGATATCCAGCCAAACGATCTCTCGGCAAAAACCAGCAAAACGGAAAAACACAAAAAACTGAGCACCCGACTAGATGGCGAGAGAGACAACCCATGAGATACGATACATCCTAGAAGAGAAAACTAAACACCACCTGGAGAGAAACAAATAGGAACGTGCGACGGCTGAAACCAGAAACGGACAGGCCGTGTGACTTAAACCAGAAAAATCAGAAGAGTGGTGCAGGCCAGCAGACGTGCAATGGCAGTGAGGCAGGCCGTGTGACTTGAACCAAGCTGTTTGGAGGTGTTAAATGGACAAGTGCAAACCAGAAACGTGTATGAGGCGTGTGACCAGCAAGGCGTGCAAACCAAAAACGTACGTGAGGCGTGAAACCAGCAAAGGGTGCAAACCAGAAACGTGCATGAGACGTGTAACGCCAAATCAGAAACGTGAGGCAGGCCGTGAGACTTAGAACAGCAAACCAGAAATGTGAGGTGAGCCGTGAGATAAGGAGATGGGTGAGACCGTGAGACGGTGAAAGCAGGGGTTGTGTGAAACAACGTAGAGAAGGAATTTGACAAAGCATTGAAAGAACTCAACGTATTTTCAGATTTCTTCAAGAGAGGTTAGAGAGCGTTGCGGTGAACTTCTAAGTGGTAATGGAGCAGCCTTTCAATTCAACAGAGGCAAGACAAGCTAGAAGAAGGGTAGACACAGTAAGTGACACTCTTTGTATTGTACTTGCTTAGTAATTGCAATAGTGAAAGGAGCAAAGGATTAAGACATCCATTGTAACTGGAATTCTCAAGTATAGTGGATAGTCTCGGTAAGGGAGAGTCCCTACCACCGTGGATGTACGTCACGTTGACGGAACCACATAAATCTCGTGTGTCCTTAATTTGCTTTACGTTCTATGATTTGAATTGAGTTGTGAATGCAGCTAAAGTATCAGTCAACCCATAACATAAGGAAGACCTAAACAAGAACATCTGAATTGTCTATTAGGCAAGATGTCTGAAAGGTAACTTTGAGGAGTATTGTGATTAGTAGGTAGCAATAAATCTACCTTAGTCGAGTCTGAGAAAGAGTTCGCTTTTAAGAAGAGGTTGAAGTTGTTCACTTACCTACGAATTGCGAATTGTGGTGATACTGATTCACCCCCCTCTCAGTATCACAAACTAGTAGATCCTAGGGAAAAGTCGAGAACTTCAATTGGTATCAGAGCACAAGTTCACCGGTTTGAAGCTTAACAGCTTGGTATACTAGTTTGAAGGGATTTAGAAATTTGACTTGTTCATCATACTGAGAAATGGAAGCTGGTACCAGCACTAGCACCACTCATAGCAAGAAGGTTCCAATCTTCAATGGAACCAACTACCATATGTGGAAAGCAAGAATGCAAGCGGTATTTGTAACCATGTGCATAAACATGGTGAAATGCGTACAGGAGGGTTTTTTGGCTCCAGAAGAAGGTAAAAACCTAACCCCATAAGAGTTAAGGCAGTTTGAGATAAATGGGAAGGCCTCAAATGTCATCATTTCAGCATTGACAGATGTTGAGTATGCTAAAGTTATGGACTGCAAATTTGCCAAGGAGATATGGGACAGATTGCAGAAAGTCTATAAAGGTGATGGCAGAATGAAGGAGGCTAAGCTTCAAGTGTTCAAGGAGAGATATGAATCTCTCAGAATGCAGAAGAATGAGACAGTTCAAGAGTTCTTCACTAGGGTTATTGACGCTGTAAATGACTTGAGAAGTCATAGGAAGAACAAGGACTCATCTATTGTGAAGAAAATTCTAAGAATTCTGCTTGAGAGGTTTGCCTCAAAGGTAGCAGCCATAGAGGAGAGTAAAGATCTCAATTTTATGTCTCTGCATGATCTCCAGTGCAATCTCATTGCATATGAGATGAGGATAAAGTCAACTGAAAGCTCTGCAACAACAAAGGTATCAAAGGAGGCAGCTTTCAAAGCTATGATACACTTGAAGATAAAAGAAGAAGAAGAATCATCCAGTAAGGATGATGATGATGATGAGGAAGAAAGTGAAGGTGAAGTGTTGGCTTACTTCAAAAGGAAATTCACAAAGGGGTCTAAGAAGGGAAAAGGATAGTTGTCCTTGAGATGTTTTCGGTGTGGGCAGACTAGACACTTTGCTTCTCAGTGCAAAGTGAAACTTGATGGTGAAGATGAGGATGGTAATGATGAAGATGAGGATGGTGATGATAAGCAGAATTCAAGATGAAGAAGATCATCACTCAAATCAAAGAAGTTCAGTAAAAAGACTTCCAACCCACAGAAGAAGAAGAGAGGCTCATTCAAGAGTTATGTGAGTCAAATAAAAGAAGCTGATGAAGAGAAAGATAAAGAATCATCAGATGAGCATGCCTTTATGGCATCAGTTCAAGGTGGTTGTTCAACCTCTGAAAAGGAAGAGGAGGTTGATGAAGAAGAGCCAGATCTTGAAGTTGAGCTAGAAGCAGCTTCAAAGGAGATAATCAGAAGGGGCAAAACCATAAAAAGGTTGAAGGCCCATATAAAACTAGTTGAAGCAAAATCTGAGGAAGTTGAAAGTCAAAAGGATGAAATAAGGGCTGAGCATATTGACTTGAAGAGAAGATTTGGGGAACAAATCAAAATATGTGAAGACCATACAGTAAAGCTTGGCTCAAGGGCTTCAAAAATTGAAGAAATGGAGAAAGAGTTGCTAAGACTTCAGTAACAACTCAAAAGTAGCAAAGAGAACTTGCAGAAACTTGAAATGATAGGAGAAATAAGTTCTGCAAAGGAGAGAAGAATGTAGAGAAAGTGCAGCAATCTGAGGCTACACTGGCTAAAGAAAATAAGAATGTGCCACAAAAGTTGAAAGAGAAGGTTATGACTCAGAAAAAGATAGCTGAGAATAAAGAAGATCTAAAGAAGCAATCTAAGGTGGCAAACAAGAAGGAACAAAAGAAAGTCAGCCAGTAGAAGGCTATGGCTGAACAGAAGGAGAAGAAGGTGACTGAAATGAAAGTCACATAAGCAAAGAAGCCAACTACTTTGCCTGCACAACAAGTGATGAATAGAAGAAGACAAGCTGTGATCAGACCCAAGAAGAGGCATTTTCAAGGTCATTGCCTTTATTATGGAGTTTGGGGTCACAAGGCAAGTAACTGCTGGTGGAGAAGGCCAGTATATGTCTCCAACTTAAGAAGATACGATGCTGCATACAAGGGGAGACAATACAAAATTCATAGGAGAACACCTGTCGTGAGTTCTTACACATACTGTAAAAAGCAAGGACACACTGACAAGAAGTGTTGGTGGAAGCCCAAACCAATGGTTTCAAAGAACAAGTTTGCTATATTGGCAAACTTGGAGCAGTGTGAAAGGTGCGGGCAGGATGGTCATAATGCCAAGAGATGCATGATACTTCTCCCTAAGCAAGAGAAGGCGCTCAATGGCACAATAAAAACAAGTAGTGCAGTCAAAGCTGAGAAAAAGGAGAAAGCTATCTTCCAGCCAGTTCAAAAGAAGGAATATAGAGGAAAAAGGGAGGTGGCTAATATAGCTGAAATTGCACTAAAGGTTGATTGCAAGGATAAGTAGTGGATCCTTGATAGTGGATGCATTTTGCACATGACGATTCACTCAACATTAATGGTTAGGGGTCAATGAATATTGGAAAAGGAAAGCTGAAAGATGTTCTGCACATTGAAAGACTCAGATATAATCTAGCATCTATCAGTAAACTATGCAATGAAGACCATAAGGTAATATTCACAAAAACAGTTTGCCAAGTAAAGAGTAAAGAAGGCAATACTGTTACAATCGGGAAAAGAACAGCTAGAAACTTGTATGTGATTAATGAAGAAAGAGATCCTCTTGCAACTAAGACTGTGTAAGAAAGAAAGCCAAAGAAAACGTGGACCAGTGCTTATCAAGAAAATCAGATCATAGGTGACCCATCAGCAAGAGTTACAACAAGAAGAAGAATTGTGGGAGTTACTGCTTTACTCTCACAAGTTGAACCTAAATTTGTTAAAGAGGCTACACAAGATCTAACTAAATCTCTGTCCACAGAGTTGTTTGAAAAGCACAAATTGAGTCTATCTGTGCAAATGCCTCCTCAAGCCTGAAAATCAGGTGAATCCTCCATCTCTACTTTGCAAGTTTTTTTGATTTGTAATTGGTTGGCAAAGGGGGAGACAAGTAACAGTGCAGAGGTAGCTATTAAGAAAGAGGGAGTGCATATTTAGGGGGAGTTGAAACTACTACATAATGGCTTTTGTTACGAGTGTTGCCAACAATTACAAAGGGGGAGATTGTTGTTGTCATAGCCTTGTATGGGTTGTAATTGTTGTCAACAAGGTTTAAGTGTGCAAGAAAGTAAAGTCACATGGAAGGGCAAGAAGGTAAAAGCTAAATGGAGGGGCAAGAGAGTAATTTGAAGCTACATGGCAAGAGAGTAATTTGAAGCTACATGGCAAAAGAGTAATTTAAAGTTACGTGGAGGGGTAAGGAAGTAAGAACACATGGCAATGGTAAACCCTACACAATCAGGTGAGAAGGAGAGAAGAAACGAGAACGGTCGAGTGAAAGGAACAGACGGCTAAAAAATATATAGTTGAGAGAGAGAGAAAAAGGAAGTCGTCGGACGAAGAGAGAGAAAACACTTGGAAGAGAGAGAAAAAGAAGCCGTCAAGCAAATAGGGAAATCGTCAAGCAAATAGGGTAGCCATCGACGGGAAGAAGAAGGGTGTCGGCAATTGAGCAAAACGAAAAACCTAGAGGAACCACTCGGAAAACAAGCAAGAGAAAGCAACCGACCGACCAAAGAGAAAACAAAAAGAAGACATCAAAACAAGGTGAGTCGGAAATTGAGCTTTGGAACGGCAAACCTAGAGCAACCGGCCAACCAAGGTGATCACTCGACAAAACCCTACAAGACGAAGAACACCACCGAAAAGGAAGAGAGAGTCTGTCCAACACAAGAGAGAACCGGCAAAACACAAAGGCTGGACGACAAAACCAGCATGACAGAACACATAGTGGATGGCAAAGGAGAGTGACCGGCCAAAGGAGACATACGTCCAAAACAGCATGACAAAACAAAGAACGGACGGCAAGAGAGAACACAGAACAGAGGAACCGGCCAAAGTAGTAAACGGAAAAACAGTGGATATCTAGCCAAATGATCTCTCGGCAAAAACCAGCAAAATCAAAAAACACAAAAAACAAAGCACCCGACTAGACGATGAGAGAGACAACCCGTGAGTGACGATACATCCTGGAAGAGAAAACGAAAGCACCACCTGAAGAGAAACGGATAGGAACATGCGACGGTTGAAACCAAAAATGGACAGGCCGTGTGACTTAAACCAGAAAAATTAGAAGAGTGGTACAGGCTAGTAGACATGCAACAGCAATGAGGCAGGCCGTATGACTTGAACCAAGCTGTCCGGAGGTGTTAAATGGACAAGTGCAAACCAGAAACGTGCATGAGGCGTGTGACCAGCAAGGCGTGCAAACCAGAAACATACGTGAGGTGTGAAACTAACAAAGGGTGCAAACCAGAAACATGCATGAGACGTGTAATGCCAAACCAGAAACATAAGGCAGGCTGTGAGACGTAGAATGGCAAACCAGAAATGTGAGGCGAGCTGTGAGACAAGGAGACGGGTGAGACCGTGAGACGGTGAAAGCAGGGGTTGTGTGAAACAACGTAGAGAAGGAATTCAGCGAAGCATTGAAAGAACTCAACGTATTTCCAGATTTCTTCAAGAGAGGTTAGAGATCGTTGCGATGAACTTTTATGCAGCAGTGGAGCAGCCTTTCAATTCAACAAAGGCAAGACAAGCTAGAAGAAGGGTAGACACAGTAAGTGACACTCTTTGTATTGTACTTGCTTAGTAATTGCAATAGTGAAAAGAGCAAAGGATTAAGACATCCATTGTAACTAGAATTCTCAAGTATAGTGGATAATCTCGGTAAGGAAGAGTCCCTACCACCGTGAATGTCCGTCACGTTGACAAAACCACGAAAATCTCGTGTGTCCTTAATTTGCTTTATGTTCTGTGATTTGAATTAAGTTGTGAACGCAGCTAAAGTATCAGCCAACTCATAACCTTACGAAGACCTAAACAAGAACATCCAAATTGTCTATTAGGTAAGGTGTCTGAAAGGTAACTTTGGGGACTATTGTGATTAGTAGGTAGCAATAGATCTACCTTAGTCAAGTCTGAGAAAGAGTTCACTTTTAAGAAGAGGTTGAAGTTGTTCACTTACCTACGAATTGTGAATTGTGGTGACACTGATTGACCCCCCCTCTCAGTATCACAAACTAGTAAATCTTAGAGAGAAGTCGGGAACTTCACATGTCATCTTTTAGCCAAGAGATTGGGTTTGGGTATATATGCAAAAGGAGTGGTTCCCACAACATAGAAAGAACAAGTTACAACCTAAAGGATAAGGTCCTTTTCAAGTCATGGCCAAAATCAATGACAACGCCTATCAACTTGACTTACTAGATAAGTATGGTATGAGTTCAACATTTAATGTTTCTAATTTTTCCTTATTTGATGATACAAGTTTATATTTGAGGCCAAATCCTATTGAAAAAATGGGAAATGATGGAAGTCCACTTGTACCAGTATCAAACAACCAAGATATTGATACTTTACATAATCTTAGGGGCCCATGGACAAGGGTAAGATCACAGAAGGCTCCATAAGTGTTTAATAGTTTAATTTGTCAAGTTTAAGAGCAAAAAGTTGCTTAAAATGATTAGCAAAGGACGGAAGCATCCTAAAGGCCTTTTAATGTGTTTTATGTGAGAAATGAGTAAGACAAAGGCTAGGATCTTGGAGTAGGGGAAGCTATAAGGCTATGGAACGAGTTTTCGACCAAGGCATGTAAGCATCAAATGCCACGATTGCAGCAGCCTTGATAACACAGCAAGTCCAATGGCTAGACACTAATAGGCATTGGGACAAACTGATTCTTTAAAGTTTTAACTACCAATTAGGCTAGGCTTCTAGTTATTTTAAACCCCACAATGCATATAAAGTTTAGTACTTTATATGGGCTTATTATTTGGGAAACTTTGCAGGCTTGTGTTATATTTCACTAATAAGTCATAAGCCCATATAGTAATTAGGATTTGTGTATTGTATATGTTTATAAATACGGTTGTATCTTAGGGGGCAAAGGGAGACATTAGAATACAATTTTATAACTACAAAAGACATTGTTTTTTTTTTAAGTTTCAATACAAATGAGCATTTTTTCTATTGGTTCTTTGTGAACTTGTTGATTTGCATGCTTGATTGTATTTTTCATAGACTTATCTTCTTCAACCTTGTGTTGTATAAGAATGGCATCTAATCTTTCTATAATTTTGGTTCATGGTTAGTTTATAATAATTAGGTCAAAATTGTTTATTTCATAACCTGTTTTAAAACGATCCTAATGACATCAATTTTGCTGTTGGGTTCCAATTCGTTATATTCGGAATTTATATCATTAACTATATAAGACGATAAGGCCATACTCTATCGTGCTTAAAAGTATGTAAAAAATATACATATTTTTAATTTTACATTAAATTTGTACATTTTTGGTCAAAAAGAAACTTGTTCTGAGTTGTTGGCTAACTTAACGGGGCTTTAGCAATGGAATACTTAAATGCATATGGTTTGCTCCGATCCTTAGAGCTCCCATTATAAAGGAGAAAGACTAATAATAAGAAAACAAATTTAGAATCATTGAATCAAAAAAATTGACTACAAATAAATTGTTTACATTTAGTGATCAAATTAGATATAGGAGAGGATTTATATATACAGTTGACAAGTCAAATGTTTTAGAATAATATTTAGTGTTGGACTATAAAGAGTATTATTAGTGTTGTCATAAATATCAAATTTTTTTCCATTTATTTTTGGCTTCTTTCAAAATGAAATTTTTTCTATTTTTCTTCCCTTAATCTCTTTTACAAACACAAAGATAATGAAAGATTTTTGTTTTATCTTTCTTCCACTATCTATTTTTTTTTTTTTTTTGCAATTTTCTTTTTCTTCTCCCATCTTCCCCTTACTATTTTATCCCAAAAAAAAAGAAAGAGTACTTAGATATTACATTTAATGTTCTATAATTCTATAAAAAAATGCTAATGATTAAATTAAATTGATTCAAATAGTTAGTTACAACTATAAATATTTCACTTGTCTTTATTTGCAAACACCAACCAAAAATCTCACTCACTCGCAAATACCAATTAAGAATCCACATACTCATAAAGTTTCCTATAGTGTAATAAGGGCATTATTTTTAAAATCTCTTTTCTTTTTTGCCTAATTTTTGTATTGTACAAGAATGACACTATCCTTGGTGAATAAATACCAAAATATGAGATAAATTAACTTCGATTTTCATTTTACTTTTATAGATTACTTTTAATAATATTTTCTCCATTAATAGTGTGAGAATATTTTAGAATAATATTTTTATTAAAAAAATCAATCATAATATGACTTGATTAGTAAGAATCAATTCCGTACAATATTATGTTATTAAAGATTATAATTCAGGTAATGATGGATATACTTTATTTTTGTGTGTGTGTGTGTGTGTGACGGGTGTTCTCTAATCCTAATATACGCAAAAACTTCATTTAAAGACATGTAATTATAATAAATGTCAAGAGAAACAAATTGGTTATTAGAATAAAGCAAACTCTTTGATCACACTAATGACTTCAGTTTCTACTAACTCAAATATATTATTTATTATATTATTTTCATAAAAATAATTAATTTCAAGTTTTAAAATTAGCATTTAATGATTATGTTTTCAATCAATAATTTAACAAGTGGTATTAAAATCTACATTTGGCAATTGATTATTTTCTATGTGTGAATAATAAAATATATACTTGATTTATGACTATTTTTTAATGTATTTAACTTTGAAAACTAATTTGTTATGGTTTTATGTAAACTAATGAAATTTTACATGTTTAATTTATATTTATACCAATTGATTCCCTTATAATTTAACAAAAATATTGTTTGATTGAATCCTTTAACTTTTAATTGTGGAAACTCTTAATTGGGTTTTATTACAATTCAGCATTTATGGTATTTAAAAAAAAGGCTTTAATTTTTCCATAATTATGCCATAAGGAATTTTTTAATTCCTTTCAAATAATGTTATGTATGTTTATATGTATATACATTTGATATGATGTGATGGTCATCAAATTAACTAAATAAATATATATCTCATGTATAATTATAGTTATAGTTTACTAGTCACTAAAGTGACCAAGCTAGTGTGAATAATGATATGTATAAATATTCATTTAACCATGATTTTAATAAAATACATATAAATGAAAGGTGATTGGATAAATTAATGTTACTAATTAATAGAACTATAGGATTTGCCCAAAAATATTTACTAATTAATAACATTATTAGGGTATATTAATATATTTATTTATCCCATAATATCAAATATATTTGAAGTTTCCAACTTTTTTCTAGGATATACTAGTTTGTGATACTGAAAGAGGGGGTGAATTAATATCACCATAATTCGCAATTCGCAGGTAAGTGAACAACTTCAACCTCTTCTTAAAAGCGAACTCTTTCTCAGATTTGACTAAGGTAGATCTATTGCTACCTACAAATCACAATAGTCCCCAAAGTCACCTTTCGGACACCTTGCCTAATAGACAATTTGGATGCTCTTGTTTAGGTCTTCATTAGGTTATGGGTTAGCTAATACCTTAGCTGCGTTCACAACTCAATTTAAAACACAGAACGTAAAGCAAATTAAGGACACACGAGATTTACATGGTTCCGTCAATGTGACGTACATCCACGGTAGTAGGGACTCTCCCTTACCGAGACTATCCACTATAACATCCACAATAGTAGGGATTCTCCCTTACCGAGACTATCCATTATACTTGAGAATTTCAGTTACAATGGATGTCTTAATCCTCTGCTCCTTTCACTATTGTAATTACTAAGCAAGTACAATACAAAGAGTGTCACTTACTGTGTCTACACTTCTTCTAGCTTGTCTTGCCTCTATTGAATTAAAAGGCTGCTCCACTGCCACTTAGAAGTTCACCGCAACTCTTTCTAACCTCTCTTGAAGAAATCTAGAAATACGTTGAGTTCTTTCAATGCTTCGCTGAATTCCTTCTCTACATTGTTTCACACAACTCCTGGTTCCATGGTCTTACTGTTTCACGGTCTGCCCTCACGTGTCCGTTTCTGGTTTTCTTCTGACCGGTGGTCTGTTTTTATTCTTCCACCCCTGTTCTACCATCGGCTCTTTCTTTTTCCGTCTCTAGTTTTCTCTCTTTTAGCCAGTTTTCTCTCCTTTGTCATGTCGTCCGTTTGTCTCACGCCGTTGCAGATCTGCTGTCTGCTCTTCTGGTGGTGTCTCTCTCTTCATTTGTTTCACGGTTCTTCCTTACCGTGTCATTTGTTTGTCTCATGCCGTCGCAGATCTGTTGTCTGATCTTCCAGTGGTGTCTCTCTCCCTCCCGGTGGTGTATGTCTGGTTTGGTCTGCTCTTCTGGTGATGGCTTTCTCTCTCTCATGGTGGTGGGTGCCTCCTTTTCTGGTTTGTATCCGTTTAGCTCTCCCGGTGGTGTGTCTTTGCCATTTTTCTCTCCCGATTCTCTCCAACGTTTTGTAATTTTTGATGTCTCATGTCGGGCTGTTCTTTTGTGTACCCTTTTTTTTTATCCATGTCGCTTTTCTCTCTCGGGTAGTATATTTTCATCCTCTTCCAACGGCTTCTCTCTCTCTTCCACCTCTTTGCCATTTTTCTCTTTTGGACGTTTCTCAGTTTTTCTTTTTGGTCGTTCGGGTTTTCTCTTTGCCATGCTCCTTTTCTTTTTATCATGCTAGTTGTCGTGCTGCTCTTCTTTTTCCAACCATTGGTGTTTTGTGTTTTGGTTTTCTCTCTCTTATGTTGTATTCAATTGTGTTGGTCTTACCCTAGTTTTGTCTTCCAAGGCCTTTATATTCTCCTCCATGAAACCCTAATAGGGCTTACTTGTGGCGAATTTACTGTCTTGCCCTTCCATGTGACTTTTACGTTCTTGCCCCTCCATGTGGCTTTTACCTTCTTACCCTTCCATATGGCTTTACTTTCTTGCACACTTAAACCTAGTTGACAACAATTACAACCCATACAAGGCTATGGGAACAACAATCTCCCCCTTTGTAATTATTGGTAACACTCATAACAAAAGCCACTATGCAGCAGTTTCAACTCCCCCTAAATATGCACTTCCCCTTTCTTAACAGCTTCCCCTGCACTGTTGCTTCTCTCCCATTTTGCCAACCAATTACAAATCTAAAAAACTCACAAAGTGGAGATGGAGGATTCACCTGAACTTCAGGAGGCATTTGCATAGATAGATTCAATCTGTGCTTTTCAAACAGCTCTGTGAACAGAGATTTAGTTAGATCTTGTGTAGCCTCTTCAACAAATTTAGGTTCAACTTGTGAGAGTAAAGCAGTAGCTCCCACAATTCTTCTTCTTGTTGTAACTCCTACTGATGGGTCACCTATGATCTGATTTTCTTGATGAGCACTGGTCCACGTTTTCTTTGGCTTTCTTTCTTGCACAGTCTTAGTTACAAGAGGATCTCTTTCTTCATCTTTAGACTTACTCTTCTCCAAGTCTGAACTTACTTCTTGTTCCTTTTCTTCAGGTTGGTCTGATTCTCCATCTATCTTGAAGTCATCTTCTTCATTGTCCTCAACTTCTCCATTCTGCATTGTTTTCCAGTTCTCATCTATTCTCACATCACTAGAAGTAATCACTTTTCCCAGCTTATGCAGGAAAACTTTGTAACCTTTTGTCTTTGCTGAGTATTCCACAAAGATGCCTTCATCAGACCTAGCATTGAATTTTCCCAAGTTCTGCTCCTTGTTCTTCACAAAACATGGGCTGCCAAAGATTCTAAGATACTTGGCTATTGTCTTTTTCCCACTTCATAGCTCATATAAAGTCTTATTAGTATTGGGTCATAGTAATACTCTGTTTAGTAGATGCACAGCTGTAAATGTTGCTTTTGTCCAAAATCTTGTGTGAAGTTTGGATTCCAACAGTAGAGTTCTTGCCATTTCAACCACAGCTCTATTTTTCCTCTCTACCACCCTATTCTATTGAGGTGTTCTTGCTGCTGCCATTTGGTGACGAATTCCATGCTTCTTAAGGTAATCTTCAAAAGCTTTCTTTGTAAATTCAGTATCTTGATTTGACCTCAATACTTTGATCTTCCTTCCACTCTCATTTTCAGCCAATCATCTATATCTCTTGAAGCAATTCAGAACTTTTGACTTGTGTTTGAGGTGCGTAATGTAGGTCCTTCTGGAATAATTATCAATAAACAAGATGAAGTACCTCTCACCATTCAACCCTTTTGTTCTCATCGACCCACACAAATCAGTATGCACAATGTCAAGCACTGCTTCAGAACTGAACTCTTTGGTCGTATACTGCTTTTTGACATGTTTTCCTTTAAAGCATACTGAGCAAACATACTCTTTCTCTCTCCTGAGGTCGGGAATGTCTTTGATTGCATAAGTAGTGGTCAGCTTCCTCATGTTCTTCTGTGTTAAGTGTACCAGCCTCCTATGCCAGAGCTGATTTTCTTCTTCCTTTGTAAGTAGACAGCTGTTTGTCTTGTCCTCATCAATCACATACAAATTTCTAGCTGTTCTCTTCCCGGCTGTAACAGTATTGCCTTCTTTACTCTTTACTTGGCAAACTATTTTTGTGAATATCACTTTGTGGTCGTCGTTGCATAGTTGGCTGACAAATGCTAGATTATATCTGAGTCCTTTAACATGCAAAACATCTTTCAGCTTTCCTCTTCCAATATTCACTAACCCCTGACCATTGATGTTGAGTGAATCATCATTGCCAAACTTGAGTTTGCCTTCTCTTGACTTGTTTAGCTTTGATAATTTACTCTTATCTCCTATCATGTGTGAAGTGTATCCACTATCAAGGATCCACTGCTTATCCTTGTAGTCAGCCTTCAGTGCAATTTCGGCTATATTAGCCACCTCCCTTTTTGCTCTATATTCCTTCTTTTGAACTGGCTTGAAGATAGCTTTCTCCTTTTTCTCAACTTTGACTGCACCACTTGTTTTCACTGTGCCATTAAGTGCCTTCTCTTGCTCAGGGAGAAGTGTCATGCATCTCTTGGCATTATGGCCATCCTGCCCGTACCTTTCACACTATTCCAAGTCTGCCAATATAGCAAACTTGTTCTTTGAAACTACTGGTTTGGGCTTCCACCAACAATCCTCGTCAGTGTGTCCTTACCTTTTACAGTATCTGCAAAAACTCACAACAGGTATTCTTTTCTGAATTCTGTATTGTCTCCCCCTGTATGCAGCATCGTATCTTCTCAAATTGGAGACATATACTGGCCTTCTCCACCAGTAGTTACTCGCCTTATGACCCCAAACTCCACAATAAAGGCAATGACCTTGAAATTGCCTCTTCTTGGGTCTGATCACAGCTTGTCTTCTTTTGTTCATCACTTGCTATGTAAGCAAAGTAGCTGGCTTCTTTGCTTGTGTGACTTTCATTTCAATCACTTTCTTCTCCTTCTTCTATTTAGCCGTAACCCTTTGCTAGCTGACTCTCTTTTCTTCCTTCTTATTTGCCACCCTAGGTTGCTTCTTCAGATATTCTTTATTCTCAACTATCTTCTTCTGAGTCACAACCTTCTCTTTCAACTTCTGTGGCACATTCTTATTTTCTTTAGCCAATGCAGCCTCGAATTGCTGCACTTTCTCTACATTCTTCTCTCCTTTTGCAGAACTTGTTTCTCCCATCATTTCAAGCTTTTGCAAGTTCTCTTTTCTACTTTTGAGATGTTGCTGAAATCTCAGCAACTCTTTCTCCATTTCTTCAATTTTTGAAGCCCTTGAGCCAAACTCTACTGTAAGGTCTTCACATATTTTGATATGTTCCTCAAATCTTCTCTTCAAGTCAATATGCTCAGCCCTTATTTCATCCTTTTGATTTTCAGCTTCCTCAGACTTTGCTTCAACTTGTTTTATGTGAGCCTCCAACCTTTTTACAGTTTTGTCCCTTCTGATTATCTCCTTTGAAGCTGCTTCCAACTCAGTTTCAAGATCTGGTTCTTCTTCATCAACCTCCTCTTCCTTTTTAGAGGTTGAACTACAACCTTGAGCTGATGCCATAAAGGCCTACTCTTCTGATGATTCTTCATCTTCCTCCTCATCAGCTTTTTTTATCTGACTCACATAACTCTTGAATGAGCCTCTCTTCTTCTTCTGTGGGTTGACAGTTCTTGCTAGACTTCTTTGATTTGAATGATGATTTTCTCCATCTTGAATTCTTATCATCATTGCCATCCTCATCTTCATCATCAAGTTTCACTTTGCACTGAGAAGCAAAGTGTCCAATCTACCCACAATGATAACATCTCAAGGACAACTGTCCTTTTCCCTTTTTAGATGCCCTTTTGAATTTCCTTGTGAAGTAAACCAATACTTCACCTTCACTTTCTTCCTCATCATCATCATCATCATCCTCACTAGATGATTCTTCCTCTTCTTTTATCTTCAAGTGCTTTGTAGCTTTGAAAGCTGCCTCCTTTCATACCTTCGTTGTTGCAGAGCTTTCAGCTGACTTTATCCTCATCTCATATGCAATAAGATTGCACTGGAGATCATGCATAGACATAGAATTGATATCTCTACTCTCCTCTATGGCTGCCACCTTTAAGGCAAACCTCTCAGGCAGAATTCTCAGAATTTTCTTCACAATCGATGAGTCCTTCTTGTTCTTTCCATGACGTCTAAGATCGTTCACAGCGTCAATAACCCTAGTGAAGAACTCTTAAACTGTCTCATTCTTCTGCATTCTGAGAGATTCATATCTCTCCTTGAACACTTGAAGCTTGGCCTCCTTCATTCTGTCATCACCTTCATAGACCTTCTGCAATCTGTCTCATATCTCCTTAACAGATTTGCAATCCATAACTTTAGCATATTCAGCATCTGTCAATGCTGAAATGATGACATTTGAGGCCTTCCCATTGATCTCAAACTGTTTTAATTCCTCTGGGGTTGGATCTCTACCTTTTTTTGGAGTCACAAAACCCTCCTATACGAATTTCACCACATTCATGCCCATGGTTGCAAATACCACTTGCATTCTTGCTCTCCACATATGGTAGTTGGTTCCATTAAAGATTGAAACCTTCTTGCTGTAAGTAGTACTAGTGCTGGTACCAGCTTCCATTTCTTAGTATACTGAACAAGTCAAACTTCTAGATCCCTTCAAATTAGTACACCAAGCTGTTAAGTTTCAAAGTGGTGAACCAGTGCTCTGATACCAATTGAAGTTCCCGACGTCTCCCTAGGATCTACTAGTTTATGATACTAAGAGGGGGGCTGAATCAGTATCACCACAATTCGCAATTCACAAGTAAGTGAACAACTTCAACCTCTTCTTAAAAGTGAACTCTTTCTCATATTCGACTAAGGTAGATCTATTGCTACCTTCTAATCACAATAGTCCCCAAAGTCACCTTTCAGACACCTTGCCTAATAGACAATTCGGATGTTCTTGTTTAGGTCTTCATTAGGTTATGGGTTGGCTGATACTTTAGCTACATTCATAACTCAATTCAAAACACAGAACGTAAAGCAAATTAAGGACACACGAGATTTACGTGGTTCCGTCAACATGTACATCCACAGTGGTAGGAACTCTCCCTTACCGAGACTATCCACTATACTTGAGAATTCCAATTACAATGGATGCCTTAATCCTCTACTCCTTTCACTATTGTAATTACTAAGCAAGTACAATACAAAGAGTGTCACTTATTGTGTCTACCCTTCTTCTAACTTGTCTTGCCTTTATTGAATTGAAAGGCTACTCCACTGCCACTTAGAAGTTCATCGCAACTCTCTTTAACCTCTCTTGAAGAAATCTGGAAATACGTTGAGTTCTTTCAATGCTTCGCCGAATTCCTTCTCTACGTTGTTTCACACAGCTCCTGCTTTCACTATCTCATTGTCTCACCCGTCTCTGGGTTCCACGGTCTTACTGTTTCACGGCCTACCCTCACCTATCCGTTTCTGGTTTTCTTCCGGTCGATGGTCTATTTTTCTTCGTCCACCCCTATTCTGTCATCGACTCTTTCTTTTTCTGTCTCTGGTTTTCTCTCTTTCAGCCAGTTTTCTCTCCTTCATCGTGTCATCCGTTTGTCTTACGCCGTCGCAAATCTGCTGTCTGCTCTTCCAGTGGTGTCTTTCTCTTCGTCCGTTTCACAGTTCTCTCTTTACCGTGTCGTTCGTTTGTCTCACGCTGTCACAAATCTGCTGTCTGCTCTTCCGGTGGTGGCTTTCTCTCTCTTCCGGTGGTGTATGTTTGGTTTGCTCTGCTCTTTCGGTGGTGGCTTTCTCTCTCTTACGGTGGTAGGTGCCTCTTTTTCTAGTTTGTATCCGTTTAGCTCTCTCGGTTCTCTCCAACATTTTGTAATTTAAGTTGTCTCACGTCGGGCTATTCTTCCATGTACCTTTTTTTTTTCATTCGTGTTGCTTTTCTCTTTCGGGTTGTATATTTTCACCCTCTTCCAACGGCTTCTCTCTCTCTTCCAACTCTTTGTCATTTTTCTCTTTCATGCGTTTCTCGATTTTTCTCTTTGGCCATTCGGGTTTTCTCTTTGTTGTGCTCTTCTTCTTTTTGCCATGCTAGTTGTCTTGCTGCTCTTCTTTTTCCAACCGTTGGTGTTTTATGTTTTGGTTTTCTCTCTCTTATATTTTGCTGTGTATTCAATTGTGTTGGCCTTACCCTAGTTTTGTCTTCTAAGGCCTTTATATACTCATCCATGAAACCCTAGTAGGGCTTACTTGCAGCGAATTTACTGTCTTGCCCTTCCATGTGGCTTTTATGTTCTTGCCCCTCTATGTGGCTTTTACCTTCTTGCCCTTCCATGTGGTTTTACTTTCTTGTACACTTAAAACTAGTTGACAACAATTACAACCCATACAAGGCTGTGGGAACAACAATATTTAATTAAAAAATAATTAATTACCTCTTAAGTTTTAATATGGTATTTACTTATGACAATTTATTATAGTATTTCCCAAATATATGGTATTATACATTTTGATTATTAATTGCAACTAATTTATGATTAATTATGAGCATTTATAATTATGCAACTATTTCCATTCACTTGCATGCTTCTGTTGTTATATTCAATAGATTAAATTTCTCTAAACATTATAAACAAGTCAATTTCCACTTAAGTGCCATGGATTTTGATTTGGTATTATTGATAACCAAGCTTGCTACCATTATTGATTTAAGCAATAAGGTAGAGAAGTTATATAAAAAAGCATAGGAACAAAGCAACAAATTGAGTCTTATGCTTTTAAAAATGATTATTATGAACATTATTAAGACAACTATTACACAAATAGAAAATGTAAAAGAATATTTGTAGTTTATGAAAGAATGTTTTTATTCTATGAATAAGACTCTTATTGTTATTCCAATGACAAAGCTCACAACCATGAAATTTACTACGTTGCAAATCATACAAAAGTATATTATTAAAATGACTAATATTGCAATAAGGCTTAGGACCTTGAAATTAATAGTAAAGAAATCTTTTCTACTATAGTTCATCTTAAATTCACTACTTTCTAAGTATGGGTCATTTCAAATTAATATAACACTATAAAGAATAAGTAGAATATTAATGAATTGACTAGTATGATTATTCAGGAGAAAATAAGATTAAAAAATCAAATGAGTCACTCCATTAATCTTATTAGTAAAAAGGCTAGGAAAGGAATGAATGTAAAAGTCCATTAGTTTAAAAAAAGAAAAAAACCTACTTATACTTCTTAGGTTGAAAAGAAAGAATGAAAGAATGGTTGATAAATATCACTTATATAAGAAGTTTGGACACCAGAAGGATTGCTCAAAACATAAGGCTTGGTTAAAAAAATGTAAATTTAATGTCTTAGTATGTTTCAAATCAAATTTAACTAAAGTTGCACATAATAATTGGTGACTTGAGTAAAGTGTTACTACTCATATATCCAAATATGATGTAAGGATTCATTACAATCTAAACTATAAATCCAACTAAAGATTTTCTCTTTATGGGAAATTGTATAAAGACTCTAATTAAAAGGATAGGAACTTATTTTTTGGTCTTGAATATTGGCAATTATTTAGACCTATTACAAACTCTTTATGTACATTTAGTTGGAAGAAACCTTATTTTAGTTTCTAAATTGGATAATTTTGGAATAAATGTTATGTTTGGATTTGGTAGTTTTAGTTTATATAAGAATACTAGTGTGATTGGTTTAAGTATTCTTATTGATGATTTATATAAACTAAAATTTGATTATAATTTTGTCAAATCCTTACTCAATATATGCCACAATGTTGGATTTAAACATAGCATAATAAATAAAAATTCTACTTGTGGTATAAATAATTAGGTCATATATATAAAGAAAGAATTTGACAAAATCTAGATTTTAATCTAGATTGGGTCATACTCAATAAGATTGGTAAATAATAAGATTCTTATAAATCTAGATTTAATAATCTTGGAACATGTGTTAATTACATTAAAGATAAGCAAATTAAACACAATAAAAAAGTGGCCACAATAAGCACCAAACTTCTTAAAATAATATACATTGATATTTATTAACCTTTTAACACTCTAGCCCTTAACAAAAGAAATTATTTCATCACCTTTATAGATAATTTTTCACGTTATGATTATTTTTATTTGCTTCATGAAAAATTTTAATCTTTGGATGCCTTTAAGCTATACATAAAAGAGTGTTGTTCCCACAGTTTTGTATGGGTTGTAATTGTTGTCAACTAGGTTTAAGTGTGTAAGAAAGTAAAGCCACATGGAAGGGCAAGAAAGTAAAGCCACATGGAAGGGCAAGAAGGTAAATCCACATGGAATGGCAAGAATGTAAATCCGCCACTTAAGCCCTGGAGGGGCAAGAACGTAAATCCACCATGTAAGCCCTATTAGGGTTTCATGGAAGAGAGTATATAAAGACCTTGGAAGACAAAATTAGGATAAGGCCAACACAATTGAATACACGGCAAAACACAAAAATGTGTGGACGGCCAAATAGAAAAAACAGAAAAACACAACATACGGCCAAAGCACACCAACGGCAAGCAAACGGCAGAACAGGGGACGACAAAATAGAAAAGAAGCAGCCGGAGTGAACAATAGTTGTCGAGTGAACAGTAGCCATCGAGTGAACAAGAGCCGTCGACAGAAGAAAAAAAGAAAAAGAAAATTGTAGCCGCACAGTGTAGCTGTCGGACGAAGGAGAGAAAAAGGGAAAAAAGGAGCAGCCGTTGGAACAAGTCATCGTCGGAAAGTAGTCGTCGAAAAAGAAGAGAGGGTGAATGGCATAAACACAAAGAGTGATCAAAAAACACAAGGCATCTCTTTCGGCAAAATAGGGAACGAAGAGAGAGAAAACCCGATACGGAGAAAGACGCAGGTCAAAAATTGACCAAATCGGAGCAGATCGATGGGAAGGAGAGAGAGAGAAACCCGACTGCCAGACCAGAGGAGTCAATGAGAAAGAGAGAAAGAGAAACCCGATGGCCAGAATAGAGGAGTCGAAGGGAAGGAGAGAAAAAGAAACCTGACAGCCAGAATAGAGGAGTCAACGGGAAGGAGAGAAAGAGAAACCCAACGGCCAGAACAAAGGAGTCGATGGGAAGGAGAGAAAAAGAAACCCGACGACCAGAACAAAGGAGTCGACGGGAAAAAGAGAGAAAAGAAGGAGAAAAATCATACACGACTAGATCGGAGACCGTCGGCAGGAAGAAGAGTGACGACAGAATAAGGGAGCTAGACAGCAGGATGAAGCAAAACACACCATCGGCAAAAGGAGAGAGAAACCCGACGGCTGATGAACAGTGACCGACAAAAAAGGGAGAAAATCTGATACGACCAAAGGAGGTATGAAACGGAAAAGCATGCAAACCAGAAACGTGAGACGAGCCGTGAGACAGTGAGATCGTGAAATAGGAGACGGGTGAGACCGTGAGACGGTGAAAGTAGGAGCTGTGTGAAACAATGCAGAGAAGAAATTCTGCGAAGCATTGAAAGAACTCATCATATTTCCAAACTTCTTCAAGAGAGGTTAGAGAGTGTTGCAGTGAATTTTTAAGCGGCAGTGGAGTAGCCTTTCAATTCAACAGAGGCAAGACAAGTTAGAAGAAGGGTAAACACAATAAGTGACACTTTTTGTATTGTACTTGCTTAGTAATTGCAATAGTGAAAGGAGCAGAGGATTAAGACATCCATTGTAACTAGAATTCTCAAGTATAGTAGAGAGTCTCGGTAGAGGAAGAGTCCCTACCACCGTGGATGTACGTCACGTTGACAGAACCACATAAATCTCATGTGTCCTTAATTTGCTTTACGTTTTGTGCTTTGAATTGAGTTGTGAACGCAACTAAAGTATCAGCCAACCTATAACCTAACGAAGACATAAACAAGAACATTCGTATTATCTATTAGGCAAGGTGTCTGAAAGGTGACTTTAGGGACTATTGTAATTAGTAGGTAGTAATAGATCTACCTTAGTCCAGTCTGAGAAAGAGTTCGCTTTTAAAAAGAGGTTGAAGTTGTTCACTTACCTACAAATTGCGAATTGTAGTGATACTGATTTATCCCCCCCTCTCATTATCATAAACTAGTAGATTCTATGGAGAAGTCGGGAACTTCAAAGAGGTTGAAAGATAATTAAACAAAAAGGTAAAAATTATAAGTTCTAATAGATATGGTGAATATTATGGTAAATACAATGAGTCAAGATAATGTTTAGCTCTATTCACAAAATTCCTTAAAAGTTGTGACATATATGCACATATACTAAGCATACCTTAACAAAATAATGTGGTAAAAAGACATAATTAGAGATTAATGAATATAGCTAGGAGCATGATAATTAACTCCTCTCTATTTAAATCTTTATAGATGTATGCATTAAAAATTACAAATTATTTATTAAATAAGGTTTATAGTAAGGTAGTTTATAAATAGGAAGGAAACCTAGTTTATGGTACCTACATGATTGGGGTTACCTAAAGGAAGGAAGAATTTATAATTCATATGAAAAGAAATTAAACTTATGAACAATCGATAGTTACTTTATTGGTTACCTAAAGAAGTTTAAAGGGTATATATGTTTCTACTTAAACCATATTCTAAGAATTATAGAAAATGATAATGTATGATTTATTGAGATTGCTAAAGTTAGTGCGAGTAATAAATATTAAAAGATCAATAAGAGTAAGTTCATCCTTTTAGTTTTATATGTTGATAATATTTTGCTTGCTACTAATAATTTAAAAATATTACATGAAACTAATGATTTTCTCTCAAAAAAATTTGAAATGAAAGATATGAGAAAAACATCTTATGTGATAGAAATAAAAATATTTCGTATTAGATCAAAAGGATTATTAAGATTATTTTAGAATGATTGTATTAAAAAGATTTTAGAGAAATTCAATATGAATTATTGTTCACTTAGGTCTATTACCATACAGAAGGGTGATAAATTTAATCTTATGCACTATCCTAAAAATAATGTAAAATGAAAGGAAGTAAAATTTATTATGTATGCCTTTGTTGGTGGTAGTCTAATGTATTTGTAAATTTATATTAAACTAAATATCAATTTTGCAGTTAGAATGTTAGGAAAATATCACAATAATCCTAAAATGGATTATTAGAAAGCTATAAAGAAAGTGATGCAACACTTGTGAGAAATTAAAAATTATATATTCATTTACAAAAAAATCTAATTATTTAAAAGTAATTAGATATTCAAATTCAAATTTTGTTGGATGCCTTGATAGTAAAAAGTTTACTTTTGGTTATTTGTTCTTGTTAACTGAAGGAGTAATATCATAAAAAGGTGTAAAGCAATCTATCATTGTTTCATCCACCATAATAATGGAATTTGTAGTATGTTTTAAAATTATAATTCATGCATTATAGTTGCAAAACTTTATTTCATCACTTAAAGTTAAGGACAGCATTATGAAGTTGCTAAGAACTTATTATGACGATTTCATAATTGTATTCTACTCCAAAAATTACTCAAAAGCTGTTAAATATACGGAATTAAGGTATTTTACCATTAAGTAGAAGGTTCCAAAATAGAAAGTGTTTATTAAGTACATTAATATAGATTTAATGATAATAAATCCTTTGACAAAATGTTTGTAACCAAAGTTATTTATAGTATGTTCTCAAAATGAAGCTTGGTTATAATAATGATAATTTGTGATTATACTGACACTTTAAACTCAATAATGTGTTTCTAACATTTATTATTCCTATTATTTTATAACAGTGTACATATTACTATTTAAAATTAATAAAAAAATTTCTATGAGATGTTATTATGGATTATTATGAAGTCATATATATCTTATAAGTTATGAATGATAAATTGAAAGTGTTGTAGTATACAGAAAAAAGTATTCTAAATATATAGAATATAGTCATCATAACTCACACTTAGTATTTTATTATATTATGACATTATGATGAAATTTCAACATAGGATTGCAAGATATTGTTATCATTATTTTTATATAATGATTGAATGATTGTAATTAGAGCAAATGAGAGAATGTTAGAATAATTTTTCCATTAATAGTGTAAAAATATTTCAAAATAATGTTTTTATTAAGTAATCAATCATAACATAAACCAATTAATAAGGATCAGTTCCATATATTATTGTATTATTAAGAATCATCATTTTGGGTATTAACAGATATATTTAATTTAAATCACACAATTTGTATACATATAAGTGTGTGTGACTAATTCTTTGTCTTCTTAATACAGACAAAAACTCTATTTAAAAATATACAATTATAATAGAAGTTAAGGTAGAGAAATTAGTTATTAGATTAATACAAATTTTTTAATTACACTAACGACTTTAATTTATATCCATTTAAGTATATCATTTATAATATTATTTATATAAAAATAAATAATTTTAAAATTTAAAATTAATATTTAATGATAATATTTTAAATAAATAATTCAACATTACTTATTAGCAATATTATTATTATTATGAATAAAATTATATAATAAAATCCAATTTTCAAAATATTGCTTCTTTGTACGTATCATATTCATGTTTAGGTGATTCTAAATCAATAGACATAACCATCACATCTTTTTGCATCTCTTAGATTTCCAATTTTGAAATCCTCTCGATGTTGGGATGCAATTTTGGGGTTTTCTTGGGAAAGTGTCGAGAAGCATTAGACGACAGAATGCAAGTATCTCTCGATTTCTTCAGCAGTGTTGAAGATTTTTTCCGATCGAATGATAACCGAAACTCCCAACATTTTTATCGGTTTCAGTGTCTCTAATGGGAATTTGATGCCACGGTCGTAGAACACAAGGATGACTATTTATTATTCCTCACAAATATTTTGTATTTAACATAATAATGCAACAATTATTTATCACAATGTCTTTAATATCATCCATTATAAATGCTTAAAAGTTGACTATTTAATCTTGTGAAATTATATTATATTATGTTCACTTTTATTTATTTATTTATTTTTGACGTTTTTTGTCCCATTGTTTCCCTGCTGGAGAAATGTTTATATATATATATTAGATATTTGACGATACAACACTCTCAAATTGCATTATCAAATTATTTGTAATTTTGAAGAAATATAAAATAAGAATAATTGATGGAAATTAAAAGCTTTCAAGGTAAACGTGATAATCTTCTAAGGTGGTTGATGATGGGAGGATATGTGTAAATTAATCGTAATTAATTCCAATGAAACGGAGGAACTACCAGCAATATTTAATTGAAAAAAAAAAAAAGAGAATTAAGCAGATAAAAGAAAAAAAAACAAATGTTAGTAAATAAAAATTGGAATCCCTATCCGATATTGTAATTCACACTTTGTCGGGGAAGAATTTAGAAATTTCAGAAATGTTTCAATGTTTCTAATTTTTCCACAATTTACCCCTTCCATTTCATATTCAATAAGCAGGGGGCCCCCGACTGCAATCCCTAAATGGAGCCGCCACGGCTAAACAACGACGCCGACCAAAACTTCGACGATGACATCTTCCTTGACGCGCTCGACGACTTCCCCTTTCACGATCGCCGTGACGCACCCAAATCAGATCAACCCACGTCCGACGCCACCGTTTCCATCCCTTCCTCTGATAATCCAACGCCGGAGACCTCCTCTTTGGTCTCCTCCTCTCTACGGAGAAGGCCGGCCCGTCGCCCTGGAGTCTCCTGCGCTCAATCCGACGAATCTAGTTCGGACCTGACCCCAGTTCATTACGCGAAAAAGGGTGTTAGAGAGAAAAGGTACAAACTTCATCGAGATTTGACGGAAAATGAGAAGAATTTGCAGAATACTGAGTCAACCCGGCCGAGCCTGAATTGGGTTGAGTCAATTGAGGCCTTGGGTGGTGGAGACAAGAAAGAGGAGAAAGAGGAATCCACGGTGACCGCAGCGAATGAAGAGGGGCCCAGTAATTCGGTGGATTCGGTGGCTGAACCGAATGAATCTTCCTGTGCGGATTTACTTTTATTTATGGCTGGATTGGTAGTTAGGGCAGTTGGGTTTCAGTTAAATTTACTTGTTAATTTCGTTAAGTTTCCAGTTTCGATTTTGTATTACTCATACATATTTTTAACGGATCCCTTCGGGAGTATTAGGCGTTGTAGAGGATGTTTGGTTCAAAAGTTGGGTTCTTTGTGGAATTTGATTGGTGGGTCATTGAATTTAGATGAGCACCAAACAATATGGAAGCTCTTATTGCAATTTGGGTGGGGATTGTTTTGGTCCATTTATGTTTGTACCATTTTGTGCAGTTTGTTGGTACTTTCTGTTGGGATTAGTGGGTTTTTGATGAGTTACTTGGTAGAGAAGCCATTGCAAATAAAGCAGCATTTGAGTTTCGATTATACAAAAAGCATTCCGGTTGCATATGTGCCAGTTAAGTCGTGTGATGGTGTTGGTTGTGGATTGAATTGTAAAGAGAGGATTGAGAATTTAAAGAGTTCTAGGCGACGAGTTATACCTCGTAATCACAGGTTGCAAGTTAATGTTCTAATGACATTGCCGGAGTCACAGTATAACAGAAATCTTGGGATCTTCCAGGTACTACTTTCTTTGGTTAAGATACTTAAAATGATTGTGATGCTGCATATTTGTCTGTGACCTGCAGTCTATTAGAACTGATATTCTGGTAGAGAGAGAGAGAGAGAGAGGGGGGGGGGGGCACAGGTTTTTCTGATGTAAATTTTATTGCTATCTAATTACAGTTTCTTGGTATGTGGAGAAGCAATTACCTGTGATAAAATCATGATTTCTCTTTAAGAGTAGTTTTCATTCTCCCGAATAACCAAGAATCTAGAACAACAGTGGCTGTTACATAAAAAATTTTTGTGACAGGCTTATGTGGTAAATGTAACATTGATATAATGGAACATATGTGTTAACCAAAACATCTCCATGAATTGTTTGGGCACATGACGTTTAGTTTAGAAATGTAGACTACACGGGTCACACATGCTAAGAAGCATTGAAATTGGTTGGGTTATGTTAAACTGATACAATGAACAAACGAAGGATAATGCGGAGAATTAAAGTTGATGACAATTTATCATTTACATTTCCACTTTGATTTGGGTGTTTATACTATCTCTGCTTGAGGAATTCTTGTCTTACATCATTATTGTTCATTTGAAGGTCCGGGTACAGTTTCTCTCTGCAGATGGTAAAATTCTTTTTAGCAAAAGCTACCCTTGCATGTTAAGATTCAAGAGTGAGCCCATACGCATCTTATTGACTTTCCTAAAGATTGCACCTCTTGTTGCTGGTTACATATCAGAATCCCAAACTCTGGAATTGAAGATAAGGGGCTTTACTGAGGGAGATGTACCAACTTCCTGCATAAGGGTTACAATTGAACAACGAGCTGAATTTCGTGCTGGTGCTGGGATCCCTGAAATATATGATGCATCACTCGTACTGGAGTCTGAACTTACTTTTTTTAAAAGAGTTTTGTGGTGTTGGAAGAAAACCATGTTCGTATGGACCAGTTTGCTGACATTTTTGATGGAGTTGCTGTTTATTCTAATATGTTGTAGATCTTTAATCATTCCAAATACGAGACCCAGGGATGTTTCTGCTATCATCAACTCTAATTCAAACAATGTCCGAGAGCAAAATTGATGCTGAGAGGGATATGGACTTTGACAACAATGATGAAAGTAAGATTGAATGTCAGGATGCAATACCGTTATCGTTTTAACATATACAGTTCCATTAGGTAGGGCACCCTAACGTTTTAGTTTTCCATCATTTTTATTTTTTTTATTCTGTTTACTTCTTGTATAAATCAAGTGTTATGTAACGTGCAGTTTACCCATTGAGTGGACTAATTCCAACATTCAAGCGTTATAAGCTAGGTGAGCTTCAGGGATTGCTGGATTGTGAATAGATTATAATCAATGAAACACTAAAGAAGCAAGGAAAAGCCCCAAAATGCAGTTGTATCTGGTTCCTAGAGCTGTGAAAAATGATTCAAAAACCATGAGGAAATTATAAAATTTTGTGAAATGGACGGTGAATGGTGGACATCCTTTGCAGAGGGTGAGAAGGGGAGAAATATTACTTTTAAGGCTTCTCCTTGAGGCAGTAAATTCAAGGGGATTTGAGCACTCCATTCGGAATTCCCTGGGTCATTCATGTGTGCAGTAATTGGCTTCTGTAAGTCAATTTATGGAATATCCTGTTGTGCCCCGGACAAATTTGTGGTCAGGAAACACGATCACTCGGCATGAAAATTCTTTGCCCCAAATGCTCCGAAACCAAAACCTTGTAAATTCGGAATACTGTACAAAATCGGAACTATGTCAAATCAGAATACCATGTAAAAATACTGTGAAACCGAAATTTTTGTGAACCAGAATGGAATACCGTGAAACTGGAATCCAATCAAACGAAAATACTGTAAAACTGGAATACTGTGAAATCGATACCTTCCAAAATTCGATCTTACGAAGCCACTCTTCAGCCTGGTGACTAACTAGTCTCTAAGATTGCATTTTTGTTTCAAGAAGTTATTATTATTCTCCTGGCTTCGGTTCAAAATGTAAATTGTTATGCATGTGGCACGACATAAATTTTCCTTTGCTTGAATGATTAGTGGTTTGCGTACGACCATGAGATAAATTGGCTTGTACGGAGGATTGTGAACTTGTTAATTCATCCAAACACAGAAGGGTGGACTTGAAGAAAATAAGGTTAATGCTTAATTAATTTTGAGAAACAAACTTTCTCAAAGTGAAAGTGATAATAATAAAAATGATGTTTTTATTGAAAATATTTATTCATTAGAATGATTAAGGTTACAAATATTTATAATAAAAATCATTTGATTAAAAAAATACCATAATTTAAATGAAAAAATGTTTTAATGATTAATTAAAGAATACTTAAAAATAAAAAATAAATATTCTTGAATGGTCAACATAATTTTTGAATAATCTCACCCCATATTTGAATAGTAGAATTATATTTAGAAATTAAATTTTTTAAATTTTTTGAGCTTTTGATGATATTCTTAATCCATGAAGTTTTAGACCATTTATTTTATGTCAAATTTCTTCACTTGGAAAAAATTCAACTTTAAGTTCAAGTGATATAAATCTCAAAAGATGTAACTTAAGGGTTTAATACATACGAGGAATTAAATTTAAATTATACAAAATCTAAATGTAATATTTAAAAGAACACAAATCTAAAGTATAAAACAAAAAATATAAACACTACGCTTAAAAAAATGATTTAGGAATTATAATTTTGATAAATTTTTAAAGTTTAATGAAGAATGTAAAAATAAAGTTATTTAATTTACATAAATTATTTATTGTCTTGAATTTATGAGAAAATACTTATTTATAAACTAAAATAACAATCTTAAAAATAAAGTAAAATATAAAGATACTCTTATTCTTAATCCGTTAAAATACTCCTAAAATTTCTAAAAAATAAAGAGATAATAAGCTCCTAAAATATATAAATATTTATATTTATTAAAATTTTATATTTAGAATTGAATTTTATTACCTAATTTTGGTTCATTAAGTACTTTAATCATGTTAATAAAATGTTGATGTTTCTCTTCTTGTGATTGCTTTTAATCCTAATAATTTCAATAAAGCTATTTAAAACTTCTTGCATTCTTTTAACTTTAACTCTTATAATTGGACCTCATTTATGTGCAATAAATTACTACACATATTAACTTAGTTCCCATTATTCCCCCTTTCATTAAAAGAAATGTCTTCAAAATCATCACTTTTCCCTTTTTAACTACTCTTTTATTTTTGTTGTTTGATATAATTAAAAGCTAAAAAGAATTGTTAAAAAAATACCCCATACAACACTCGCTCATTTGTTTGACTCCACCCTCCCGGTATGATACTCTCACTCATATTTGCACTCTATATAAATTGGCTATTCATTATAATATTATTCATACATCTTGCTTTTCCTCTTACTTAACTTTATTCTCTTGATCATTTATTGAATTAAATAACATCAATCAAAATCACCTCGTAAGAATTTAAGAAAACTAAATTAAATTTTAATCACACAAAACTTATACTTAATGTTTAAAGGAATACAAATTTAAGACATAAACAAAGATATAAATGCTACACTTTGAAAAAGAAAAAATTTGAAAGTGATAAATCAAGTTGCATTGCTATAAGACAATAATTTTTATAAATTTTTAAAATTTAATGAATTACCTACTTATCAATTTATATAAATTATCTGCTCTTTTAAGTTTACAAGAAAATACTTATTTATAAGTTAAAATAACAATTTTAAAAATCCTAAAAATAAAATAACGATCCCTTGCATTCTTATTGAGAAGTGACATGTTCAGTATTCGATGTGCACAGGCTTTAAAATGCATCCATGACCCTTACACAAAATAACATAAGAAGCGACAGGTACCACATGCGGCTTTATCACGGCAGAAAGTACTGGCTAATGCACAAATGAAACCCCACAAAAAATCCATGGCAAGAACTCAGTACCACATAGGAGATGGAGTTGAAGCCAAAATACTGAACTGGGATCCAGAACCCCATTGCAAACGAACTTTAGTGAACACATCAATCCTACAACTCCAAGAAGCCACTATCGTCATGTGATCATTTCAATACCTCAACGTTGAAAACAGCAGAACCTAAGTGCAGAGCATGAAATGTTCAAATTATTATGTTGAAACACCACACTCCATCCTTTGGCATTCTCATCAGTTTTTACAATTAAGATAAAAACAAACCCCAAGATAGATACTTGGAAACTATTTTAAGTTCCAATTTTGGTGGGTCTGCTATTTTTGTAACAGCAAGGATTTTTATGAAGCTACCATATGGCACAAATACCAAAAATTTCAGGAAATATGCCTAGTACAGATCCGAAGGGTAATATGCCTTAGCAGAAAGAAAGCAAAGCAACAAAGCAAGCCAAAGGGAGCTATTGCATGGTAGCTTTGCAAGCTTTCATCTTGAAGGACATTCCCAACAATGATTTTCTTCCACAACTAGGCTTAATCAGAAATTTTCATTTCTGCAGGGATGTAACCATGTAACACTAAATCACACTGGGTTTGCCTCACGTCATTGTACTTGCAATAGGTGCAATTGAATCACAATGAAAGCTCGCAGCAAAGCTGCATGACTAGATTCTAGTAATGAATGGAGGAAAGCGACAAGATACAGAGAATAAAAATAAAAAACAGTGTAAACCATCGTTACCATCAATTTCAAATTCCCTCATCTTCAACTTCTAAAGATAGAATCACCAACCGGATCAATAGTTCTTCTAGAACATCTGCTAATCAAACAGTTAAAAATTCACAGAAACAATATACCCACCTCTATGGTATGTCCAATCTCTCTAATCCATTACAGATAAGGGAAATCGAAGAAAAACCCACCTCAGAAACAACTCTTTAAGCAACAACAACAGCAATAGCAACAAGAAGCTCTTCCGAATTATCCCAAAGTCACACACTTTCCTACTTTTCCAATACCAGCAACCCAGAAAGAAGAAACAGAAATTCAATCGCAGACAAAGACCTGCTGGGGCAGCCGCCAAGCCTCGGCCTTGGTGAAGCACATGTCATCAAGGGCCTCGCTTTTGCACCAGCGGCACTTGAGGTGCTGGGAGCACTGAGATCTCGAAACCATTTCACCGCAGTTGAGGATGATCTGCTGCTTCTTGGGGTTTCCTCGTAAGCCGAATACGCCCCGGCGGCGTGCATCAAGTGACCATCCGTCTTTGCTAGCTCCGTCATGCAGTGCCGACGACGAAGATTGGAGCAGATTTGCGAGGACGACCAGGAGGAGTGCGTAGGAGACGATGGAGTGCCTTTTGGCTGTCGACTTCGTCTTCGCCATGTCCGAGAGGAGACGGACACGCTTTAGATTTCAGTGGGACCTTCCAGACTTCGTTCGACTGGATATTCCCGTCTCTATTTTCACGTTTATTTGTATTTATTTTCTCTTTTTGTATTATGATTATGAGATGCTTTGCTGACCGTCGTACATACTATACTCTATCTTCGGCAAATATATATATATGCAACGACTTGTAATGTACAACATCGTTTAGCAAATTTTTTTATGATTTTTTAATGTCTCTTATCAAAGTAAATTTTTGCATTGTACTTAAGAGAGGAAAAAAAAAAAAGAGAAAATGACAAAAATAAAAAAATTAAAGCTTGTATTTAAAAATGTTTTTTTAAAAAAATTAAATTTTCCTTTAATCTACTTTATCCATTATTCTCAAAATTGAAGAATAATTATTTATTTCAGTGTTATTTTTATTAAAAAACTTTATTGTTGTTATTAAATGTGCGTATATATATTGTAGTTTTATTATAGAAAGTAGAATTAATATTATTATATATATTATTTTTCTTCTCTTCACATTTTTTCTTTTATGGAAAAAAAAACTTTTAATTTTTGTTCTCTCTCGTATGATAAAATATTTTCATAATAAAAAATAATAAAAAATTTTCTTCACTTTTAAAACCTATTTGGTTCATAATTTGGAATCATAATACAAATAAAGTTAAATTAAAAATAGAATAATAAATTTTATAACATATTTGATTTACTATGAAATCAATATCAAATCCTTTTTGTAGCATTTTGTTTAAATTACAAATCAGAATTAGAATAAAATACTATTATAAGAAAAAGATAAATAATAAATATATAATTAAAATTTTGTTTATTATAAATATTAAATTGTTTATTATTTAAAATTTGTTTAAAGAATATTTATTATGATAATCAATAGATCATAAATATAAAAATTTAAAACAAATATATTAACATAACAATTTTATAGTAAAAAATAATTCACTAATTAATAATTTGAATATTTTATAAATCATACAAATTTTCTTTCATTATAGTACTATCAATAATAATAATTATTATTTTAATAACACTATTATAATTATTATTAATAATTTAATTATTAAAATAATTATAAATTATTTAAGTTCATTATAATACAAAAATATTTATTAGTAATATTATTTATTTTTATTAATATTTTATTATATTTTATCTATTTTATAGAGAAAATAAAAAAGAGAATGAAAGTGAGATTAAGGAATAGTAATTCTCATATATAAATGAATCTCATTTCCATAAATAGAAAAATGAGAATGAAATCACTTATTCTCATTTTTATTCTTTAGTAAAATTACTCTCACCTAAATGTCCCCTTAAATTTTCTTTAATCTATCTTCTTATCTAAACACATGTTTAGTTTATAAAATACAAATAGACACTTATAAATAATGTGTATTTTGTATTGGATATGATATTTGTTTAATACTTCTTTAGTACAAGTTAGACACTTTAAAATATATTTAACAAAATTATAAATATAAAACAATTTGGACATAATGTGATGAGAAGCTTTAAGATGATGTGAGGAGGGATTTAAGAGATCTATTATACATTTCAAAAAATTCAATCATAAGTGTTAGCTAAAAAAAATGAAAAAAGTACTAAATAGGCTAATTGAGGATATTCAAGCTAATTAAGCTACAAATAATATGAATTCAACCTTGTAAGAGAAATAAGTCTTTATTAATATGATTGAAATATCTAATGAATTAAGGTTATGTAATAAAATTAACTCCTGAATAGGAGTTTGTTATAAAATTAGAATTTGCTAATTGTGATTTAGTTTTTTTCTAATAAAATAGGAGTGTTCCTATATTTTAAAAGTCTATTATTATCTTTAATTTTAGAATTATTATTTTAATTTATAAATAAGCACCTTTCTATAAGCTCACGAGAACAAACAATTATGTTAATTGAAAAGTAAAAAGCCTTATTTTTAGATTTTCCATTGAATTTTAAGAAATTATCAAGATTATTGTCTTGTTGTGTTCTAACCTAACTTATCATTTTCAAGTTTATTCTTTTTTTAAAGCGTGACATTTATATCTTTTTTTTTATATACCTTTGATTTGAATTTCTTTAAACATTGAGTCTTGGTCTTAGATACTTGAAATCAGATATGCCTTTCTTGGATTTTTATTTAATTATTTATGTGTGTTAGGACCTTTAAGTCATATTTTTTATAATTCATATCAATTGGTGTTAGAGTTTAACTTTAAATCCAAATGGATCAATAAATTCTTTAATTTTTTGTTTTCAAATTTATTTATTTCTTGCTTAATTCATTTATTAAGCACATTATCATTCAAACACATCATTTAGTTTATTTGTAATCTTTTTGTCTTGTTTTATTTATTTATTTGAGTGTATAAACATTAAAAAGCATTGTTTTCAATTTTGTTTGCTATTTTAAGTTTTCTACTTATGTTTTGTGTTAGCCATCAATTTTTTTTTAAGAGTCAACTTTGAGTGATTGAGATAGAAGTTAAATAGTTTCATTTTCCTTAACTTCTTATTTTTTATTAGTTTAATTTTCCTCCATTTATTTGTATTCTATGAGTTTAGATCATTCAAGATTAATGTTATTGATTTAGCTTATTTAATTCCTTAAAAAGTTAAAAGGGAAAGTTAAAGTGGTAAAAGGTAAGAGTATAAGCTCATTATAAAAAAGGTCATTAAAGAAAAGTTAACATGAGGATTGAATGACAATAATTAGGATATTGAATGTGCCACCATTAAAGGATGAAAGTGATAGAGAGGAATATTTAATTGATGGAGCTGCTCTTATCATAAGGTGAACATTGAATATGCCAGTAAAGGAAAAAATAAGGTGTAACAAGATAACGTCTTTCACATAAGATGTCTTATAAAAAATAAGGCATGTAATAGGATCATGAATAGTGTTAATTGCACAAATGTAGCTAGTAAGTTGATACGAACTCCAATTATATGTGAATGGAACTTAACATCAATGTTGGTATAGGATCATTCTAACATAGGTTAAAAGATTGAAGTTCTAACTCAATGGTTATTAAACAACTAAGAACCAAAATCATAAGATTCAAACATCACTTCTAACAACAATAACGTTGAAGAAGATAAGTCTATTAAACCAACACACTTAAGTATGAAAGTTTACAATTAGTTCTCAAAGAACTAGAGAAGATAGCTTATTCACTCATAAAAAAAAGTTCCTCCTCTCCAGTTATCCTTTTCTTCCTTTTTATATGTTAACTACCAAAAACCTTAGCTGCTAAGATGAGATTATTAATAAAACTTGTCTAGCCCATTACATAATAATAAAAACCCATGAAAATAATCCATTTACATACTAAAATTCATCTAGCCCATTACATAACAATATAACCTTTGAAAATAACCCATTCAAATGCCTGAATATGAGCCATTAGCTCCAACTTCCTTCCTAAGGTCATGACCTTCATATTGCTTTATAGATGACATATTTGCAAGCTCGATGAAGCCTTTATCATCCTCAATTTATGCTTTGCATTTTCCTATAAATAAATGTTGCATAACAAGTTGTGAAGTGTTCCCTTTATTTTCTTTGATCTCGCCATTGTCATTGGCCCTTTAAGGTTTTATAAAGCATTAATTCCTTTGTTAATTTGAGTTGGTAAAGTATGGATTCTATCATTCCTTCTCTCCTTAAAATGATTTATGCTCAAATTAGCATATATATCATCAAAGACAAAAAGAGAAAGGTAAAAAACATTAAATGTTATACTCACATTATACTCACCTTACAAGTTAAGTTTATATGCATTATTATTAACTCTTACTACCACTTGAAAAGGACCATCTCCCTTTGGTTGCAACTTTGATTTCCTTTGCATAGGAAATCTATCCTTTCGTAAGTGTACTCAAACCAAATTACCAGGTTCAAGAGTGATACACCTATACCTTCTATTGACTTGTGTTTTATACTATTCGATTTTCCTCTTAATGTTAAGCTTAGCTTTATCATAAAGTTGCATTTCAACCTTCCTTTTTCCTTCTAAATTAACCCTGTCCTATAAAGGTAATGACATTAAATTCAAAGGAGATAATGGATTAAAACCATAAACAATCTTAAAAAAAGAATAATCTATAACACTATGAATAACATAATTATAGGCAAACTCCATAAAAGGCAAAAATTTTTCCTAAGTTCTAGAGTTCTTGCCAATAATAGTATGTAATAATGTACCAAGAGTTTGATTTATTATCTCAATTTGCCCATTTGTTTGTAGATGGTAAGTTCTAGAAAACAACTTTGTTCTAAGTTACCCCACAATCTCTTCCAAAAGTCACTTAAAAATTTTGTATCATGGTCAGACACAATACTCTTTGGCACTTCATATAGGTGAACAATCTCTCTAAAAACTAAGTCTATAATGTATATGATATCATTTGTTTTGGTACAAGCAATGAAATGTGTCATCTTTGAAAACCTATCAATTATTACAAGAATATAATCTTGGTCTTTCTTAGACTTAGGTAATTTAAGAATAAAATCCATAGAAATGTCAATCCAAGGTTTACAAGAAATTTTTAAAGGCATATACTTACCACGGGGCAAAATCTTAAACTTAACTTGTTTACATGTAATGCATTTGACACAAATTCTTTCAACATCCCTTTTCATATGTGGCCAAAAAAAATACATATTTAAAACATCAAAAGTCTTTTGAATGCCAAAATGTACCATTAAACTACCCCCATGAGCTTTTCTTACAAATAGCGCTTTTATAGACCTTTGAGGAATACAAAGTTTATTCTTTTTGAATAAATACCACTCATGTCTATAGAACTTATCAAAAGTAGTTTTTTCATATGTAGCATATATATTACCAAAATTAGCATCATTAGCATGCAAATCAATAATGTGTTTAAATTCCAACAACTTAATACTTAAAGTACTAATCAATATGTGCTAATGTTATAATGCGTTAGCATTAACATTTTCTTTTCCTAATTTGTATTAAATGACATTAGGAAAAGTTTTAATAAACTTAACCTATTTTGCATATCTTTTATTTAACTTGCCTTACTTTTTTAAGTGTTTTAAAGACTTATAATTAGGATGAATTATAAACTTAGTAGGCTAAAGGTAATGTTGCCATGTTTCTAGATTTAGTACATAGATTTCTTTATCATAAGTTGGGTAATTCAATGTTGTCCTACTTAAATTCTCACTAAAAAATGTAATAAGTCATTTCTCTTCCATAAGAACTTCCATAATCCCAATGTTCAATACATTATATTCAATTTCAAAGGTCTTAAAAAAATTAGGCAAAATAAAAAGTGGTACATTACACAACTTAGACTTAAGCAAATCAAATGCATCTTATTGTTCCTTACCCTACTTGAAACCCACACTTTTTTTAATTACCTTAATCAATGGTGTAACTATGGTACTAAAATCCTTAATAAATCTCCTATAAAAACTAATTAAATTATGGAAACTCACATCACTCACATTTTTAGGTGTAGGCCATTATTAGATAGCCTTAATCATTTTTTTATCAACCTCTATGCCATGAGTTAACTCAACATAACCTAAGAAAATGACATGATCTTTACAAAAATCACATTTCTTCAAATTGGCATACAATTTCTCTTTTCTCAACACATTAAGCATACAATGCAAATGTTCAACATGCTCTTCCAAATTCCTACTGTATACTAATATGTCATCAAAATAAACCACAACAAATTTTCTTAAAAAACATCTTAAAACATAATTCATTAATTTCATAAAAGTGTTAAATGTATCAGTTAAACCAAAAAGTACAACTAACCATTAATACAAATCATACTTAGTCTTGAATGTAGTTTTCCATTTATCACCTTCCTTTATCCTAATTTGATGATACTTACTTTTATGGTTAATTTTAGAGAAGTAACAAACTCCATGTAATTCATTAAACATATCATTAAGTTTAAGTATAAGGTGTCAATACTTAATTGTTATTTTGTTAATAGCTCTACAATTGACATATATCTTTTAAGAATTATCTTTCTTTGGCGTAAGCAACACTAGCACAGTATATGGACTCATGCTCTCCTTCACATGACTCTTTTTTATTAACTCTTCAACTTGCCTTTGAAGCTCTTTTGTTTTCTTAAGATTGCTTCTATATGTTAGCTTGTTGGGAATGGGAGATCTAAGAATAAGATCAATGTGATGTTCAATCCCTTTCCTTGGTGGAAAGCCATCTAGGATTTTCTTAGAGAATGTATCATTATAATCTTGCAATAAAGATGAAATAGCACTAGGTAAAGAAGAATCAAGGTTAATGTTAGAAAAATAAGAATCCTTGTAAAGGATAAAAATCATTTGTTGCCTAGCTTGGAAGGTATAGTAACATTTGCTCCTTTTGCATACACACTCACTTATTTTTTCTCATCTTCACTCATTTAAACCTAACCATTATTATGTTTATCACTCTCAAGAGCAAGATTTGCAAGAAGACAGATTAATAGATAAAAAAAATGTATACGAGTATAATAATCCATCTTAATCCAAGGAATCATTTCAGAAGGTGCATCCTATATGTTTTCTTGGAAATTTTCAAGTTCAGAAGGAAACATTGTATAAAGCTCATCAATAAGATTTTGTTTTTCAATGTAATAAAAAAAATAATCTAAAAAATACATTGTACAAATTATTTAATAGGGTAACACATTGTAGGCATAGATAATACATTATACAAACACATAGTAAATATAACAGAGATTATAATAAGTGAAATACAAAAGATGAAAGCAAAATGGAATATTATACAAATAAACACAACAAAGGGTAAACAAAATATTGCTGAATATAAATGAAGATTTTTGTTTTTGTTTTTATAAACACACAAATAGATAATAGTAAACACAAATGAAAATGAAATTTAAAAGCTATAATATAAAAAATGAACACCAAATATCCAGATAAAGCAAAGAGACAAAATCATATGATAGAATATAAGAAATAAACACAAAATATAAAGAGATAGATACATAAACAAAGAGATACTAAAATAGTAAAGCAAACACACATAAATTATCCATTTGATTTCAATGATCAAAAGGATCTGGCTTTCTTCTCTTAGTTTAAAACTAAAATAGAAGGTTGAACATGATAGAAGAAGAGAGGAAAATAGAGTTTTTAGAGGTAGAAAAGGATGAATAGGAAGTTGTCCTATAAAAGATTGGGTTTATTTTTTTAAAAGATTATAAATGGTTGCAATATTGCTTCTTACAGTCCCAAGAGCCAAATAAGGAACACAACGACTTCAACACATGACTAAAATCCCAAATCGCTTAAGGGCCACTTAAGAACACTCGAAAACAATAAGATAATACTTAAAACCTTATGAAAATCTAAAATACTAGCATAAATGAAGAACAAGTACCTATTAAGGTTTTGAAAAATTTTTTGGTATGGATAAGGTTTTTTGGGATAAGTTGGGCCTTAGGTTTTGGAATGGCTAGGCCCTTTGGATTTTATGGGTTTTGGGCTTAGACCTATATAAGTCCAAGTTTTGGGTTTTGGAAAGACAATTGGGCTAAGGTTTGCAGGCCTCTTTGCTTTGTGTTTTTCAACTAGACTTTTTTTTTTATTATTATTCTCCCATAATATTGTCTACACCTTCATCTCCCATTACAAGTTCAAGGTTATAGTAATCTTCATTTTTCAATTTAAGGTCTTTTTCCCATGGAGCAAATCCTTTTAAATCTGCATAATTTGGGATTCCTTCCACCAATGTCTTTGATGCTTCAACTTCTTGCTTAATCTAGATATGCTTAATTTGAAAAGGTAGGTGGACATAGAAGAAAGAGATTTTTACGAAGATACTTTGGATGTTATCTTGGGCATAAAGATTGTATTCCGGATATCCATTCTGGTAATATTGCTTATAGTTGATGTAGATTCTGGCAACCTTGATTTGTTCAAATAGAGCGACCAATATTTCCTAAGGTTGATAAGATTCATCTCGAATCCATTGCCCATGTTTGACATAGAAATGATATTAAGTTGGGAAAAGGGTTTGATTCGATATTGACAAGTACTTCAGTGTTTGGTCTTTGGCTCATTAGATGTAGTGCTGTAGCTGTCAGCTTTCTCCTAAATGTTTCAATGTGTGAACTTGATTCTTCCCATATGCACATGTGCTTTGTGGATGTTGAAAAGAAGCTGACAGGTGCAGTTGTCTTGGTTGTATGTTACTTTGCATCCTTTGATCATTTATTCAGCTTTATTAGAAGGAATAGTCCAAAACAGTCATCTTCGTTATCTTAAAGCATGTTTGTTGAATCTTCTTCATCTCCAGATGTGCTCAAGTTTGGGCTTGGGTAACTTGAGTCGAAGTTCTTTCTGAAGAAGTTTTAGATTGTAATATATGTTTCATTATTACGAAGTATTCTTCTTTAGTTTAGGCCTGGGCTAGTCTTACTGTTGTATGGGACCTTTGGGCCAAGAATAGCATATTAGCTTTTGCAAGAATTGGGTCTAGCTGGTGGACCTTTTGGTTTTTTTCTACCCATTTTTGTACAATTTCTTTAGTGAGATTTTTTGAATTTCTAAAGGCATCCCACCATTTTACTATGAATTTCCTTATTACCATATGAGTATCTTTTTGAGTATGGAATTTATAATATTAGGATAATACTTATGGTAAGAAGAATTTTACATGGAATTGGAACAAAAGAGAGAATTGTGATTCATCCTTTGTAGGTTCATAACTGGTTTTGAACAATTCATATCCTTCCTTTACCACTAATGTTTAAACCAATTAGGTGTCTTTAAATAATCATTTTTTTATATTGAGATAGAATAACTACGAATGCCTATTCTTTTTATTTTGGATAAGGACAATATTGAACCATGCTTACTGGTAATCCCAATAATTAAAGAATAAGTAATGGTCATCCTTGGTTTTAAAATTGGTTGGGAATAGTTTAAGTTTTGTGAGAGCTTGTCCCCATTTCGAAGGGCTAAGGATTTTTTGGATTTGGTAAGTTGAATATCTGAATTCTGTAGGGTTTTCTTCTTGACGGAAAAGTTTGAATTTGGTAGACTCAGTGTATTCAAAGATGACCATATAGTATTTTTGGGATTTTATGGTATCAACCAGTTTATAATGCCATCTAGTGGGGAAAGTATTTAAGATGGCCTTTGATGGGTTTTCATGGAAGAAAGTTTCTTCCATAGGTAAAACATTTTGAAAATCATTTTGCTTAAAATATTTTGAGTATTTTGTGTGTGTTGGTGATGAAACCATTTTTAAAGAAAGATTTTCAACATCATTTTGAGACAAGGGTTTTGAAGAAGAACCTGTCTCCTTTTTTGAAATAAGTTCTTGAGCCTTACCTTTGAGGGCTTCAACCTCTACACAAACTTCTTGGATGACCTTGCACAGTTTTGGGTTTAAGTTAAGGTTTTCTAACCATTTTTGAAGTTATTGGGCTTTTTCATCTTCTTAGACCATATCAGCCTAAGTTTTTATGGGTTTTACTGAGGCTATTTGGCTTAGGGTTATCGGTTTTTTTTTTTAGAGAAGGTTGGGCCTCAGGTTTTGGAGAAGAATGGGTTTATTCTTTTATGATTTCATTTCCTTTATTTTTTCGGGGCATGGTTTTGGGTTTTCCTGCAAGAATTCTCAAGTTAGAAAATCTGGTATTGAGTTTTTCTCTCCCTTTATGAATTCTATATCAAAATCAAAGACTTATAAGATTGCTTGCCATCTAGCAAAAATTTGCTTAGATGCCAAGCTTTAAACATCCTTCTGAAGGACTTCTTTTACCGATTTACAATCAATTTGAAGTATAAACTTTTTATTAAGTAAATCACTTTGGAATTTTTGAATGGACATGACAATAGAAATAATTTCTTTTTTTATTATGGAATAATTTTTTTGGCAATTATTCCAATGTCTAGAAGTGAATTGGATAATTATTTCTTTGCCATCTTGACTTACTTTAGAATACCACCATAACCAATTTTAGAGGTATCAATTTCAACAACCTTGTGAAGAGAGGGGTTTGTAATTTGGAGACAAGAAATTTCTTTGACCAAGGATTTCACCTGCTGAACAATAGTAGAATGATTTTCTGTCTATGGATTAGGATTTTTCCTAAGCCTATCATGTAAAGGTTTATGAGATTTTGAATGTTTGGGATAAAATCAAGGACATAGTTCAACCTTCCAAGAAATCATTGAAATTGAGTTTTGTTTGTGATTTTATTTGGGAAATTTTCAAAGAAGGCTAAAGACCTTTCAATGGGAGTAATAGTTTCTTAGGTAATATATTGTCCAAGGAAATGAATTTTTGTTTTGAATAAAGAGATCTTTGATTGGAAAACCACAAGACCATTTGTCTTTGTAATTGAAAAGAATTTATATAAATGTTTAAAATGCTTTTCAATCGATTTTGAGAAAACCAAAACATCAGTAATATAAATGATACAAAATTTTAAATGAGGGTGAAAAATATCATTCATAATTTTCTAGAATTCAAAAGAAGCATTTTTCAAATCAAAAGGCATGATATTCCATTCGTATTGTCTAAATGTAATGGCGAATGCAATTTTATATTGGTCTTTTGGATGAATTTAGATTTGCTAAAATCCCTATTTCATGTCAAATTTTGAGAAAATGCATGTTGAATGCAATTTTTGCAACATGTCTTTTTTGTTAGGTATAAGATACCTAATCCACTTGAGGGCTTTATTTAAGGGTTTTGTTAGGTATGGGATACCTAATCCACTTAATAACTAACATGGGCTTTCCTCGTTCAATGTCAGAATTCTTATTGATGTAAAATACAGCACAAGACCATGGAGAATAAGTTTTTGAGATCATTCTTTTAGATTCTAAGTCCTTAATTTCAATTTTATAGTGTTATTTTAATTCTGCAGACATTTGAATAGGGCATGCTTTTGTGGGGATTTGGTTTTCACTGAAGTTTGGCTCATAGGGTAGGTCAATCATGTGTTGTTTCCTATCTCAGAAAGCATTTGGCAAATCAGAACAAAGTTTATTTTGTACAAGATTTTTGAAATTTTCAATCCTTTTTCAAAGAAAAGAATTTTATAATTCATTTTCAATTTTCTTTAATGAAAATTAGTTTTGAAGTTCAAAAAATTGAAAACGTTTTGAAACTATTAGACTATTAACCTTATTTTCATAAAGTGAAAGAGCTTTTATGAGATTAAGATTTCTTATCTTTAGCTCTTCTAGAAATGGGAAAACAAGTTTTTGTGATTTTGTTTTAAAATAAATGCTATCATAATTGACAAAATAGGGAGTTATTAAATTTATGAAAGGAGTCCCTAAAATGACAATATGATGCATTTTTTCAACAAGAACAAAACTACTTTTGATTTTGAAATTCCAATTTTCAATAAAAGTAGTAGTTTTGCTAGAAATTATCATAACTAAGAGGAAAAGGTTACCTTAACCTTTAATAAAAGATCTCAAAGTTTGAGATTTTCTGATCTCTTATATCTTTTCAACCATAGATTTAAGACAAGCATCCAACCCTTCGCCAATCATAAATTTACCTAACAAAACCCAATTACCGAGATTCTCAACTTCGGATATCCCAAACACCTCTTTCCAAAATGTTGACTATCAAACAAACATCCTTCATTCAAAATACCAAAACCCAGAAAACTTGTCAGCACTGAACTTACCAACGACATATGAAATCATTGAAAATCTCACATATGAATTACATGTGTTGGAAAAAGATTTTCAAGTTGACAAAAAAATCTTGCATGATGATTTCTATGCAGAACACAAATCTACAAAGAAAATATAGTTCTTCAAAAAATTTTCAAAGAATTACAAAGACATACAGAACCAATTTTATGAGTTTGTGCATCACCATGAGATTCATATCCTTTTTTTATTTTTTTGATTTGAATTGTATGCATATTCAAACTGCATTGCATATCCATTTCATAAAACATCTAACCTTGTTGTTTAAAGACATAAAGTAAGGGAATGGATCATTTCGAATGACGAAGTCATAGAAGCTGAACATCCTCTACTTAGGCAACTCAAGGTGAGTCACCAACAAAATACTGTTAGCCTAGCCCCTTACAAAATTCCTCAAGAGGATGATGACCCGGAAAAACTTTCTGAGATGATTATCCAACAAAGAACCTTTACAAACACTCACTTACATACCCTTGGAACCCAACTTACCAAAATAGAAAAACAAATCCAGAAAATTGGTATCTAGATTACCACCAAAACTCCTAACCAAAAACCCCTCAAGCAACCTATTTTCAAACCATTTCAAGTCTCAAAACCATCTTAAAATATAGAGATTAATGAGTTTGCTAAAACCATCAAGCTCTCTTTGACGAATTTAAAACCATTTTTGTCTAATTCAAATGAAGTGTTCTTGATCACATGTCAAATGAAGATTCCCAAAACCTAAAATCTTTAAAAATAAATAAGTTAGTTTGGCCCAAACTTATATCAGGTTTGACTACTCTAGACATAGATATAGAAAATAAACCATACACCTTTGCCCAATACAAGTTCAATGCCTCATCCGTTTATGAATGGAATATTGATGGTATGTTTGAATATAACATCCTTAGTCTTTTAATGACTATGGCTGCCAACGCTTACAAAATCCAAAATAGGGTTTTTGACAAAGATGTCGCTGAGTATCTTATTGCAGGATTTTTAAGATAGTTCAAAGAATGGTGAGATTTTCACCTTACTAACAAGCAAAAGACATAAATTCTTAATGCTTTCAAAACCACAGAAGAAAATATTCCCATCCTCAACACACATGGTAATACTATTAAAGATGCAGTAACTTGCCTCATTCTTACCATTTCTCTTCATTTCATTGGAGATCCTTCTGACCTTAAAGACAAAAATGTTGAATTACTCAGCAACTTCAAATGCAAAAAACTTTTTAAGTTCCAAAACTACAAAACTACTTTTCTTATCAAAATTATGCTTTGAGATGATTATAACCAACATTTTTGGAAAGAAAAATTCTTGGTAGGTCTTCCTACTCTTTTAGGAGAAAGAGTGAGAAATACTTTTAATAACACCTATGAAAATCCTATTACATTTAATCAATTAACATATGGACAATTGATAAGTTATACACAAAAGGAAGGATTCAAAATGTTTTACCTATGGAAGAAAGTTTCTTCCATGAAAACTTATCAAAGGCCATCTTAAATGCTTTCCCCACTGGATGGCATTATAAATCGGTTGGTATCACAAAAACTCAAAAATACTATATAGCCATCCTTGAATACACTGAGTCTACCAAATTCAAACACTCCCTCAAGAAGAAAACCCTGTAGAACCCAAATATTCAACTTGCCAAATCCAAAAAATCCTTAGCCCTTCGAACTGGGGATAAGCCTTTACAAAACCTAAACTATTCCGAACCAATTTTAAAACCAAGTATAACCATTACTTATTCTCTAATTATTGGGATTACCAGTAAGCATGGTTTAATACTTTCCTTATCCAAAATAAAAAGAATAGGCATTCTTGGCTATTCTATTTCAACATAAAAAATGATTATTCAAAGATACCTAACTGGTTTAAACAGTGGTGGTAATACTTCAAATCCACTTTTGACCTCTTCAGGGAACGAGTAAGGGAAGGGTATGAACTATTTAAAATTAATTATGAACTTACAAAAGATGAATCATGATTCTCTCTTTTGTTCCAGTTCCATGTAAAATTCTTTTTACCATGGATATTATCCTGGTATTATGAATTCCAGACTCAAAAAGATATTCTTGTGGTAATAAGGAAATTTAGAGTAAAATGGTGGGATCCTTTAAAAATTCAAAAAATCTCATAAAAAAATGTACAAAAATGGCTAGAAAAGAACCAAAAGGTCCACTAGCCAGATCCAATTCTTACAAAAGCCAATATGCTATTCTTGGCCTAAAGGTCTTATGCAATAGCAAGACTAACCCAGGCCCAAATTGAAGAAGAATATTTTGCAATAATGAAACAGATATTGCAATCTAAAACTTCTTTAAAAGGAACTTTGGCCCAAGTTTCCCAAGCCTAAAACTTGAGCACATTTGGAGATGAAGAAGATTCAACATACATGCTTCAAGACAATGAAGATGACTATTTTGGACTATTCCCTTTAATAAAGCTGAAGAAATGACAAAACATCTTTCAAAGAAAAAGTAGATTCTTTTCTGAAAGACTATTATTACAAAATGTCTTTCAAATGAAAAAACAGATTCTCCATAAACTCAAAATCTCCTTTCAGTGGATTCCCATTAAGAAGCACTATCTTAAAAGGATAAAAATGCTTAGGTGGAAAGAAGATTCTCCATCAACTCAAAACTTCTTTTGATAAAGTGGATTCCACTTGTTTGCCACCATGTTAAAGGAAGACAAAATAGCCATGATGACTCCTACTCAAGTAAAGCTCCCTAAGCCTTTATAAAAAGAAGCATACTCAAGGAAGGAAGGCATTGAGCTAGAACCTCTCTTAGTTTTCTCTCTTTGTATCCTTTAGTGTTCTTTCTTTTCTCTCTCTAAATTCGTGTGGTTTCTCTCTCTATGTAAACTACCATTATAAACATTGTCCATCAGTGAAATAATACTTCCTTGTGATCTTCTTATCTGAGTATTCATCTCTCCCACTCATTCTTTGTGTGTTTGTGTATTTTCACTCTCTCTTATTGAGTATTGCGTGAGTCAATCTAGAGTAAATAGTGGTATCAAAGCCTGGGGGGGAGTAAATAGTGGTATTAGGCCTTGGCGGGGGGGGGGAGGAGTAAGTTGTATTAGGTACTTGTTCTTCGTCTATATTGGTATTTCAAATTTTTTTAAGGTTTTAAGCATTGTCTTATTGTTTCCAAGTGTTCTTAAATGACCCTTGAGCAATTTGGGATTTTAGTCATATGTTAAAGGCGTTGTGTTCCCTGTTTTGCTTTTGGGACTGTAGGAAGCAATATTGCAACCATTTACAATCTTTTGAGAAAATGAATGCAATCTTTTGCAAGATGACTTCTTGTTCATCTTTTTCTACCTCTTAAAACTCTTTTTTCCTCTCTTCTTATATCATGTTCAACCTTCTGTTTTAGTGTTAAACTTAGAGTGGAAAGTCAAATCCCTTTGATCATTAAGATTAAAGGTATAATTTATATGTGTTTGCTTCACTGTTTTAGCATATCTTTGTTTATGTATCTGTCTCTTGATATATTTTTTATTTATTTCTTATATTCTATCATTTGATTTAGTTTCTTTACTTTATCTGGATATTTGGTGTTCATTTTTTATATTTTAGGTTTTAAATTTTCATTTTCGTTTATGTTCACTATTATTTGTTTGTGTTTTTATAAAAAACAAAAATAAAAATCTTCATTTATATTCAACAATATTTTATTTACCCTTTGTTGTGTTTATTTGTATAATATTCTATTTTATTTTTATCTTTTGTATCTCACTTGTTATAATCTCTGTTATTATTACTATGTGTTTGTGTAATATACTATCTGTGCCTACTATGTCTTATCCTATTGAACAATTTGTACAATGTATTTCTGAGATTGATTTTTTTGATCACATTGAAAAACAAAATCTTATTAATGAGCTTCGTACGATATTTCCTTCCATGCTTGAAAATTTCCAAGAAAACATGTAAGATGCACATCCTGGAATGATTCCTTAGATTGAGATGGATTATTATACTTGTATACATTTTGTTTATCTATTAATCCGTCTTCTTGCAAATTTTGCTCACAGATCAGAATATGAAGAACTTGTATCCATGGACATTGATATAGATATAGACATAGGACAAGATAGATGAAAGCATATCTTTACAATTTCTTTCACATTTTATTCATAAAAAATAAAAAATAAAAATAATACATCAATAAAAACATCATATCTTAGTCTACATCTTTATTTATCTATGTTTTTAGTTAACTTTTCATTTTGTAGATGACACTAATAACTCCAAATTGGATGTCTTATACCTATTTTGAAAATATCACTCTACCAATTCTGCCAACAAGCCATAAGTGAAAATTTAATCCTTGGCCTCTGAGAAATCTTGGTTAACGTGACAAGACACTTATTGATGTAGTTTGGAACCCATAGTCACCATACCCTAAAAAGATCAATGTTTGCAATGTCATTGCTGAACATCTTTTTGAAAGACATCTCTCCTAGCATTTCTATTTTTGTAATCATTGCATTGCCCTTAGAAGAGAATTTAGAGTTATAAAAGAAAAACTAAAAATTGTTGAACAAATGCTTTAAGTCCGTAGCATAGAAATAAAGAATCTCAAGGAGAGATTAGGTGTGGCAGAGAGTAGTTGGCAATCCATCATATCTCCACCATATAAGTCTGACAAAGGAAAAGGAAAGCTGAGTGAAACCTAGCTAGAAGTTACATCTTCACCACATAAAAGGCTAACAAAGGACTTGGCCACTTTAACTCTAAAATTTTCAGACACTTTCCAACATACCATTCTAAGAATGTTTTTCTTTGAAAAAATATATCTTGGAAAACTCCCACAGGAAATCTAAGAAATGATTTACCAGCTTTAGCTCTAACAATTCCAGAACAGAATATAGGAGATTTAACAATTTCTCAAAAGCATTATGATGCGTAAAATCATAGTGCCAAGAATAGTGGTCTCCACACATCACCTATATAACACTTCTAGGGTGTGTACGAAAGGATGCAAAGTAGCATACAACTAAGACAATTGCACTTGTCAGCTTCTTTTTAACATCCACAAAGCATATATGTACGAAAGGATCCCTTCAAACTAGTCCACACAGCTTATGCCAATGATCTCCGTTTAGAAATTATTAAATTACCAATTTCTAAGTGAAATTCTTTTCCTTGAAATCCAACAAATTGAAGTGTTTGGGAGAAAGCTAGCGATTATAACATTACATCTAATGAGCTAAAGACCAGACACTCGAGTACTTGTCAACGTTGAATCAACCCTTCCAGAAATGGTTAAAGTCACTTTCTTCCCAGCCCAACATCATTTCTATGTTAGACATGGGTACTGGATCCAAGACGAATCTTGCCAACATTGGGAAATGCTTGTTGCTCTATCCAAACAAATCAAGGTTGTTAGAGTCCACATCAACCACAAGCAATATTACCAGAACAGATAGCTAGAATACAATCTTTATGCCTAAGACAACATTCAAAGTATTTTTGTAAAGATCTCTTTCTCCTATATCCATTTACCTTTTCAAATTGAGCATTTCTAGATCAAGCAAGAAATTGAAACATCAAAGACATTGGTGGAAGGAATCCTAGACCATGCAGATTTAGAAGAATTTGCTTTATGGGAAGAAGACCCTGAACCAAAAAATGAAGATTATTATAACCTTGAACATGTAATGGGAGATGAAAGTGTAGACAATATCATAGGAGAATAACAAACAAAAAAAAAGTCTGGAGGCCTGTAAACCTTGGCCCAATTGTCTTTCCAAAACTCAAAACTTGGACTTATATAGGTCCAAGCCCCAAACCCATAAAATCTAAAAGGCCTTGCCATTTCAAAAACCTAAGGCCCAACTTATCCTAAAAAACCTTATCCATACCAAAAAACTTTCCAAAACCTTATATTAAACTCATAATCCTTAGCTAGACAAACTAAGGATAATTCACTACCAAAACCTGTAAAAATCTTGATCCCATAAAAAGCCCAAGTCCTCTTTGAAAATTAGGGCCTAAATTTACCCACAAAATATTAGGCTAACCTTGAGCTAACAGTGGTTCTAGGAAAGAAGACCCAATACTTTTCTAAAGACCCACTTAAAGGCCCAAGCCTATCCAAAAGGGGCCACATAAAACCCAAGACCCATAAAACCTCCCAAAAAAATCCAAAACCCATAAAAGCCCAAAAAGGCCTAAAAAAGCCCAACTTACAAAATGACAAAAATTTTTTTCAAAAGAAAAAGTAGATTCCCTATCAACTCAAAAACTTCTTTTGGTGGATTTCCATCAAGAAGCACTATCACAAAAGGACAAAAATGCTTATGTGGAAAGTAGATTCTCCATCAACTAAAAAATGTTTAAGTGGAAAGCAAATTCCCTATCAACTCAAAAGCTTCTTTTGATGGATTCCTATCAAGAAGCACTATCACAAAAGGAAAAAAATGCTTAGGTGAAAAGTAGATTCTCCATCAACTCAAAAATGCTTAAGTGGAAAGCAGATTCCCTATCAACTAAAAAACTTCTTTTGGTAGATTTTTATTAAGAAGTACTATCATAAAAGGACAAAAATGCTTAGGTGGAAAGCAAATTCTCCATCAACTTAAAACTTCTTTTAATAAAGTGGATTCCACTTGTTTGCCACCATGTCAAAAGAAGACAAAATAGCCATGATGACTCCCATTCAAGTAAAGCTCCTTAAGCCTTTATGAAAAGGAGCATACTCAAGGAAGGAGGGCATTGGGCTAGAACCTCTCTTAGTTTTCTCTCTTTGTATCTCTAAGTGTTCTCTCTTTTCTCTCTCTAAATTCATGTGGTTTCTCTCTCTCTATGTAAAACACCCTTGTAAACATTCTCCATTAGTGAAATAACACTTCCTTATGATCTTCCTATCTGAGTGTTTATCTCTCCCACTTGTTCTTTATGTGTTCCTGCATTCTCACTCTCTCTTGTTGTGCCCTGCGTGAGTTGATATGGAGAAAATAGTGGTATTAGAGCTTAGGGGGGAGGAGTGAGTTATATCAGGTATTTGTTCTTCATCTGTGATGGTATTTTAGATATTCATAAGGTTTTAAGTATTATCTTATTGTTTCTAAGTGTTCTTAAGTGGTCTTTGAGTGGTTTGAGATTTTAGCCATGTGTTGAAGGCATTGTATTCCTTGTTGTGGTCTTGGGACTGCAGAAAGCAATATTGCAACCATTTATAGTCTTTTGAAAAAATGAAACCCCCTTTTTGCAGGATGACTTCCTACTCATCTTCTACTACCTCTGAAAACTCTTCATTTACTACTTTTCCTTCCTCTTCTTCTTCTTCTTCTTCTTCAAAGATCAATAGTGAAGAAATCACTATTGAAAACTTTCAAAAGCAGATTGATGTTTGGGAAATTCCTAAGATTCATAAAAATCAAATCTATGAAAAATCAAAACTTGATTTTATGAAAACCGATTTCATCATTAAAATAAAAGAAAGAGATATTCAACTTTCAAAACCTTTTGAAACTATCTGTCTTCTTTCTTAAAAAACTCTTCAAAACCATTCTAAGAAATGATACAAATACATCTATATTAGACTAGTCTAAGTTGGAATAAAGCCTCTTACAAAAGAAGGTTTGCATACTTCCATACTTATTGTCCTTTTGTTCCAACAGCCTTGTATAGGTTGTAATTGTTGTCAACTAGGTTTAAGTGTGCAAGAAAGTAAAGTCACATGGAATGGCAAGAAGGTAAAAGCCATATGGAGGGGCAAGAACGTAAAAGCTACGTGGAAGGGCAAGACAGTAAATTCGCCCTATTAGGGTTTCATAGAGGAGTATATAAAGGCCAACATAAGAGAGTGAACAGTAACCATCAAGAGAGAGAGAGAGAAAGAGGAGATGGTCGACAGCTGGGCTGAATGAAGAACAAAAGGTCATGAGAGAGAGAAAGAGGAGAGATGGCTGAAGGAGGGCTGGAAAAAGAATAGAGGTCGGCAAAAATAGAGAAAAGAGGAGACGGCTTAAGGGGCTGGACGACTGGATGGCAGACCGGAAGAGTGAAACGGCAAAGTCCTATTCGGCCAACCAAGTGAGCCAACGGCAGAACAGGGGAAGGAGAGAAAATCCGACACGACCAAAGAGGAGAGTGGATGGCAAAGGAACGACACACCACTGGCACACCAACGGTCAGCAGAACACAAGAGAAAGAGAGAAAAATTGAGACAGCCGTTGGAAGAGAGAGAAAAGAGGTATACGGCCATAACAAAGGAGTCGACGGGAAGAGAGAGAAAAACAGCCAAATAAGGGAAAAGGAGAGAAAATCTGGAACTGCCAAAGAGGGGTGGACAAAGAGAGAGAGACCATCGGCAGAACAGAGGAAATCCGGCTGGATGGTAAGAGAGAGAAATCCGGCTAGACGGTAAGAGAGAGAAATCCGGCTAGACGGTAAGAGAGAGAAATTCGGCAATAAGAGAGAGAAATCTGGCTAGACAACAAGAGAGAGAGAAACAGATAGGCGAGCCGTGAGACAGTGAGATCATGAGACAAGGAGATGGGTGAGACCGTGAGATGGTGAAAGCAAGAGTTGTGTGAGACAACGTAGAGAAGAATTTCAGCGAAGCATCGGAAAGAACTCAACATATTTCCAGATTTCTTTAAGAGAGGTTAGAGAGCGTTGCAGTGAACTTCTAAGTGGCAGTGGAGGAGCCTTTTAATTCAACATAGGCAAGACAAGTTAGAAGAAGGGTAGACACAGTAAGTGACACTCTTTGTATTGTACTTGCTTAGTGATTGCAATAGTGAAAGGAGCAGAGGATTAAGACATCCATTGTAACTGAAATTCTCAAGTATAGTGGATGTTCTCGGTAAAGGAGAGTCCCTACCACCGTGGATGTACGTCACGTTGACGGAACCACATAAATCTCGTGTGTCCTTAATTTGCTTTACGTTCTATGTTTTGAATTGAGTTGTGAACACAGTTAAAGTATTAGCCAACCCATAACCTAACGAAGACCTAAACAAGAACATCCTAATTGTCTATTAGGCAAGGTGTCTGAAAGGTGACTTTGGGGACTATTGTGATTAGTAGGTAGCAATAGATCTACCATAGTCGAGTGTGAGAAAGAGTTCACTTTTAAGAAGAGGTTGAAGTTGTTCACTTACCTGCGAATTGCAAATTGTGGTGATACTGATTCACCCCCCTCTCAGTATCATAAATTAGTAGATCCTAGGGAGAAGTCGGGAACTTCAATTGGTATCAGAGCATAGGTTCACCAGTTTGAAACTTAATAGCTTGGTGTACTAGTTTGAAGGGATCTAAAAGTTTGACTTGTTCAGCATACTGAAAAATGGAAGCTGGTACCAACACCAGCACTATTTACAGTAAGAAGGTTCCAATCTTCAACGGAACTAATTATCATATGTGGAGAGCGAGAATACAAGTAGTATTTGCAACCATGGGCATGAACGTGGTGAAATCTGTACAGGAGGGTTTTATGGCTCCAGAAGAAGGTAAAGATCTAACCCTAGAGGAATTAAGGCAATTTGAGATAAATGAAAAGGCCTCAAATGTCATCATTTCAACATTGACAGATGCTGAGTATGCTAAAGTCATGGACTGCAAATCTGTCAAGGAGATATGGGACAAATTGCAGAAAGTCTATGAAGGTGATGACAGAATGAAGGAGGTTAAGTTTCAAGTGTTCAAGGAGAGATATGAATCTCTCAGAATGCAGAAGAATGAGACAGTTCAAGAGTTCTTCACCAGGGTTATTGACACTGTAAATGACCTGAGAAGTCATAGGAAGAACAAGAAGGACTCATCGATTATGAAGAAAAATTTGAGAATTATGCCTGAGAGGTTTGCCTCAAAGGTAACAGCCATAGAGGAGAGTAGAGATCTCAATTCTATGTCTCTGCATGATCTTTAGTGCAATCTCATTGCATATGAAATAAGGATAAAGTTAGCTGAAAGTTCTGCAACAACGAAGGTATCAAAGGAGGCAGCTTTCAAAGCTATGAAGCACTTAAAGATAGAAGAAGAGGAAGAATCATCTAGTGAAGATGATAATGATGATGATGATGAGGAAGAAAGTGAAGGTGAAGTATTGGCTTACTTTAAAAGGAAATTCAAAAGGGGGTCTAAGAAGGGAAAAGGACAGTTGTCCTTGAGATGTTATCGTTGTGGGCAAATTAGACACTTTACTTCTCAGTGTAAAGTGAAACTTGATGATAAAGATGAGGATGGTGATGATGAGCAGAATTCAAGATGGAGAAGATCATCATTCAAATCAAAGAAGTCCAACAAAAAGACTGCCAACCCACAGAAGAAGAAGAGAGGCTCATTCAAGAGTTATGTGAGTCAGATAAAAGAAGCTGATGAGGAGGAAGATGAAGAATCATCAGATGAGTAGGCCTTTATGGCATCAGCTCAAGGTGGTAGTTCAACCTCTGAAGAGGAAGAGGAGTTTGATGAAGAAGAACTAGATCTTGAAGCTGAGTTGGAAGCTGTTTCAATGGAGATAATCAGAAGGGGCAAAACCATAAAAAGGTTGGAGGCTCACATAAAACAAGTTGAAGCAAAGTATGAGGAAGCTGAAAGTCAAAAGGATGAAATAAGGGCTGAACATATTGACTTGAAGAAAAGATTTGAAGAACAGATCAAAATATGTGAAGACCTTACAATAGAGCTTGGCTCAAAGACTTCAACAATTGAAGAAATGGAGATAGAGTTACTGAGACTTCAGCAACAACTCAAAAAGAGTGAAAGAAACTTGCAGAAGGTTGAAGTGATAAGAGAAACAAGCTCTACAAGAGAAAAGAAGAATGAAGAGAAAGTGTAGCAATTTGATGTTGCACTACCTAAAGATAATGAGACTTTGCCACAGAAGTTGAAAGAGAAGGCTGTGACTCAGGAGAAGGTAACTGAAGAAGAGAAGACAGTTATCAAACCAAAGCTAGGGCCAAAGATGATGTATGTGGTTAAAAAGCAGCAGCCCATAGCTGTTACATATTAGAAAGAAAAGAAAGTCAGCCAGTAGAGGGCTACGGCTGAACAGAAGAAGGAGAAGAAGGTGACTGAAATGAAAGTCACACAAGCAAAGAAGCCAGCTACTTTGCCTATACAACAAGTGATGAATATAAGAAGACAAGCTGTGATCAGACCCAAGAAGAGGCAGTTTCAAGGTCACTGCCTTTATTGTGGAGTTTGGGGTCATAAGGCGAGTAACTGCTGGTGGAGAAGGCTAGTATATGTCTCTAACTTGAGAAGATACGATGCTGCATACAGGGGGAGACAATACAAAACTCAGAGGAGAACACCTGTTGTGAGTTCTTGCACATACTCTTAAAGGCATGGACACACTAACAAGGACTGTTGGTGGAATCCCAAACCAGTGGTTTTAAAGAACAAGTTCGCTGTATTGGCAGACTTGGAATAGTGTGAAAGGTACAGACAAGATGACCATAATGCCAAGAGATGCATGACACTTCTCCTTGAGTAAGAGAAGGCACTCAATGGCACAGTGAAAACAAATGGTGCAGTTAAAGCTAAGAAAAAGGAGAAAGCTATCTTCCAACTAGTTCAAAAGAAGGAATATAAAGCTAAAAGGGAGGTGGCTAATATAGTTGAAATTGCACTAAAGGCTGACTACAAGGATAAGCAGTGGATCCTTGACAGTGAATGCACTTCACACATTACGGGAGACAAGAGTAAATTGTCAAAGCTAAATAAGTCAAGAGAAGGCAGAGTCAAGTTTGGCAATGATGATTCACTCAACATCAATGGTCAGGGGTCAGTGAATATTGGAAAAGGAAAGCTGACAGATGTTCTGTACGTTGAAGGACTTAGATATAATCTAGCATCTATTAGCCAACTATGCAACGACGACCACAAAGTGATATTCACAAAAACAGGTTGCCAAGTAAAGCGTAAAGAAGGAAATACTGTTGCAGCCAAGAAAAGAACAGCTGGAAACTTGTATGTGATTGATGAAGAAAGAGATCCTCTTGCAACTAAGACTATGCAAGAAAGAAAGCCAAAGAAAATGTGGACTAATGCTCATCAAGAAAATCAGATCATAGGTGACCTATCAGCAAGAGTTACAACAAGAAGAAGAATTGTGGGAGCTATTGCTTTACTCTCACAAGTTGAACCTTAATCTGTTGAAGAGGTTACACAAGATCTAACTAAATCTCTGTCCATAGAGCTGTTTGGAAAGCACATAATGAGTCTGTCTGTGCGAATGCCCCCTTAAGCTTGAAAATCAGGTGAATCCTCCATCTCTACTTTGCGAGTTTTTCAGATTTGTAATTGGTTGGCAAAGGGGGAGAGAAGCAACAGTGCAAGGAGAGTTGTTAAGAAAGGGGGAGTGCATATTTAGGGGGAGTTGAAACTACTGCATAGTGGCTTTTGTTATGAATGTTGCCAACAATTACAAAGGGGGAGATTATTGTTCCCACAACCTTGTATAGTTTGTAATTGTTGTCAACTTGATTTAAGTGTGCAAGAAAGTAAAGCCACATGGAAGGGCGAGAAGGTAAAAGCCACATGGAGGGGCAAGAACGTAAAGGCTAATGTGGAAGGGCAAGACAGTAAATTTGCCCTATTAGGGTTTCACAGAGGAGCATATAAAGGCCAACATAAGAGAGTGAACAATAACCATCAAGAGAGAGAGAGAAAGAGGAGACGACCGGGCTGAATGAAGAACAAAGGTCGTAAGAGAGAGAAAGAGGAGAGACAGTCGAAGGGGGGCTAGAAAAAGAACATAGGTCGGCAAAAATAGAGAAAAGAGGAGACGGCTGAAGGGGCTAGACAACTGGACGGCAGACCAGAAGAGCGAAACGGCAAAGTCCTATTTGGCCAACCAAATGAGCCAACGACAGAACAGGGGAAGGAGAGAAAATCTGACACAACCAAAGAGGAGAGTGGATGGCAATGGAACGGCACACCACCGGCACACCCACGGTCGGCAGAACATGAGAGAAGGAGAGAACAATTAAGATAGCTGTTGGAAGAGAGAGAAAAGAGGTATACGGCCAAAACAGAGGAGTTGATGAGAAGGAGAGAGAAAACACGGCCAATTAAGGGAAAAGGAGAAAATTTGGAACGGCCAAAGAGGGGTGGACAAAGAGAGAGAGACCATCGATAGAACAGAGGAAATTCGGCTGGACGGTGAGAGAGAAATCCGGCTGGACGATAAGAGAGAGAAATTTGGCTAGATAGCAAGAGAGAGAGAAACGGATAGGTGAGCCGTGAGATAGTGAGATTGTGAGACAAGGAGATGGGTGAGATCGTGAGACGGTGAAAGTAGGAGTTGTGTGAGACAACGTAGAGAAGAACTTCAGCAAAGCATCGGAAAGAACTCAATGTATTTCCAGATTTCTTCAAGAGAGGTTAGAGAGCATTGCGGTGAACTTTTAAGCAGTAGTGGAGTAGCCTTTCAATTCAACAAAGGCAAGATAAGTTAGAAAAAGGGTAGACATAGTAAGTGACACTCTTTGTATTGTACTTGCTTAGTAATTGCAATAGTGAAAGGAGCGGAGGATTAAGACATCCATTGTAACTAGAATTCTCAAGTATAGTGGATAGTCTCGGTAAGGGAGAGTCCCTACCATCGTGAATGTACGTCACGTTGACGGAATCACATAAATCTCGTGTGTCCTTAATTTGCTTTACGTTCTGTGTTTTGAATTGAGTTATGAACGCAGTTAAAGTATCAGCCAACCCATAACCTAACGAAAACCTAAACAAGAACATCCAAATTGTCTATTAGGCAAGGTGTCTGAAAGGTGACTTTGGGGACTATTATGATTAGTAGGTAGCAATAGATCTACCTTAGTTGAGTCTGAGAAAGAGTTCACTTTTAAGAAGAGGTTGAAGTTGTTCACTTACCTGTGAATTGCGAATTATGGTGATACTGATTCACCTCCCCTCTTAGTATCACAAACTAGTAGATTCTAGGGAGAAGTTGGAAACTTCAGTCCTTAGGGATGTCAAGTTTCTCAAGTATAAAGATTTATTGTTGAGCATTGTAGAGTTAAGCCTTTGTAGTGGTCTGGTGTTTTTTGACTATTTTCCACACCTTATAATTTCTTTGAAAGACAAAAATATTTTACAATGTATTATGTTGCAAATCAAAACTCATAACTACAAGATGCTAGAAGGATCAATTCCAGTAGCCTTGATCTACAAAATTGACTACAAGGTCATGTCATTTGCATTTACATCAAAAGGTAAGGCATGCTCTCTAAAAGGAGAAACTCCTTTTTTGCAAACTAATTTATCTTATTTTAATACTATGGTTCTGAAATCAATTCAGTGGAAAGATGTCACCTTATTAAAAGACTGGATCCTTGAAAATGCCACAAAACTTGAGCCATCACCTTAGGCAGAACCAAATACTGAACTTACTAGAATCTAGCAAAACCCAGAGGGAAAGGTTACCTTAACCTTTAATAGAAGATCTTAAAGCTTGAGATTTTCTGATACCACTTTTGTCTCTTCAACCAGAAATTTAAGACAGGTATTTAACCCCTCGCTAGTCATAAATTTGCCTTACAAAACCTAATTATTGAGATTCTCAACCTCGGATATCCTAAACACCTCATCCCAAAACGTTGACTATCAAACAAACTTCCCTCATCCAAAATATCAAAACCTAAAAAACTTGTCAGCACCAAACTCACCAGTAGCATTGAAATCACTAAAAATCTCACATATGAATTACATATATTAGAAAAAGATTTTTAAGTTAATAGAAAACTCTTGCATGATGATTTTTATGCAGAACACAATTTTGTAAAGAAAATATGGTTTTTCAAAAACTTTTCAAAAAATTACAAACACATACAGAACCAATTTTATGAGTTTGTGCATCAACATAAGATTCATATCTTTTTCTTTCATTGGTTTGAATTGTATACATTTGAAAATTGCATTGCATATCCATTTTATAAAAATCTAATTGTATTGTGCAAAGACATAAAGTTAGGGAATGGATCACTTTAAATGACGAAGTCATAGAAGTCGAACATCCTTCGTTTAGGCAACTTAAGTTGAGTCACCAATAAAACATTATTAGCCTAGCCCCTTACAAAATTCCTTAATAGGATGATGATTCCATAAAACTTTCTGAGATGATTATCCAACAAAACAACTTTGCAAACACTCACTTACATACCCTTGGAACCCAACTTACCAAAATAGAAAAACAAATCCAAAAAGTTGGTATCCAAATTACCACCAAAACTCTTGACCAAAAACTATTCAAGTAACCTATTTTCAAACCATTGCAAGTCTTAAAATCATTACCAAATACAAAGATTGATGAGTTTGCTTGAACCATTAAGCTCTTTTTGACAAATCTAAAACCATCTTTGTCTAATTCAAATGAGGTAAGTGTTCTTGATCATGTCTCAGATGAAGATTCCCAAAACCTAGAGTCTCCAAAAATAAGCAAATTGGTTTAGCCCAAACCTATATCAGGTCTGACTGCTCCAAACATAGATATAGAAAATAAACCAAACACCTTTGCCCAATATAAGTTCAATGCCTCTTTCGTTTACGAATGGAATATTGATAGCATGTCTAAATATAACATCCTTAGCCTTTTGCAGCAAATGACGATGGCTACCAATGCCTACAAAATCCAAAATAGAGTTTCTGACAAAGACATCGCTGAGTATCTTATTGCAAGATTTTCAGGACAGCTCAAAGGATGCTAGGATTTCCACCTTACCGATGACCAAAAAGCAGAAATTCTTAAAGCTTTCAAAACCACAGAAGAAAATATTCCCATCCTTGACACACATGGTAATACTATTGAAGATGCAGTAACTTGCCATATTCTTACCATTTCTCTTCATTTCATTGGAGATCCTTCTCACCTCAAAGACAAAAATGCTGAATTACTTAGCAACCTCAAATGCAAAAAACTTTCTGAATTCCAAAACTACAAAACCACTTTTTTTACTAGAATTATGCTTAGAGATCATTCTAACCAACCTTTCTGGGAAGAAAAATTCTTGGCAAGTCTTCCTTCTCTTTTAAGAGAAAGAGTAAGAAATACTCTTAAGAACACTTATGGAAATCCTATCCCATATAACAAATTGACATATGGACAATTGATAAGTTCTATGCAAAAGGAAGGATTTAGAATTTGTCAAGATTTGAAACTCCAAAAACACCTTAAATGGGAACTCAAGCAATCTCGCTTTGAGGTAGGTACATTCTGTCAATAATTCAATTTAGGATTTCCTAAATCTTCTGAATCTTCAAAATCTGAAAAAAAAAAAAAAACCTTTCTCCAAACCTTTAAGAAGATCCTAAAGACCAAATGAGTCCTCTTTTTACTCGAAACCAAAGAAAACAAGTCATCTAACTTCACTAAAACCTTTTTTTCCCAAAAGTTTCAAAGATATAATTTGTTATTGATGTGGGAGAAAGCGACATACTACAAAATACTGCAAATATGCCAAAAAAAACTCCAGGACTTAAACCTAGAAGAATAAACACTCCAAAAAATCCAAAATCTATTTGTTACTGACTTTGAATCTGAGCTTACGGATGGCATAAATGAAGAATCAAAACAAATAGATGAACTTTGGACATCTTCCTCTGAAGTTGACACAAGTCCAAAACAAGTAAATGTGCTTACTAAAGATCAAGAGTTTTTACTTGATACTGTTAAGCATATTACTGATCTTGATGAGGACCATTTTAGGTCTCACACTGAAAAGGGGGGTGAATCAGTGTGAGATATACTATTTTTACGAATTGATTGGATTTAACCTCTGCGACTTGTTAGAATCGATGATCTAATTTTTTATTTTTCTTCTTTATGTAAGCGCAATTGTACCAATATAAATTAATGTGCAAGCACCCTAGCACACACAACAATTTTTACGTGGTTCACCCACAATGTGTGAGCTACGTCCATGGTGTGTTAGGATCACTCTTAAATCACACAATCCACTCTTGTTATCAAGGGATACAATATGGTGGTGGAAGGATTACTCCTTAACCACTTATAACGATCTCCCAATCAAGGAGTTGATCTCCTGATCACTCCAAGGGTATCCCACCCTATTTTTCAACAAATTTATCAAGCATTTATGGTAAAACCTTTCCTGGAGAACGATCACTCAATGTGTACAGACTGTTAGAGCAGAATATGGATCTTTTCCTTCCTTCGCTGCCAGTGTTGTCTCACTTGCTAGCCGATGTTGTCTGTACACGATGCTAATGCTGTTCGTAAGCGTTGTTGTTGCTGTTTGTGCGTGTTGCTAATGCTGTTCATGTGTGTTGCTAATGTTGTCTGTACACGATTTCCATTTGTTCATGCATGATGCTGCTTCTATCTGCACGCGTTGCGACTGTTGTCCGCACACGTTGTTGCTGTCTGTACACGCTGTGGTTGCTGTCCACACCCACTGTTCCTACTATTCAAGCATGCTATTATTGTCTACTCATGCTGTTGCTGCTGGGAAGTCTCTTGGATGTGTTGCTACTATTAGGAAGTCTCTTGGATGTGCTGTTATTGCTGGAAAGCCTTTTGGACATGTTGTTGGTGTAGGGAAGCCTCTGGATGTGCTATTATTGCTGGGAAGCCTCTGGACGTGCTATTGCTGCTGGGAAGCCTCCTGGACATGCTGCTGCTGTTAGGAAGTCTCTTAGATGTGTTGGGACGTGTTGCTGCAGCTAGTATACCCCTCTGGATGTGAAGGGATGTGCTGCTGGTGCTGGTATACCCTTCTGGACGTGCAGTGATGTGCTATTGGTGCTAGTATACCCTCTTGGACCTATAGGGACGTCTGCTGTAATTGGTATACCCTTTTGGACATGTAAGGACGTGTTGCTACTTTGTATTGGTGTGATGGTCGGCTGTTGCTGTCACCTTTGTGAGGTCTTGCTGGTGCGATGGCTGTCTTGGTGAGGGTTTGTTGGTGTGGGTGGCTAGCTACCTTGCTACTTCTCCTTGGTGCCTGCTGCACTCTACTTGGTCAACTGCCTAGCTGCCTCTCTTTGGTAACTGCTGCACTCTCCTTGGCTAGCTACCTTACTGCCTCTCCTTGGTGGCTACTACACTCTTCTTGGCCAGTTACCTTGCTGCCTCTTCTTGGTGGCTGCTACACTCTCCTTGGCCAGTTGCTCCTTGCTTTCTTCCTCTCCTTCTTGGTTGGTTGCACTTTGCTTGGTGGCTACCTCCTCTTTGTCGTTTACCTCCCTTTTTCCCTAGGTTTGATGCTCACCTCTCTCCTTGCTGTTCATTCAATTTTCTGTAGGCCTTCGTTTACTTTTTGCAAGACACCTAAGGGTATTTATAGAGCCTTGGGATTAGGGTTACACAATCATCAACAGTCACCGTTAATTCCCACATGTTGCCCTACAATTAATGACCAAATTTGATTCCTAAAATTTAGGGTCAATGGTCAACATTAACTTCCTAAAATTTAGGGTTAATAGTCAACAGTCAATGGTCAATTTTGACCCCTAAAATTTAGGGTCATTGTCAATATTGACTTCTCAATGCCAAGATTGACCTGTCATCACCAGTTTCTTTTAATGACCTCACTACATCTCAACGGCATTCATAACCTCACATCAACACATAAAACTATGTGAGATGGTATTGACAACAAATCTAATACTAGCTATCAAAGATGGGCTTAACAGATCCCTCCTTGCAAAAGGAATACTTTGAGAAACTTCTCAAAACCCTTGAAAGCCAACCCAAAATACTTGAACATCCAAACCTTAGTCAGGTCCCTTATAATCTTACTAAAATCCTTTCAAAACAAAAATCAAAGGTTTTAAACCAAACTCTTCAAGAACTCCAAAAGGAAATTAAAACCCTCAAAGTTGAGCTCAAAGAGCTCAAAGAGAATCAAAAGAAGGGAGAAGAAGTTATACATTTTCTTCTCTCTAAATACCATGAAACCTTTTAATCTAACAAACTAGAAGAGCCAAAGGTATCTCAAAACCTTGAAAACATAGAAAAAATCCTAGAAGATTTTTTATTTGCTCTTGAGCAACTACCTTTGAGGAAATATTTGATAAAAATTTCTCTTGTTTTTTTTGATGACTTTAAAATTGATACTGTTGCTCTTGTAGATAATCCCAAATGATAACTCCTAATTTAATAACTACATTGCTAGTGTTAAGGTCAAGAGTTTCTTCAACTTGTTAAATGCATCCTCACACTCCTCATTAAATTGAAATGGCATATGTTTTTGCACCAACTTACATAAAGGCAAATCTATCTTTGAAAAATCCTTAATAAAAGATCAAATCTCTCACACATTGGCTAGGTAAGATAAGGCAAAAATAATATATATCATAAGCTTATTTACCTTTATTCTACTAACTAAAATAACATGCATAAAGCTATATTTTACTTTACCATCAAATGACATTTTTTCCAACTTAGAACCAAGTTGATTTTTAAACACCTTTTTAAAATCATTGTAAGGTTATCCAAATAGCTATTAAAGGAATCATTGGAAATGATAAAGTCATCGATAAAGAACTTTATGTTATTCTTTATATAATTAGAAAATGTACTAATCATACACCTTTGAAAAGTGGTTAAAGTGTTGTGAAGTTTAGATGGCATTTGGCAATAAGCACACCTTACAAATAAACATGTGAAAGTAATCTTCTCCTAATCTTTTGGTGCAATCACAATTTGATTATAAACAAAAAGAATTAGGAAAGCAATAATGATTATAACTAGCAAATCTTTTTAACTTCTAATTAATAAAAGATAGAGGGAAATGATCTTTGCAAGTGGAGAAATTAAACTTTCTCTAATCAATACTCTCTTCATCCCATTTGCACACGTGTAAGTACCAACTCATTATTATCATTTGGAACCATTATGACACTAGATATCTTTGGTAACTCCTAAATTAGACTCACCTATTTGCTATCTGAGATTGGATATATGACAACAATATCAAAGAACTTCAAAGACTCTTTCTTTGCTATCTCTATCATTGGGGTGTTCAACTAATATTGATCTTCCTTAATTAGTTTGGATTTTCTTCTAATAATATTCAGTGTATACATATGTCTAGACTTATTCCTTTAATGTTTGTAATTATCCAACCAATCATCATCTTAGTACATAAATCAACTTCTCTTTTTGTACATACCTTAGATTCCTTGCAATTATAATTGGTAGTGTGCCAACCTCTCCCAAATATAAGTGCTTTAAATGAGTTGGTAATAATTTCAGTTCCAACATAAGAGCTTGTGAAACAAAAGGTTTGTGAGCAAGTGGTAGGTGGATGAAAGAAACTACATACCTATGTGGAATCACCAATAATAAGTGCAATTTAGCCATAATTTTCTTTTACTCATCCAACTCATCTTCTCCTTTCATTTGTATCTTAAGATGTTTGATGAGTGCTACCTCTAATTCTTCCTTGCTTGTTAATTAAAAAACTTCCTACATTAAAAAATTAATAACATTTATGATATAAATTAAGTGGACAACATTAAGGTACCTTATAACCTTATAAATGTTAAACCAAATTTATTCACCATCAAACTCTATCGTTAAGATACTCTCATACATATAAATTCTTATCTTAGCTACCTCTAATAAAGGCTTGCCTAAAAAAATAAGTATAGGGTCAAGGGAAGTATTATCATCCATATCTACTATGTAGAAGTTAGCTAGAAACGCTAGCTCATTCACTTGTACTAACATATCCTCAACTAGCCCTTCAAGATAAGCATTAATACAATTAGCCAATTATATAATAACACTAATATTTTTCAGAGGTTTTAAATTTAAAGAAGCATAAATAAATCGTGGCATCATATTAATCAAAACTCTTAAATCTAACAAAGATCTTTCAAATTTGGTATTACTTATTTTGCACAAGATGGTGAACATACCTTTATCTTTGCACTTAGGGGAAGCTTCCTTTAGATAACTATTGATACATTCTTGCTCACTTTAATATTCTCATCATTTCTTATTCCTTACTTATTAGTGCATAATTCTTTAAGAAACTTTACATACTTTAATATTTACTTAATCACCTTTACCTTTACCTCACCAAATGTCTTAAGGATTTCTCTTTCCTACACTTCTTAGATTTTGTGCACCTAGTGGGAAAGGGAAAGGGGGCTACCTTTAACCTAAATGAAAGAGTTAGGATTTACCTTAAATAAAGAAATCTTTTCCTCTTTATCAATATCCTCCTAAATGGCCATATTAGGTATTTTTTTACATATTTCCTCCAATTTTTTTTCCATACACCAATGATATAGCACTTACATTCTCTTTTGGATTTATTAGGGGTTAAGAAGGTAATTTATTTGACCCTTTAACATCTAATTTGCTTATTGTGCAAGCCAATTAACTTACCTAATTCTCCAAGTTGTGTATGCTTGTCCTTATTTCCTATTGAAATTGCTAAGGGTGAGTTAAGAAAGCTTTAAACATATCTTCCAATAATGTACTTGAACTAGGCAAAGTTGCTTGTTTAGGCTATTAGGGCTACTGAGTTTGTTGGAACCTTATTTGCTTATTTTGATAAGCATTCTAAAGTGGCTAATTGTTTCCTCCATAACTTATGTTAGCGTAATCCCTTTATCTTGGATTGTATGTATTAGAGTAAGAATCATACTTCCTTTGCTACCTTTGAATCCTCTTATAGTTTGCTCCTTTTGAAGAATTAGACACATGTTGTTGCATGTCCTATCAATAAACATATGTCACACACCTTACCTTGTTATATATTTACCATGACCATCTATTGAACAATAAAGGCAAGATTAGAAATCTACATTTGAACAATAGATATATTTACCTCTTTCACTTTTTAGATTAAGGCATCTTGTCCTATCCATAACTATTAGGAGTTTGCTGCCATATTAGACATCCTTGTAGCATCCAACATATTGTCCCTTAAAACTCCTCTACTTGCTATATTTATCATGTTCTTGCTTCTAAGAAGTAAGCCTTTATAAAATTATTGAATCAATAACTAACCACTTATTTGGTGGTACAAATAGCTTACACACAATTTCTTGAATCTTTCCCAATACTTATAAAGGGTCTCTCCAAAGGAATGGTCATATAGGAATTTTTGTATTCTCTCCCCTGCTTCTTACAATTCTTCTCCTATGGCTTGTATGTGTCTGTAAAACAAAGCGTTTAAGTAAAAGCATAAATTATAATAGAGTTAATGTGTTATTAGTTATATATGGAGTAGGCCAATAGCAAGCAAATTCCTTAATGCATAGGAATGTGACCATTTTTCTCTATGTTCACTACTTCTAACTCTTTCTAGGAAGTTGGTTGCTTTTGCATGCAACATTGAACAAAATATTTGTTCTTATAATTAGTATTATTAAAGGAAAAGAAAAGGAGTTCACTTTCAAATATTCATGTCATAGACAATAATTGAGCTTGAATTGCATTCAACTTGTACCCTTTTCTCCATTGTATTGATGAATATCATATATTTCCTTATGTTTGTAAATGTTTTGCCTTTGCATGTTGGTTGCTTCTTTGATTATTATGATTATGACTTTTTCCAAGAAACGCTTTGTCATAATCTTTCAATTAATACTAATCTATTTCATTTATGAATCTATAATAAATGTCTTTTGCTTAAATGAGCACCAACTTTTATAGCATTCTTCCAAGTTTCTATGTGGTTAGCAATCATAGAAATGTTTTCCCTTTCTCTTGCATTATAACAATGGGTGGCAAGTGGCATTTGCAAAATCATCATTCTTGAATGGTATAAATAAAATGACAACTTTCCATTTGTCAATAGTTGTTCATTATCAGATTATTTACAATGGTAGCTTTTCATTTGGCTTGCCAGTTTGTTACCATTGATCATAATATGGCCATGGCCAGATTTCTAAAGTTGCCATGAAATCTGGATCAAAACAAAGCACCTACCAAGAATTAGAAAAATTTGTAAGTGCAATCAGGTCATGTTGTCTAATGTCATTCAAATGACAACCACCACATGAATTTGTTACAAAAAAAAAAAATGATAGGACCTAGGAAATAACTTGCTCTACCATTTAGTACCCTCCCATAAGATATCCTTTTGTGAAGAGCAGAAAACATCTTAAATGTGGTAACCAAGAATCAATTCAATATCAAATTTGACAATCTTGTAATAACCTAGTCTTTTGCTAGGGCTATTATAATATATTTTCATTTTCAAAGTATTTATGGATAAGCTATTGATGTTGACAATACATTATGTTACCAAATAATTAATTCTATTTATTGTCTATTAACAAGCTTCCCACCAGAAATAATTTTCAAATGGAGCTTTCTACTGGATTGAAGAGCAACAAGCATGGATTGAAAGAGATGAAGAACCAAAACCAAAAGACCATAAAAGTGGAGTAGATCATCATACAATTTTTATTTTGGTTATTTTCTCTTTAAACCATTTTCATTGTAATTCAAATCCCCTTATAAGGGACATTGTACAAAATTAAAGTACATTAATGATGACAAAAGACCATGCTTACAAAACTTTTATACTAAGTAAACTTCTTTATGTGCTATAAGTTGTCCACATAACCCTACTAACACTGATTTTATTGGTCTAACAGCCACTAACCTCCACTAAACACATTACAATATAATTCTGTTGAGCCCATCTTTGATGGCTAATGTTGGATTTGTTGTTAACACCATCTCACACAGTTATATGTATTGATTTAAGGATATGAATGTCGTTGAAATGTAGAGAGGTCATTGGAAAAAACTGGTGATGATAGGTCAACCTTGATGTTGAGGAGTCAATATTTACGATGACCCTAAATTTTAGGGGTTAAGATTGATCGTTGACTATTGACCCTAAATTTTAGGACTCAAATATGGTCGTTGATTGTGAGGCAACCTTTGGGCATCAACGATGACTATTGATGATTGTGTAGCCCTAATCTCAAGATTTTATAAATACCCGTATGCATCTTGCAACAAGGGTATGTGCTGTAGAAAATTGAGAGAGTTAGCCAAAAAGAGGTGAACAACAAACCTGAAACCAAAAGGAGAGGTGAACGGTAAGAGAGGAGGCAGCTGACTAAGAGGGAGAGAAAGAGGCAGCAAAGTAGTCGGCCCTGACCAACAAACTGGCAATCGGCCCTCACGAAGGTGACAGCATCAGTTGGACACCACACCAATACATCTTACTGCTGTTGGGAAGTCTCCTAGACGTGCTACTGCTGTTGGGAAGCCTCCTGGATGACGTGTTGCTGTTACTGGTATACCCTCTTTGGATGTGTAGGGACATGCTGCTGATTTGCTGGAAAGCCTCCTGGATGTGCTGGTGTGGTGGCCGACTGCTGCTGTCACCTTTATGAGGGCTTGCTGGTGCGGTGGTTATCTTGGTAAGGGTGGTCGGCTACCTTGCTCCCTTTTTTTCCTCCTTGGTTGTTTGTACCTTGCTGCCTCTCCTCGGTGATTGCTGCACTCTCCTTGGCTGGCTACCTTGCTGTCTCTCCTTGGCTGGCTGTCTTGCCTCCTTTCACTTCCATAACTTGCATAAAGCTTTCTTCATGCTTTTTAGCTCAGACTCAACCTTGTAGAGCTTAGCTTGCAAAATCAACACCTTTTGCTCTTGTGCAATCACCTTAGTCCAAGGTCTTCATGTATCTTTCCTTGCTTTGCCTCAAGTACAATAAGCTCCTTAATCCTTTTCAAGTACTCCTCTTTTGCTTTAAACTCCTTTTCTTTCACTTGGAGATTAGATTCATCAATAGTAGATTTTTCATACAGCTTCATGAGATGTTTTACCTCCTTTTCCAGCTTGTTGTTTTTCTGCAAACAAGCTCGCAATTCCTTCTTAAGTTACTACACTAACTCATCCTCATCCTCTTCCGTTGATTCCTCATTACTTGAGGAGTCTTGATCATCATTTGCTTGACCGATTAGCATATCCTTTACAGCCTCATCATTGGAATCATCATCAACTTCTTCTTCAAAATCCTTTTCATTTAGCATGCTCAGAAAATGCCTTCTTTTGGATCTAAAGAATTTCTTTTTTCCTTTGGCACCTGCATTTCTAGCTTTAGAGTAGCTGAATTATTTTGTCCTTCTCTTTAAGACCGGCTTATCATCATCCCCACTGTTTGCTTCTCTTCTCTTTGGGGAATCCAGGCAAAATGCCCAATTGTTCCACAGTTAAAGCACTTTAAGGGTAGTTTTCCCTTGTATTTCCCTTTTCCTTTCCTTATATTGTTGGTGATGTATATCATGACCTCGTTTAGTTCAGTATCACCATCTTCTTCTCTAGAGATGTTGATGGATTCCTCTTCTTGGGCTTTAATCCTTAACTTCTTCATTGCCTTGAAGGCTAGCTCCTTCTCCACCTTAGACAGCTTTTCTATTTTCATTGGGGCTATTCTCACTGCATAAGCCACCAATATGCTGTGCAAGTCATATAAGGGCAACCTATCCAGATCTTTATCTTCTATGAAAGAGACTTTGGCATTGTAAGCTTCTAGCAAGGTTCTAAGTATTTTCCTTACCACAGTAGCATCGTGGATCTCCTTTCCATAACCTCTAATGGAGTACACAATTTTGTTGACTCTTGTGAAGAACACATCCACAATTTCATCATTCTGCATCTTTATGTCTTCAAATATACTCCTTCAGATTTGTAACTTGGCTTCCTTCATAACCTTGTCTCCTTCATAGATGTTCTTCATTTTATCCCAAATTTGCTTAGCTGTGTTGCACCCCATCACCTTGGTGAATTCTTTATCTGATAAGGAGGTGTATAAGACATTTCTTGCCTTTCCATCACACTCCAAGTTCTTTTTACCAGTTGGCATCATAGGATCACCTTTAGCAACATGGATGAAGCCATTAACAGTAGACTTAAACATATTAAGACCAAGGGACATCAAATACAGGAGCATCCTTTTCTTCCATAACTAATAGTTCAGTCCATCAAATGTAAGGATGCCCTTACTATTAACACTATTCATGCTATCGTGATCGAATAACAATAGTAGAGATAAAAACTCACACAGCAATGCATAACTTTAATTGAAAGTAGAAAAATTGGATCAACAAAGGAACCATTTTTGATACCACTTAATGAGGACCATTGTACGTCTCACACTAAAAGGGGGGGTGAATTAGTGTGAGCTATCATCTTTTTACAAATCGATCTGAATTTAACCTCTGTTGCTTGTTAGATCCGATGATCCAACTTTTAATTTTCTCCTTTATGTGAGCACAACCTTACGGATAAAAATTAATACATAAGCACTCAAGAACACATGACAATTTTTACGTGGTTCACTCACAATGTGTAAGCTACGTCCATGGTGTGATAGGATGACTCCTCACTCTTGTTATCAAGGGATACAGTTATGGTATTAAAGGATCACTCCTTAACCATTTATAGAAGGACTACTCCTTAACCACTTACACTGATCTTTAGATCACTCCAAGGGTATCCCACCTTGTTTTTCAACAAATCTATCAAGAGTTTATAGAAAAGCCTTTCCTAGAGAATGATCACTTAATATGTGTAGTTTGCTAGAGTAGAATATGGATTTTCTCCTTCTTTCGCTGTTGGTGTTGTCTTACCCATTATCGGTGCTACCTGCTCAAGATGCTAATGTTATTCGTACGTGTTGTGGTTGCTATCCGCACACACTGCTAATGCTGTCCGCACACACTACCGTTGCTGTTCATGTGCATTGCTCCTGTTGTCTGCGCGTGGTGCTGCTGTTGTTTGTGCGCACTACTAATGCTATCTACATGTGCTACTGCTATTGTTTGAGCACATTGTTGCTATTTACTCGCGCCACTATTTTCCCATGCTACTACTATCTACTCACCCCGCTACTGCTATTAGCCTGTGCTACTATTGTCTGCTTGTACTGCTGCTACCATCCACGAGGGCTATAGTTGTCTTCTTGTGCTGTTGTTGCTATCCTTGCACGCTGTAACTATTTTCTCATACCACTGTTGCTATCCCCGTGCATTGCAATTGTCTTCTCACACCGCTCCTTTTACCTCCTTCTTGTTTGTCTTCCTTGGCTTCTTTATTGGTTTGCTGGTGCAGCTAATGCCTTGGTGATGTTTGCTGGTGCAGCTATTGCCTTGGTGGTTTTTGCTGGTGTGACTATTGCCTTGGTGGTGTTTGCTGGTGCGAGTATATCCTCCTGGACTTGCTGCTAGTGCTAGGAAGTCTCCTGGACGTGCTGCTGGTGCTGGGAAGTCTCCTAGACTTGCTATTACTGTTAGGAAGCCTCCTGGATGTGCTACTGGTGTAGGGAAGCCTCTTGGATGTGCTGTTGCTAATGGGAAGTCTCCTAGATGTGCTGCTACTACTAGTATACCCTCTTGGACATGCATAAATGTGCTGTTGGTCTACTGGAAAGCCTCTTGGATGTGCTAGTGTGGTGGCCGGCTGCTACTGTCACCTTTGTGAGGGCTTGTTGGTGCGATGGCTATCTTGGAGAGGGTTTGTTGGTGTGGGTGGTCGGCTACCTTGCTCTCTTTCTTTCCTCCTGGGCCGGTTGCACCTTGTTGCTTCTCCTTGGTGGCTACTACACTCTCCTTGGCCGACTACCTTGCCGCCTCTCCTTGGTGGCTACTACACTCTCCTTGGCTAGCTGCCTTACTGCCTTTCCTTAGTGGCTACTGCACTCTCTTTAGCTGGCTGCCCCTTGCTTTCTTTCTCTCTTTCTTGGCTGGTTGCACCTTGCTTGGTGGTTGCATCTGCTTTGTCATTCACCTCCCTGTTTCCCTACGTTTGCCACTCACCTCTCTCCTTGCCATTCACTCAATTTTTTGTAGCCCTTAGTTTTCATTTTGCAAGACATCTAAGGTTATTTATAGAGCCTTGGGATTAGGGCTATACGATTATCAGTGGTCATCATTAATTCCCACATGTTGCCCTAAAATCAATGTGCATATTTAATTCCTAAAATTTAGGGTCAATGGTCAATCTTGACCCATAAAATTTAGGGTCAACGGTCAACATTGACTCCTTAATGCCAAGGTTGACCTATCATTACTGTTTTGTCCCAATGACCTCACTATATCTCAACGACATTCATAACATCAGATCAACACATATAACCGTGTGAGATGGTGTTGACAACAAATCTAACACTAGTCATCAAAGATGGGCTCAACAACCAAAACCAACAGCCACTAGCAAGTTCGACATAAGGTGTTGAAGAACTAACAACTACATATGAAGAGGTGCAGATTGCAAGTTCGATGGAAGGTGGTGCAATAGAAGGAGGTCCTTGCACCAGCAAATCAGTAGCCCTGCACCAGTAGCACTAGCAGGAGGTCCTTGTTGCATCAGTAAACTAGCAGCCAGCACCAACAAGAGGTCCTTACACCAGCAAACTAGCAAGCATGCACCAACAGTACCAATAAGAGTTTACTACACTAGTAGCATGTCCAAGGGGCTACACCAGTATGTGCAACACACCCAACAACCAAAATAGTGAGAGAATATCTTACATTGATTCCCCTCCCCCTTTTAGTGTGAGATCTAAAACGGTTCTTATCAAATTCTTCATTGGTTATATGAACTAGACTAACAAAATACTAGTTACAAGCTAACTAAAACATTACACATAAGAAATAAATTCTTTTGTTTTTTACTACTAAAGTTACTATCAACACCATGTTGCAACTTAGCTTCTTCTTCATCGTCAATGCAGGGAAATTAACTAACAAAGAAGCTGGGCTTGAAAACACTCCTTCTTGGCTTCTTTATTGTTCACTCCTATTTCATTTCTTAATTGCTCAAATTTTAACTTTGGCAAGGCCTTAGTCATATTGTTTACCAACAACACATAAGATTTGTAATGCACCCAAGTGATCTCACCATCTTGCTGAGCTTCTTTAACAAAATGATATTTAATTTTAATGTGTTTGGTCTTGCCATGGAACATAAAACTCTTAAGGATAAATATGACAAATTTGTTGTTCACCTTAATCATAGTAGGCTTCGATTGCTCACATTTCAAATTATTTAATACTTTTCTCAGCCATATAGCTTGATTTATTCTCTCTGTTGCTACTATTATATACTTAGCTTTAACAATTGATTGTGAAATTGTTGCTTGCTTTATTGAGCTCCAAGTAGTGAGAGTAGAAGCAAAAGAGAGTAGCTTGCCTAATGTGTGCCAAATATACCAAAGTTGCTTTAAATCCATCAATTAACAAGTTTTTGTTAGGGTAAGTGGCAATTGAATCCATAGAGAATGAGTTTTCATTAATTAGTTAATTAATAATCTTAGTCTTATTGAGTTCATGTAAATATAAATAAAGGAGCAAAGGGGAAGGAATTCAATTTTAATTAAACTAATAAAATTGAAATAGAAAACTAATTGCAAATAAAATCAATAAATGAACACACTTTTGGCAATAAAGATATTTACACCATTGAATTTACACATTGATCATTGACATTAAATATGCATTTTACTAGCATTTTGCATGAATCTAAAGGGTTTTGTTGCAAACATAATGTCAATCCTTTTTGGTGTCATATGCAATAAGCAATGGATGAAATTCAAGTAATTGTTTTCATCCATTTGCCTTGCACCATCTTTTTAGTAAAATTTCTCATTTATCATGAGTGGTGTTGCTACTTGTTTACAATTTTTCATTTTAAACTTTTTTAAAACTTTAATTACATACTTATGCTAGTTGATAAAGATAACTTCTAGAGTTGGAAAGACTTGCATTCCAAGGAAGAAGGGCATCTTTCCTAAGTTTGTCATCCCAAAATCTATGTGCATATTAACTTTTAACTTATATATCATTATATAATTGCTCCTAGTGGGTAACAAATCATTAACATAAACTATAGCAATCATTACAAGAGCAATTTTAGTATAGAGTGTAGCTTTACTTTTGCTTCTCTTAAAGTCTTCCTATACCATGTTCTAGGGGCTTACTTTCAAACCATACAAAGTTCTCTATAAAAAATACACCTTTTCTTTGCAAAATTATTAGACTCTTTAATGTAAATATCCTCCTCCAATAGATTATTTAGGAAAGTTGACTTCACATTTAATTAGAACATTGTCCATTCTTTTTGTGTTGCAAGTGCAAGGAAAAGTCTAATTGTATCTAACCTTGATATTGAATCAAAAGTTTCCAAGTACTCCACACCAACCTCTTAGGAATAGTCCTTCACCACTAACCTAACCTTTCACTTATTAAAGGACCCATCAACGTTCAATTTGGACTTGAAAGCCCATTTGACCCTAATCACTTGCTTGTTATTTGGTTTATCAACCATCTTCTAGGTTTAGTTCTTCTTTATCATTGTAATTTCAAACTTTATAGCATTCATCCAAGAGACAAACTTAAGGGCTTTTGCAAAGTTGGTATTCTTAAGAGATGTTAATTGTTTCTTTCACACACATTAGCAAATGATTTACTTCCCCTTATCGATTCACTGTCAAATTCTGCTATTTCATCATTTGCAATAACATTAGAATAAAGGGATGGTTGGTGTTGAAATATTTCATTATCTTATTCAATTTTGCTTTGTTCCAATTGTAGTTAGTATGCTTATCAAATTTCACACTCCTACTCACAAAAACCTTTTGAATTTTGAGATTGAAGATTATATAAGCTTGGCATTAGAGTTGTAACGAATTAGGATTCCCATCATAGCTTTAGCATTTAACTTTTTTCTCTTAACTTAAAAATGTGGCCAAACACTCTTAAATGTTATAGAGAATGTTTAACTACATACCATGCTTGATAAGGAGTTTTCTTACTTTTAAAAGCTTTTGGTGGGAAGCCTATTCAACAAGTAGATAGTAGGATTAATAGCCTTTGCCTAAAACCTCTTTGGCATACTCTTTTCAAATAGTTAACACCTAGGCATATCCATCATGGTCATATTTTTCCTATCACTCATTGAAGTTCCCAACTTCACCCTAGGATCTATTAATCTGTGATACTGAGAGGGGGCTGAATCAGTATCAAACCCCTTAAAAAACACACTCTGATAATTTAAGCCAAAGTATTCTACTTCTTTAATACTTTCGCTCTCGTCAATACGCAGGTATGTAAACAACTTCAACCTCTTCTTAAAAGCGAACTCTTTCTTAGATTCGACTAAGGTAAATCTATTGTTACCTACTAATCACTATAGTCCCCAAAGTCACCTTTTAGACACCTTGCCTATTAGACAGATTGGATGTTCTTGATTAGGTCTTCTTTAGGTTATGGGTTTGATGATACTTTAGTTGTGTTCACAACTTAATTCAAAACACAGAATGTAAATCAAAGCAAGGGCACAAGAGATTTACGTGGTTCCGTCAATGTGACGTACGTCCACGGTGGTAGGGACTCTTCCTCTACCGAGACAATCCATTATACTTGAGAATACCATTGTGGTACTCCCTATGTCCACAATGTAGTTACAATGGATGTTTTAATCCTCTGCTCCTTTAACTATTGCAAATACAAAGCAAGTACAATACAAAGAGTGTCACTTACTGTGTCTACCCTTCTTCTAGCTTGTCTTGCCTCTGTTGAATTGAAAAGGCTGTTTCACTGCCGCTTAGAAGTCCACCATAACACTCTCTAACCTCTCTTGAAGGAATTTGAAAATACGTTGAGTTCTTTCCAATGCTTAACCAAATTCCTTCTCTAGGTTGTTTCACACAACTCCTGCTTTCACCGTCTCACGGCTTCACGGCTTCCACTCATGCTTCTGGTCTACCATTTCACGTCTTGGTCTCATGCCGTCACACGTTCTGGTCTGCTTCCGATGCATGTTCTGGTCTCACGCCAATGCACGTTCTGGTCTCACGTTTCAGATCTACACCTGTTTCACTGTTCTCAAGCCTCACGGATACCAGATCTGCTCTCCTCGTTCGTTTCATGGTTCCCTCCTTGCCGTGTCGTCCGTTTGTCTCACGCCATCACAGATTTACTGTTTGCTCTTTCGGTGGTGTTTCTCTCTCTCCCGGTGGTGTATGTCTGGTCTGGTCTGCTCTTCTGGTGGTGTTTCTCTCTCTTACGGTGGTGGCTTTCTTTGGTCGTATCTCGTTTTCTCCTTTCTACTGTCCAATCGCTCACTCTTTTCTTTTGCTATCCACTTTTCTTTGGCCGTTCACCTCTTTGCCATCCCCCCTATTCTGCCATCCAGCCGTTCACTCTTCTTTGCCCATCTCTCTATTTGGCCATTCACCTCTTTGCTGAGAGTTCTAGTGTTTCGCCGTGCGTTCCTTTGTCGTCTACTCTCCTCTTTGTTCTTCCGTCCAGCCCCCTATTACTGTTTTGCTCTTTTTGGTGGTATATCTTTTGTCCTGCTGTCCAGCCCCCCTTCGACCGTCTTTGGTTTTCTTTATTTTTCTGCTGACGGCCTGTTCTCTATTTTTTTTTTTGTTGTCCCTTTACTTGGCCGTATACCTCTTTTTTACCGATTGTGTAGGGTTGTCGTGTGATTTTACTTCCTTGCCCCTCCATGTAACTTCAAATTACTCTCTTGCCCCTCTATATGGCATTACTTTCTTGCCCCTCCATGTCAAATTACTTGCACACTTAAATCTAGTTGACAACAATTACAACCCATACAAGGCTGTGGGAACAACAATCTCCCCCTTTGTAATTGTTGGCAACACTCATAACAAAAACCATTATGTAGCAATTACAACTCCCCCTAAATATGCATTCCCCCTTTCTTAACAGCTCCCCCTGCACTGTTGCTTCTTTCCCCCTTTGCCAACCAATTACAAAAAAATTTGCAAAGTAGAGATGGAGGATTCACCTGATTTTTAGGCTTGAGGAGGCATTTGCACAGATAGACTCAATCTGTGCTTTTCAAACAGCTCTGTGGACAGAGGTTTAGTTAGAATATCGGAAATTTGATCTTTAGTGCCAACATACTCCAATTGAATTGTACCCTGTTCCACTTGATCTTTGATGAAGTGATATCGGATGTCAATATGCTTGCTCCTTGAATGTTGAATTGGATTCTTGCTGTGATCAATAGCGCTTTGATTATCATAAAGTACACTTACTAGAAACTTCACTTTAACACCTAAGTCTGCCAATTGTCTTTGTATCCATATCACTTGAGTACATGCTGCACAAGCAACCATATACTTAGCCTCAGCTGTGCTCAAAACAACACTGTTTTGCTTTCTACTTAACCATGCAACACATTTTGAACCCAAGTAGAAGCTGCAGCCGTTGGTTGATTTCTTGTCATCTATACTTCTTGCCCAGTTTGCATCAATGTATACTTGTAGTTTTACAGAATCCATGGCCGGATACCACAAACCCATTTCTAGTGTCCCTTAAAGGTATCTTAGGATTCTTTTCACCGCCAACACATGAGATTCCTTAGGATTAGCTTGAAATCTATTGGCAATGCACACAGCTTGCATAAGATCAGGCCTTAATGCTGTAAGGTACAGAAGGCTCCCTATCATCTTCCTATACTCTCCTTCCCTCCTGATCTTTTGTTAACTTGCAGCCCATTGTCATAGGGGTACTGATAGGTCTGTTATCCTCCATGCCGAACTTTTTCAGCATCTCTTTGGCATATTTCGTCTGAGAAATAAAAATACCTTTTTCACACTGTTTTATCTGTAATCCAAGAAAGTAATTCATTTCTCCAATCAATGACATCTCAAATTCCTCACTCATCTTCTGTGCAAAATCTTGGCATAGCTCAAAGTGATCCCCTCCAAAGATGATGTCGTTTACATATACTATGGTTATCAACTGGCCTTTCTCTGAGTTGAACACATATAGGTTATTATCAACTGTTCCTCTTCTGAAGTTCAAACTTCTCAAATACGCATCCAGCCTGCTGTTCCATGCTCTTGGGGCTTGTTTAAGGCCATACAAGGCTTTCTTCAGCTTGCACACGTGTGTCTCATCCTCACTCATTTGTACTCCATTAGGTTGTTCAATATACACTTCTTCTTTCAGGAGCCCATTAAGAAAGGTTGATTTCACATCCATCTGATAAACTTTATACCTTTTATGTGCTGCCAAAGCTAGGAACATTCTAATAGTTTCTAACCTTGCCACTGGTGCAAAAGTTTCATCAACATCTACTTCTTCTATCTGAGTGTAGCCTTTGCAAACCAGCCTGGCCTTATTCCTCACCACCTTGCCATCTTTATTGTGTTTATTCCTAAACACCTATTTTGTTCCTATGACATTCTTGTTAGTGGGTCCTGGAACTAGCTCCCATGTATCATTCTTCTCGATTTGATCTAGCTCCTTATCGATAGATTTGACCTAGGCTTTGTCTTGTGTAGCCTCTTCAACAGATTTAGGTTCAACTTGTGAGAGTAAAGTAGTAGCTCCCACAATTCTTCTTGTTGTTGTAACTCCTGCTGATGAGTCACTTATGATCTAATTTCCTTGATAAGCACTAGTCCACGTTTTCTTTGTCCTTCTTTCTTGCATAGTCTTAGTTGCAAGAGGATCTCTTTCTTCATCTTCAGACTCACTCTTCTCCGAGTCTGAACTTACTTCTTGTTCCTTTTCTTCAGGTTGGTCTGATTCTTCATCTATCTTGAAGTCATCTTCTTTATTGTCCTCAGCTTCTCCATTCTGCATTGTTTTCCAGTTTTCATCTATTCTCATATCACTGGACGCGATCACTTTTCCTAGCTTATGCAGGAAAACTCTGTAACCCTTTGTCTTTGCTGAGTATCCCACAAAGATGCCTTCATCAGACCTAGAATTGAATTTTCCCAAGTTTTGCTCCTTATTCTTCACAAAACTTGGGCTACCAAAGATTCTAAGATACTTGGCTGTTGTCTTCTTCCCACTCCATAGCTCATATGGAGTCTTATTAGTATTGGGCCTTAGTAAGACTCTATTCAGTAGATGTACAGCTGTAAATGTTGCTTCTGTCCAAAATCTTGTGTGAAGCTTGGATTCCAGCTGTAGAGTTCTTGCCATTTCAACCATAGCTCTATTTTTCCCCTCTACCACCCTATTCTGTTGAGGTGTTCTTGCTGCTGCCATTTAATTATGAATACCATGCTTTTCAAGGTAATCTTCAAAAGCTTCATTTGTAAATTCAGTGCCTTGATCTGACCTTAATACTTTGATCTTCCTTCTACTCTCATTTTCAGCCAATCTTCTGTATCTCTTGAAGCAATTCAAAACTTCTGACTTGTATTTGAGGTGCATGATGCAGGTCCTTCTGGAATAATCATCAACAAACAAGATAAAGTACGTCTCACCATTCAACCCTTTTGTCCTTATCGGTCCACACAAATCAGTATGCACAATGTCAAGCACTGCTTTAGAACTGAACTCTTTGGTCTTATACTACTTTCTGGCATGTTTTCCTTTAGAGCATGCTGAGCAAACATACTCTCTCTCTCTCTCTTGAGGTTAGGAATGTCTCTGATTGCATGAGTAGTGGTCAGCTTTCTCATGTTCTTCTATGTTAAGTGTCCCAGCCTTTTATGCCAGAGTTGATTTTCTTCTTCTTTGGTGAGTAAACAATTGTTTGTCTTGTCCTCATCAATCACATATAAATTTCTAGCTGTTCTCTTCTCGATTGCAACAGTATTGCCATCTTTACTCTTTACTTGGCAACCAGTTTTTGTGAATATCACTTTGTGGTCTTCGTTGCATAGCTGGTTGATAGATGATAGATTATATTTGAGTCCCTCAACATGCAGAACATCTTTTAGCTTTTCTTTTCCAATATTTACTGACCCTTAACCACTGATGTTGAGTGAATCATCATTGCCAAACTTGACTCTGCCTTCTCTTGACTTGTTTAGCTTTGATTATTTACTCTTATCTCCTGTCATATGTGAAGTGCATCCACTATCAAGGATCTACTACTTATCCTTGTAGTCAGCCTTTAGTGCAATTTCAGCTATATTAACTACCTCCCTTTTCGCTTTATATTCTTTCCTTTGAATTAGCTTGAAGATAACTTTCTCCTTTTTCTCAGCTTTGACTATACCAATTACTTTCACTGTGCCATTGAGTGCCTTCTCTTGCTCAGGGAGAAGTGTCATGCATCTCTTGGCATTATGGCCATCCTACCCGCACCTTTTACATTGCTCCAAGTCTGCTAATATAGCAAACTTGTTCTTTGAAACCCCTGGTTTGGGTTTCCACCAACACTCCTTGTTAGTGTGTCCTTACCTTTTACAGTATGTGCAAGAACTCATGACAGGTGTTCTCCTCTTAATTTTGTATTGTCTCCCCCTGTATGTAGCATCGTATCTTTTTAAGTTGGAGACATATACTGGCCTTCTCCACCAGTAGTTACTCGCCTTATGACCCCAAACTCCACAGTAAAGACAGTGACCTTGAAACTGCCTCTTCTTGGGTCTAATCATAGCTTGTTTTTTTTTTGTTTATTACTTGCTATGTAGGCAATGTAGCTGGCTTCTTTACTTGTGTGACTTTCATTTCAGTTATCTTTTTCTCCTTCTTCTGTTCAGCCGTAGCCCTTTGCTGGTTGAACTTTTTTTCTTCATTTTTGTTTGCCACCCTAGGTTGCTTCTTCAAATCCTCTTTATTCTCAGCTATCTTCTCCTGAGTCACAACCTTCTCTTTCAACTTCTGTATTATCTTTAGGCAATGCAGCCTCAGATTGCTGCACTTTCTCTTCATTCTTCTTATCTCTTGCAAAACTTGTTTCTCCTATCATTTCAATCTTCTGCACATTCTCTTCACTCCTTTTGAGTTGTTGCTGAAGTCTCAGCAACTCTTTCTCCATTCCTTCAATTTTTGAAGTCCTTGAGCCAAGCTTTATTGTAAGGTCTTCACATATTTTGATTTGTTCTTCAAATCTTCTTTTCAAGTCAATATGTTCAGCCTTTATTTCATCCTTTTGACTTTTAGCTTCCTCAGACTTTGCTTTAACTTGTTTTATGTGAGCCTCTAACCTTTTTATGGTTCTGCCCCTTCTGATTATCTCTTTTGAAGCTACTTTCAACTCAGCTTTAAGATCTGGTTCTTCTTCATCAACCTCCTCTTCCTCTTCAGAGGTTGAACTACCACCTTGAGCTGATGCCATAAAGGCCTACTCATCTGATGATTCTTCATCTTTCTCCTCATCAGCTTCTTTTATCTGACTCACATAACTCTTAAACGAGCCTCTCTTCTTCTTCTGTGGGTTGGCGGTCTTCTTGCTGGACTTCTTTGATTTGAATGATGGTCTTCTCCATTTTGAATTTGGCTCATCATCACCATCCTCATCTTCATCTTCCAGTTTCACTTTGTATTGAGAAGCAAAGTGTCTGGTTTGCCCATAACGATAACATCTCAAGGACAACTGTCCTTTTTCCTTCTTAGACCCCTTTTTGAACTTCCTTGTGAAGTATGCCAACACTTCACCTTCACTTTCTTCCTCATCATCATCATCATCATCCTCACTGGATGATTCTTCCTCTTCTTTTATCTTCAAGTGTTTCATAGCTTTGAAAGCTGCCTCCTTTGATACCTTTGACATTGAGGAGCTTTCAGTTGACTTTATTCTTATCTCATATGCAATGAGATTGCACTGGAGATCATGCAGAGACATAGAATTGAGATCTCTACTCTCCTCTATGGCTGCCACCTTTGAGGCAAACCTCTCAGGTAGAATTCTCAGAATTTTCTTCACAATAGATGAGTTCTTCTTGTTCTTCCCATGACTTCTAAGATCGTTTACAGCATCAATAACCCTGGTGAAGAACTCTTAGACTGTCTCATTTTTCTGCATTCTGAGAGATTCATATCTTTCCTTGAAAACTTGAAGTTTGGCCTCATTTATTCTACCATCACCTTCATAGACTTTCTACAATCTATCCCATATCTCCTTGGCAGATTTACAATCCATAACTTTAGCATACTCAGCATCTGTCAATGTTGAAATGATGATATTTGAGGCCTTCCCATTTATCTCAAACTACCTTAATTCTTCTGGGGTTAGGTCTTTACCTTCTTCTGGAGCCACAAAACCCTCATGTATAGATTTCACCACGTTCATGCCCATGGTTGCAAATACCACCTGCATTCTCGCTTTCCACATATGGTAGTTGGTTTCGTTGAAGATTGGAACCTTTTTGCTGTAAGTAATGCTGGTGCTGGTACCGGTGTCCATTTCTCAGTATGCTAAACAAGTTAAAACTTCTGAAGCTCTTCAAACTAGTACACCAAGCTGTTAAGCTTCAAACTAGTGAACTCGTGCTTTGATACTAATTGAAGTTCCTAACTTCACCTTAGGATCTATTAGTCTATGATACTGAGAAGGGGGGTGAATCAATATCACATCCCTTAAAAAACACACTATGATAATTTAAGCCAAGGTATTGTACTTCTTTAATACTTTCACTCTCGTCAATACGCAAGTATGTGAACAACTTCAACCTCTTCTTAAAAGCGAACTCTTTCTCAGATTCGACTAAGGTAGATCTATTGTTACCTATTAATCACAATAGTCCCTAAAGCCACCTTTCAGACACCTTGCCTATTTGACAGATTAGATGTTCTTGATTAGGTCTTTTTTAGGTTATGAGTTTGACGATACTTTAGCTACATTCACAACTCAATTCAAAACACAGAATGTAAATCAAAGCAAGGACATAAGAGATTTACATGGTTCCGTCAATGTGACGTACGTCCACGGGGGTAGGGACTCTTCCTCTACTAAGACAATCCACTATACTTGAGAATACCAGTGTGGTACTCCCTATGTCCACAATGTAGTTAAAATGGATGTCTTAATCCTCTGCTCCTTTAACTATTGCAAATACAAAGCAAGTACAATACAAAAAGTGTCACTTATTATGTCTACCCTTCTTCTAGCTTGTCTTGCCTTTATTGAATTGAATAGGTTGCTTCACTGCCACTTAGAAGTCCACCATAACACTTTTTAACCTTTCTTGAAGGAATCTGAAAATACGTTGAGTTCTTTCCAATGTTTAACCAAATTCCTTCTCTAGGTTGTTTCACACAACTCCTGCTTTCACCATCTCACAGCTTCACGGCTTCTACTCACGCTTTTGGTCTGCCGTTTCATGTCCTGGTCTCACGCTGACGCACGTTCTAGTCTCACGTTTCAGATCTGCACCCGCTTCGCTGTTCTCAAGCTTCACGGATACCAAATCTGCTCTCCTCGTCTGTTTCATGGTTCTCTCCTTACCGTGTTGTCCGTTTGTCTCACGCTGTCGCAGATTTGTTGTCTGCTCTTCTGGTGGTGTCTCTCTCTCTCTCTCAGTGGTGTATGTCTGGTCTGGTCTACTCTTCCAGTAGTGTTTCTCTCTCTTATGGTGGTGGCCTTCTTTAGCTGTATCTTGTTTTCTCTCTTTCTACCGTCCAGTCGTTCACTCTTTTCTTTTGTCATCCACTCTTCTTTGGTCGTTCACCTCTTTGCTGTCCACCCCTGTTCTACCGTCCAGCCATTCACTCTTCTTTGGTTGTCTCTCTATTTGGCCATTCACCTCTTTGCCGAGAGTTCTAGTGTTTCGCCGTGCATTCCTTTGCCATCCACTCTCCTCTTTGTTCTGCCGTCCAGCCCCCTATTGCCATTTTGCTCTTTTTGGTGGTATATCTTTCGTCCTGTCGTCCAGCCCCCCTTCGGCCATCTCTGGTTTTCTCTATTTTTCTACCGACGGTCTGTTCTCTGTTTTTTTTCGTTGTCCCTTTACTTGGCCGTATACCTCTTTTCTACCGATGGTGTAGGGTTGCTGTGTGGTTTTACTTCCTTGCCCCTCCATGTATCTTCAAATTACTCTCTTGCCCCTCTATGTGGCCTTACTTTCTTGCCCCTTCATGTCAAATTACTTGCACACTTAAATCTAGTTGACAACAATTACAACCCATACAAGGCTGTGAGAACAACACTCTCCTTATTTTGCTAAGGGTGTAGTTGATTATGAGTTGGTGATGGATTCTAGCATCTTGATAGAATTTATTAAACCTATTTGATGTTAGTCCTATTATCTAATCTTATTATGTTGAGCTGGCTACAAGCTTGGTTTTCAATCTAAGACTTGAATTTAAAGATCTTAGGCTCTTATGACTTGCCTTTCATGAAATATACCCAAAATTCTTATGTAATCATCTGTGAACAAGATGAAGAACCTACTTTCATTTAATGATGGGATACTTGTGAGACTAAACACATTAGCAAGTATAAGTTGTAGTTTTTAACTTGCTCTCTATGATTGGTGTGTAGGAAATGGCTACCTACTCTGTTTACCATACTAACACACTTTATATACTATGAAACAATTTGATATGGAAGGCACATCTAAAGCAAGTTGATGCATATGCAGATGACTTAAGAAAGTATAATTGAATTGTCTAAGTCTCTAATGCCATAAAGAGGACTTATCATTTGTGTGTGTAAATGCTTGATTGTGCATATGGTTCCAATTAATTATAGAAATTTTAGTTCTTATTTTCATAGTTCTGAGATCATAGATTTGAGGCTCTACAATTTTGCATCACTTTGGTGAATTCTTTGTCTGATAAAGAGGTATATAAGGCATTTCTTGCCTTTCCATCACACTCCAAATTCTTCTTATCAGTAGGCGTCATAGCAGAACCTTCAACAATAGGCATAAAGCCACTAACAGTAGATTCAAATACATCTAGACCAAGTGACATCAGATATGAGAGCATTTTATTCTTCCATAACTAATAATTCTATCCATCAAAAGTAGGAATGCCCTTGCTATTAACACTATTCATGCTATCCATGATATCAACCGACAATAGATGTAAAGACTCAGAGCAGTAACAAACAACTTCAGATCAAAGCAGACAAATTGGATTAATAGAGAAAATTGGCTTTGATACCACTTGATGAGAACCTTCTTAGGTCTCACACTGAGAAGGGGAGAGGGTGAATTAGTGTGAGATACTCGCTTTTTACAAATCTGTCTGGATCAACCTCTGTGACTTGTTAGAGTCAATGATCCAATTATTTATTTGCTTTTTTATGTGAGCATGATCGTATGAATATCAATTAAGCATGAGTACCAAAGAACATACAACAATTTTTACGTGGTTTACCCACAATGTATGAGCTACATCCACAGTGTGATAAGATCACTCCTAAATCACATAATCTACTCTTGTTATCAAGGGATACAGTTATATTGTGGAAGGATCACTCCTTAACCACTTACAATGATCTCTTGATCACAGAGTTGATCTCCAAATCACTCAAAGGTTTGATCTCTTGATCACTAGAATAGTTGATCTCCCAATCACTCAAAGGTTTGATCTCCCCTGATCATTAGATGAGATGATCTCTCGATCACTCAAAGGATTAATCTTGTGATCACTCCAAGGGTCTCTCACCCTTTTTCATGAAGTTTATAAAAAGGTTAGTAACTAACACTTTCCTAAGAAGGATCACTCAATGTGCATAGGTTACTAATACAAAAAGTAAATCTTCTCCTTCCTCACTGTCAGTCTTTGCTCAAGCTTTATTGGTCTCTTCTTTGTAAGGTCTATCTTCTGCAGGTTCTCTCAATTATAGGTTATCTTTGTTGTAGGTTCTCTCTGCTTGCTGCCAATGCTGCCTCAGCAAGTTCTCTCCCCTGCTATCAGTGCTGCCTTACCTGCTACCTTGGGAAGTTTCTTCCTTTGCTACCGATGCTACCTCACCTACTACCTTGGTAGGTTTTTTCCCCTGCTACCTTGGCAGGTTGCTTCACCTATTGCCTTAGCAAGTTGTTTTCCTACTACTAGTTCTACCTGCCTTACTATCGGGGCAAGTTTTCTCCTCTTGCTATTAGTGTTGCCACCCTTGCTGTCAAGGCAAGTTTTCTCCTGCTGCTGCATGTTGCTGGCCTTACTACTGGGGCAAGTTTTCTCCTTCTACTGCTGGTGCTACTAGTTATACTACAAGCTACTGGTCATGCTACACACTACTAGTTGTGCTATACATTGCTGGTTGTGATGCACACTATTGGTTATGATTCGCCTACTACCGGTTCTACAAGCTGCTAGTTATGACTACTGCTGGTCATGCCTGCACTTGCTAGTTATGCCTACAATTGTTGCTTGTTACTAGTTGTGCCTGCACTTGATGCTATTGCTATTAGTTGTGCTTGCTTCTACACATCTCCTTTAGTTTTGTGTGATTGTTGCACGTCTCTTCTAATTTGGTGTGGCTGCTGCACGTCTCCTCTGGTTTGGTATGGCTGCTACACACCTCCTCTAGTTTGCTGTGGCTGTTGAACGTCTCCTTTGGTTTGGTGTGGCTACTATGCGTCTCCTATAGTTTGGTGTGACTGCTGTAAGTCTCCTCTAGTTTGGTGTAGCTGCTGCACGTCTCCTCTGGTTTGGTGTGGTTGCTGCACGTCTCCTCTAGTTTGGTGTGGCTATTACACATCTCCTTTAGTTTGGTGTGGCTACTGCACCTTCTCCTTTATTGGGTTACCGACTGCTGCACCTCTCCTTGATTGGTTTGCTAGCTATTGCACCTCTCCTTGATTGATTTGCTTATTGCTGTACCTCTCCTTGATTGGTTTACCAACTGCTGCAACTCTCCTTAATTGATTTGCCTGTTGTTGCACCTTTCCTTTATTGGTTTGCCAGCTGCTGCACCTCTCCTTAATTGGTTTGCCAGTTGCTGCAGCTCTCCTTGAGTGGTTGCTACAACTTCTTCCTTGGGTGGCTACTGCAACTTTTTCTTCTCCCTTTGGTTTGGTTAGCGACTACCTTCTTTTTTTCCCTTTGGTAGGGCTACCGGTTCTTGCAACTCCTCCTCCGGTTGGTGTGGTTGCTAGTTGCTGCAACTCCTTCTCCCTTTTGGTAAGGCTGCTGGCTACTGCACCTTCCTTGGCTAGCTGCATCTCTTCTTGGCCCTACACCTATCTTTGGTGCTGCACCTCTCTTAGCCAACTACACCTCTTTTTGGTGGCTGCCTCTCAATCTATCTTTGGCTTTAGGTTTGTCGTTCATCTCTCCTTGCCTTTAGGTTTGTTGTTCACCTCTGTAGCCCTTACCATTCTCTTAATTTTTCTATAGCCAACACATCTTTTGAAAGATGCATAAATGTCTTTATAGGCCTTGAGTTTTAAGGTTGCCTAATCATCAACAGTCAGCATTAATTTCTAAGGGTTTCCCTACAATCAACGGTTAGATTTGATTTTTAAAATTTAGGGTCAAATGTTAACATTGACTTTCTAAAATTTAAGGTCAATGGTCAAGGGTCAACGGTTTTCTTTAACCCTTAAAATTTAGAGTCAACAGTCAACAAAGACTTATTAACTTCAGAGTTAACTTCCCATCAATGGTTTTGACCAACGACTTCTCTGCATCTCAATGAAATTCAAAAGATCAAATTAACAAGTACAATTGTGTGAGATACTATTGACAACAAATCCAACATCAGCCATTAAAGATGGGTTCAACACTTGTGAAACAAGTGCAATTGTACTTTAGTTCCTTGATGTAAACTTAGTCCTCTAGGGGTCAAAAAAATTACCAATAATTTGATCTTAGAATTCCTTTCTAATATGCTTTCCCTCTCTTGGAATCCATTGAACAACTATTTTTAGATTGCTATTTGTTGGAAGAATGAACTCATTCACTTTTGGTTATTCAACCAACCCTTTGGCAACATCATTGGCTTAAGAGAATGGGTTAGATTCATCAAATGCAATATGCATAGACTCTCTAACAATAAGAAACTTCTTATTAAATAATTTATATGTATTGCTATTAAAAGAGTATTCCATAAAGATACCTCTAGTTGCCTTACCATCAAACTTATCTAAGTTATCTTTTGTGTTTGGAATAAAATAAATTGTTACTAAAGGCCTTTAGGTAGTTTATACTAGGCTTCCTACCATTTTATAACTTATAAAGAGTTTTCTTAATAGTTGGATGAATAAGCACTTTGTTAAAGACAAAACAAGCAATATGCACTACTTCAACCCAAAAATGTCGAGGAAGGCTAAACTCATTTAACATGGTTCTAACCATCTTTTGAAGAATTAAATTATTCTTTTTAGTTACTTTATTTTTTTGTAGAATTCTTGAATCTAAAAAATTACGAGAGATGCTTTGATAATTACAAAAATTCTCAATGTTATCACATCTCAAACTCTTCACCATTATCATTTCCAACTGAAGAGACATGGTATCCCTTTTAATTTTGGACTTACTTACAAAGACTTTCAAAAGTCTTGATGCATTCATCTTTGTAAGTTAAGAAATAAACTCATATAAATCTATTATAATCATTTACAATGACCAATGCATATGACTTTCTTCATAAAGAGGAAACTATAGTTGGATTGAAAAGTCCATATGTAATAGCTTTAAGGGTTTAAAGGTAGATATTACCCTTTTATTCTTAAAAGATCTTTTGCTTTTCTTACCTATTTAGTATGCATTACATGACTTATTCTTCTCATATTCAATGTTTGAAAATTATTTCACAAGGTTATGCCAATTAAGCATTGTAAGTTGTTTATGCTTGTATGCCCCAACCTTTATATCATATCCATGATTCTTCATTGATAAAGACAATGCACTTTGTATTTTGATTAGTTAAAATGCATAAATCAATCATATAAAAATTGTTTGACTATTTAGTAATAAATAAAGGGTCATTTGTCTTAAAGTTAGCCATATGACAAACAAGTATTTTGCTTAAATGATATCTTATAAGTACTATCACTTGATTGATTAATACTCAATAAATTGAACTTGAGCCCTTTTACAACTAAGATATTGTCAATTATTAAGGATTCTCCCTTACATATCTTGCCAATACCAATAATCTTACTTTTAGTATTGTCTCCAAGTGTTAACTTACCACCATTAATTGCCTTAAGGAAACTAAAATGCTTAATAGTTCCCCTCATGTGTCTAGAGTAGCCAATGCTCAAGCACTATCATTTTCAAACCACTCTTATCATTGTCATATATAAAGATCATACAATTTTAGGCATCCAAACTTTATTGGGTCTTTGAGAGTTACTCTTGGTGCATTGAGCACCTATATTTAAATACTTCAAACTTTCTAAACTCTTTCTAAGATGACAAGCAAATTGCATATAACCATAATCACTATAGAAACAACATCTAATGTGATCTTTAGTATGATATCTTTCATATAAATAAGCATGGTGTTTATCATGTGAATGATCACGATGTTATCATATGAGTAAGCTTGTTCATGTGCTATTATACTTTTATATGGGTGAGATGTGTACATATAAACATATTTGTGAGATGTATTCCTACTATGGTGTGAAGTGGATGCATGAGCATGCTTATGAAATGTTTTTTTAAATGATTGTACTTACGTGTGTTCATAAACTGCCTTGTCTTTAGTAGTTTTAGTTTGATATGCATGAGACACATAGCCCAAACTATTTTTCTCACCTTGAGGCCTTCATAAATTAAGAAACATGTCAAGCTTATCTTTTCCATTGACAAATTGAGCAAGTGTTTCTTAAAGCTTATATATTTCCTTCTTAAGAATGATATTTTCATCTAAGAGCTTTATAAACCTTTGCTCTTCAACATGAACATGTTTCAAGTCTACTATTTTCAATAAGTGACTTGACCTCTTCATTCAGGGAAGCATTCTTATACTTTAAGGAAGTATTCTTATGCTTCAAGCAAGTAGTCTCCTTCTCAAAGGAATCAACTAGCCTTAAGGCTCTTATTTTTGGCCTTCGTGTTATTTAACATTAGTCACAAGACTTAGTATTAGATATTGCCTCTTTTTCATTTGCTATAAAGGCCATGTCGATACTAATGTCACTAGTTAAATCATTATTTAAGTCACTTAAGTCATCCCATGTTGGTTTGAGTGCCTTCTTTACTAGCTTCTTATGTTTATTTTTTATGTTAAGAAAATTTAATCCAATGTAGCTAGCTTGTGGCACCCATAGGATATGATCTCCTCTTTTTGTGAATCATCCTTTTTTACCATTATGTCTTAATGGTTTCTTGCCACTTTATCTTTTCCTTATGTAGTAAGAGAGTTTCTTTAAAAACATTGATTTCTTATCCTCTTATTCTTTCAAGTATAAGCAACTCTCATCTTCATCATTACTCTTATTTAATGAGAAAGCTTTGAATGTAACTCCTTTCTTATTTTCATTGACATTTTTTTGTTGAGTTTGTAAGGAATGAACTAACTTATCCACAACTAAGATATTAAGATCCATGCCTTTAGTTATAACAATAACTTTGGAATGCCAAAATCCAACTAAAGACCTTAATAGCTTTTAATAAGATCAATTATCTTTATTTCCTTTTTGTGATTCTTTAAAGAATTAATGATGTTTATATAGTGCACATTTAGGAGATGGTCTAATCATTCTTTAACTCAAACAACTCATATTCTCACATAAGTAGATTGATTTTGGTGTTCTTCACTTGGGAGGTACCCTTATGGAGGATTACAAGCTTGTTTTACATCTCCTTTGTAGATTTGCATGAAAATATCTTGTTATACTCATCATAACTCAAAAAACATTAAAGTAAGTAACATGCCTTGGAGTTGTCATTTTTGTTTTCTTTATCCTTAATGGTATACTTACTTTCTCCTTTTTAAACTTCTTTTTTATTTTAGTTGTCATAACTCTCTTCAAACCACTTATAACTATCTCTCATAAATTATAGCCTTGGAATTGGAAATAGATGATCATTTTGTCTTTTTAATAGTTGCTATAGTTCCTATAAAAAAATGGGTTGTTAGCAATTGTTGTTAAGGCACCAAAAATTTAATACTTTACTTTTGATTATTCAAATGTAGATAGTGCAAGTAAGGATCAATCCCACAAAAAGTACTATCAACTTATTATTAATTAACTAAAAATTAAAGACATTAATATAATTAAGGAAAAAAGCTTAATTGCATTTTTTTAACAAATAAAATAAATAAATAAATCAACCAAAATAAATTATAGAAAGATCAAATACTAAAATTCTAATTTTAAGTTCATTCAGAACTATTTACTAAGCAAATCATACTTTTTACTTAGATTATAACCATTATATCCTTAGAATAAGTTTTCTAAATTAAAATATTGATAGCCTAAAAAACTAAGAAAATAATTTAATATTAAATGAACGTCTCGTTCAACCATTAAATTAGAAACAATTCAGCAATTTGATAAGAAGAGGGAACATACCAAAAGAATGTATATTATTAAAATATCAAAAGTTTTGAAATCCTTTAAAACTATTAAGGTGCCTAACTACACATGCTAAAAACAAATTCCTTTTAAAGTGCTTGTTTGATTCTTTGGTCATCAGTCCTTTTAGATATCAAAAGGTGGTTAGTTATATCCTAAAAAAATTGTACATAGCAACCACTAAGGAAACCTAAAAACTCAAAAAGATCTACTAAAATCTTGTTTCCTTAATCTTTTAGAATACCTATATTGGATTTCAAGTTGATTTCAGATTGCATATAGTCCTCTTCCCTAGCTTTCCGATGTGCCAAGTCTTGCTAAAAACAAAGGTCCAAAGCTCATGTTATATGCTAAAAACTAAGACTGACTCAGTCCAACTAGTGACAAATTCTACAGCAAATTCTCTACTATTTTTGAACCATAAAAAAGTTAATGGGAGCTTGGTTCTCTTCATACCAATTGTAGCACTAAATGTATACTTTGATTTAAGCATTTGAATCATCTAATTTGAACATCTAAAACTCAAGTTATGTCCATTTAAGTACTTAGTGCTCAAACAAAAAACCTCTTCCAAATAGCACTGGACTTAGTTTTTTATCATGTTTTTTGAAACAATGTCTCAAAGTCTAAATAAACTCGAATTAGGACTTTTGATCCAAATCTAGAAATGTTTAGATGTCTATTACAACTTTACAAAAGACCACTTTTCCAATCTAGATCTTTAAGCCATTGAGAAACTTGAAAAAACGACAAAGGTTAAAATGATAAAAATTAAAATTTTTCTTGCTAAATGTATATATTCTTAAAATTTTTCCAAAATATAACTAAGTCACAAAATATATTTTAATCAGTTCAAATAGGTATAAAATTCATTAAAAATAACTAAAATAGTTGCTTATTAGGAAAAGATTCTTACAATGGTAACACATCCTATTCATGAATCAATTTGCTCAAATAAATTGCAATAGAGTGTTTTGCTCCTTTCTTATCCTTAATTTTCAAAGTAAACTCCATACATCTCTAAAATGTGGTTGAAGTATTGTAAAATCCAAATGGCATTTGGTAATAAGAAAATTTACCAAATGGACATTTAAAAGTCATCTTCTCCTAAGATTTTGGTACAATCATAATCTTATTATAACTTGAAAAACTATCAAGAAAGTAATAATGAGCATGACCAATTAATCTTTCTAACATTTAATCAATAAAAGGAAAAGGGAAATGATCTTTATAAGTGGCAGAGTTTAACTTCTTGTAATCAATAGACACTCTCCACCTTATTTGCAAACATGTAGGTACTAACTCATTATTAACTTGGAATTACTATGAGACCAAATTTCTTTGGGACCACTTACCTTAGGCATTTGCTATTTGAGATTGGATATAAGATGCCAAAATTAAGAAGCTTCAAAAACTCTACCTCTATCATTAGAGTATACAAACGACATTGAGCTTCCTTAGTTGGTTTAGCACTTTCTTCCAATAATATTTAATGCATGCATATGGCAGGACTTATCCTCTTAATATCTACAATTATCCAACCAATTGCCATCTTATGCTCCCTTAGCACATGAATTAATTTCTCCTCTTGCACATACATTAGATCCCTTGCCATAATAATTGGCAAGGTGTCATCCTCTCACAATACACATGCATCAAATGAGGTTGATGATGACCGTTTTAGGTCTCACACTAAGAGGGGGGTGAATCAGTGTGAGATATCCTTTTTTTACAAATTGATCCGGATTTAACCTCTATGACTTCTTAGACTCGATAATTCAATTTTTTATTTTTCTCCTTTATGTGAGTGCAACTGTACGAATAAAAAATCAATGCGCATGCGCAAGTACTTAAGAACACATGACAATTTTTATGTGGTTCACCCACAATGTGTGAGATACGTCCATGTTGTGATAGGATCACTTCTAAATCACACAATCCACTCTTGTTATCAAGGGACATAACAATGTTGTGGAAGGATCACTCCTTAACCACTTGTGGAAGGACTACTCTTTAACCACTTACAACGATCTCCCGATCAAGGAGTTGATCTCTCGATCACTCCAAAGGTATCCCACCCTTTTTTAGCAAGTTTATCAAGACTTTATAATAAAAATTTTCCTAAAGAACGATCACTCAATATGTACAGATTACTAGTGCAGAATATGGATCTTCTCCTTCCTTTGCTATCGGTGTTGTCTCACTTACTGCTGGTGTTGCCTACACATGCTGCTATTACTACCCATTGTGTTGCTCTGATGTCCGTATGCACTGTTGCTACTGTCTGTGCGTGCTGTTACTATCCACATGTGCTGCTGCTATCCACGTGTGCTATTACTTCTATCTGCACACATTGCTCTTGCTATTTTGGTTGCTAGGCACGCTGCACTTACTGGTATAGCCTCCTGGATGTGTTGTTGTTTGCACATGCTGTGCTTGCCGTCTGCACATTCAGCTCCTACTATCTGTATGTGTTATGCCTGCTATCTATGCACACTGCTACTTTTGTCTGCATGAGTTGCATCTGTCTGCACGTGCTACAACTGCTATTTTCACACGCTGCTACTATCTGGTTGCAACATTGCTGTTATCTGCACATGCACGAGGTAGTATCACTGCCTGAATGTTCTCCTATTGCTGTTTGCATATGTTGCTATCGCTGATTTGGCTACTAGGCATGTTGCACTTACCGGTTTGGCTATTGGATGTGCTGCACCTGCTGGTTTAGCCTCCTAGACGTGTTGTTGGTGCAAGGATGCCTCCTAGATGTGTTGCTGGTGCTATTGGTACAGGGCTGCTGGTTTGCTGGTGTTAAGACCTCCTTTTGCTACACCACCTTCTACCGTACCTACAATCTGCACCTCTCCTTATGCAGTTGCTAGTTCTTCAACACCTTCTGTCAGACTTGCTAGTGGCTGCTGGTTCTAGTATAGGCTCCCCTTACTGCTTGTTTTGGTATAGGCTCCTAGATTGTCTCCCTTGTTGCCGTACCTTCAGGTTTGTCTCCCTTACTATAAGACCTCTTGGTTTGTCTCCCTTGCTATAGGACCTCCTAGTTTGTCTTCCTTGTTGCAGGATTCATAGGTTGTTGCACCACTTTCTAGTTTGTCTCAATTGGCTACTGAATTCACAAGCTGCTGCACCACTTTCTGGTTTGTCTCCCTTAGTTGTTGGATTCATAGGTTAACTTAGTGAGGGTATGGTTGCTACAACTTGGTGAGGGCCGATTGTTGCAAGTGCGGGTAAGGGTCGACTATTGCAACTTGGTGGTTTGTTGGTGTGGTAGTCGGTTGCTAATTTTGGGACCTATTGCTACACGTTCTGATTTTTTGCTTGATTCCCAGGTGTGCTTTTGCTATTAGGAAGCCTCCTGAGGTGTTGCTGGTCTGCTAGAAAACCTTGGATGTGCTAGTATGGTAGTCGGTTGCTGTTGTCACCTTTTCTCCCTCTTGGCCGGATGCCTTGCTCTCCCTTTTGGCCGACTGCCTTGCTCTTCCTTTTGGCCAGCTGCCTTGTTCTTCCTCTTGGCCGGCTACACCTCCCTTAGTGGCTGCCTCTTCTCTTATCATTCACCTCTCCTCTTGGCTTTAGGTTTACTATTCACCTCTCTTTGGTTGACTTTCTCAATTTTCTATAGTACACCCCCTTTTTACAAGACACATAGGGGTATTTATAGAGCCTTGAGATTAGGGCTACATGATCATTAACAATCACCATTGATTCCCAAAGGTTGCCCTACAATTAACTATCAGATTTGAGTCCTAAAATTTAAGGTCAATGGTCAACATTGACTTCCTAAAATTTAGGGTCAATGGTCAATAATCAATCTTAACCCCTAAAATTTAAGGTCATGATCAACATTGACTCCTCAACATCAGGGTTGACTTGTTATCATCAGTTTTTCCCAATGACCACTTTGCATCTCAATAGCATTCATAACCTCAAATCAACACATATAACTATATGAGATGGTGTTGACAACAAATCCAACATTAGTCATCAAAGATGGGCATAACAGAGGTAGTAATGGTTTTAATTCTAACACAGGAGCCTATAAAACAAAAGGTAAAAATTTCTTGTAAGAAACAAGCAACTAAATAGAAAAAATTGCATAGTTATCTTGAATCACTAATAATAAATGTAATTTAACCACAATCTTCTTTAACTCCTTGCATAACTTAACTTGTCTTTTTAATAACTCAAGATGTTTGACAATGGCCACTTCTAACTCTTCCTTGCTTATCAATTCAAAAACTTCTTGCACTAAAAAATGTTAAGCCAAATTTATTCACCATCAAACTCCATCATCAAGGTACCCTTATCCATATTAATCCTTGTCCTAACTATCTTTAAGAATGCCCCCCCAATAAAATAGGTTTAGGGTTAGGTGAAGCATCATCATCCATATTAAAGTTCCCGACTTCACCCTAGGATCTACTAGTTTATGATATTGAGAGGGGGGCTGAATTAGTATCACCACAATTCGCAGATATGTGAACAACTTCAATCTCTTCTTAAAAGCAAACTCTTTCTCAGATTCGACTAAGGTAGATCTATTACTACCTATTAATCATAATAGTCCCCAAAGTCACCTTTCAGACACCTTGCTTAATAGACAATTCGGATGTTCTTGTTTAGGTCTTCTTTTAGGATATGGGTTGGTTGATACTTTAGCTACGTTCACAACTCAATTCAATACACAGAACGTAAAGCAAATTAAGGACACACAAGATTTATGTGGTTCCGTCAACATGACGTATATCCACGGTGGTAGGGACTCTCCCATACCGAGACTATCCACTATACTTGAGAATTTCAGTTACAATGGATGCCTTAATCCTCTGCTCCTTTCACTATTGCAATTACTAAGCAAGTATAATACAAAGAGTGTCACTTACTGTGTCTACCCTTCTTCTAACTTGTCTTGTCTCTGTTTAATTGAATGGTTGCTTCACTGCCGCTTAGAAGTTCACCACAACGCTCTCTAACCTCTCTTGAAGAAATTTGGAAATACGTTGAGTTCTTTCTGATGCTTCGCCGAATTCTTCTCTAGGTTGTCTCACACAGCTCCTGCTTTCACCGTCTCACGGTCTCACCCGTCTCCTTGTCTCACAGCTCGCCTCACGTTTTTGGTTTGCCATTCCACGTCTCATGGCCTGCCTCACATTTCTGGTTTGGCATTACACGTCTCACGCACGTTTCTGGTTTGTACCCTTTGCTGGTCACACACCTCATGCACGCTTCTGATTTGGTGTTTCACACCTCACGTATGTTTCTGGTTTGCATGCCTTGTTGGTCACATGCCTTACCACCATTTCTAGTTTGCACTTGTCCGTTTTACACCTCCGGACAGCTTGGTTTGCTCTCCCAGTGGTCTCTTCTTTCATAGTTTCTCCTCTCTTCCCTTACAAATAGTGTGCTGTCTTCTCTCTTATGTGAGTCACACAGTTTTCTCCAACCGTCACACCTCTTTGCCGTGTGTTCTCCCTTGCCGTCCAACCTTGCTTTGGCCGTTCTGGTTTGCACTTGTCTGTTTTACACCTCCGGACAGCTTGGTTTGCTCTCTCAGTGGTCTCCTCTTTCATAGTTTCTCCTCTCTTCCCTTACAAACAGTGTGCTGTCTTCTCTCTTATGTGAGTCACACAATTTTCTCCAACCGTCATACCTCTTTGCCGTGTGTTCTCCCTTGCCGTCCAACCTTGCTTTGGCCATTCTCCTCCTTGCTTGGCCATCTACCCCTTTGCCATTGGTTATGTTTGGCCATGTAGATTGGTTTAGACGTTTACCTTGTTTGGCTGTGTAGGTTGGTTTGGATGTTCACCTTTGGCCGTGTAGATTGGTTTGGACGTTCACCTTTGGTTGGCTGGTTGTCTCCCTTTGGCTGTCCCTTTGTGTTTTGCCATCCAGCTCTTGCTGTCCAGCTGTTCCTCCCTTGCTTTCTCTCTTTGGCCGATCACCCTTTGTGTTTTGCCGTCCAGCACCTTCTGATTTGTGATTTGCCATTCACCTTTGGTTGTTGTCTAGCCGTGTCTTCTCCTTTGCAAGTGGTGGTTTGCCGTTTGCTCCTTGTGTTTGCTGAGTGGTTTGCTTTGGACGTCTTTTTGTTTGGCCATCTCCTTCCTCACGTTTTCTCTCTTTGGTCGACTGGTTGTCTAGGTTTGCTATCCGTTTTGCTCAATTGCCGACTTTCTCTCTCTCTTCGTCCACCCCTCTTCGACCGTTCCCAGGTTTTCTCTCCCTTTTTTTTTCGTCCTCTCTTCTATGGTCGTCTCTTCTTTTCTCTATTTTTGTCGACAGGTCTGTTTTTGCTCTTTCGTATTGTTCTACCGTCACCCCCCTTTGCCGTTTGTTTTCTCTCTCTTTGGTTGTATATTTTCACCGTCCACCCCTACTTCGGCCGTATCTGTTCTGTTTTTCTTTTTGCTCATTCAGGTTTTCTCTTTGCCGTCCACCCTCACTTCTTTTTGTCATGTACCACTTTGGTCGGTTCCTCTATTTTGCCATGTTAGTGTTCTGCCGTGCTGGTTTTCTCTCTTCCAGTTGTTGGTGTTTTGCCGTTTACTGTATTTGGCCGAGTATTCAATTATGTCGTTCGCCCTCTTGTGTTTTGCCGTGTATTCAATTGTGTTGGCCTTACTCTAGTTTTGTCTTCTAAAGTCTTTATATACTCTCTTCCATGAAACCCTAATAGGGTTTACGTGGTGAATTTATGTTCTTGCCCTTACGCGGCAGATTTACTATCTTGCCCTTCCATGTGACTTTACCTTCTTGCCCTTCCATGTGGATTTACTTTCTTGCACACTTAAACCTAGTTGACAACAATTACAACCCATACAAGGCTGTGGGAACAACACATATCAACTATGTAGAAGTTAGCTAAAAGCATTAGCTTATTCACTTGCATTAACACATCTTTAACTATCCCCTTAAAGTAATATGATCTTTGTACTTAAGTGGAAGCTTTTGTTAAAGAACTATGAATATCTCCCACCCTACTTTGATATTCTTATCATCTCTTAGTCTTCACTTATTAGTACATAATTCTTTCAGAAATTTCACATGCCTTGATACTTGCTTGATTATATCTATTAGTGGTATATTTATCTCTATCTTGTGAAATGCCTTAAGGATTTCTGTCTCCTACTCTTCCTTCTTAGATTTTACATACTTAGGTGGATAAGAAATAGGGTTAGCTTTAATCTAAATGGAAGGGTTTGAAATTACCTTAAATGGATAAATCATTTCCTTCTTAATAGTTACAACAAATATTTTCTTACATTATTCTTCTAGCTCTTTATCACTTCTTAATGGTATAGCATTTTCATTTTCTTTTGGATTTTTTAGGGTTTAAGAAAGTAATTTTCCTAAACCTAAGCATCCATTTTGCCTATTATGGTAGCTAACCAACTCACCTAATTCTGCAAATTTTGTATACTTGCCTTTGTCTCTTGTTGGAATTACTAAGTGTGAGTTAATTAAGTTTTTGAACATATCTTCTAATGATATACTTTAACTAGATAAAGCAACTTGTTTAGGTTGATATGGCTATTAGGTTTGTTGAAATCCTACCTATTTATTTTGATATGCATTCTGAATTGATTACTGTTTCCCTTATATCTCAATTAGGGTAATCCCTACATCTTGAATTATATGTATTAGACTAAGGATCATACTTGGTTGCCCTAGAAATACTTTTACAACATTCACTTGCTCCTTGTAAAGAAATGGGCATAAATCCATTAAATGTCGCATTTATGAATATACGTCACATGCCTTAACTTTTTGCATGTTTCCTATAGCCATATGTTAAAAAATACAAGCAAACGCAGAAATATATGACTAAAGAAAAGATGTATTTACTTCATTCACTTTTTTAATAAAGGTATCTTGTCTTGTTACAAACTATTAGGAGTTTGCTATCATATTAGAGATTAAATTCCATGTAGCATTTAGTGTCTTATCTACCAAAGTTCCTTTATGAAGTTCCCGACTTCTCCCTAGGATCTACTAGTTTGTGATACTGAGAGGAGGGGTAAATCAGTATCACCACAATTCGCAATTTGTAGGTAAGTGAACAACTTCAACCTCTTCTTAAAAGCAAACTCTTTCTCAAACTCGACTAAGGTAGATCTATTGCTACCTACTAATCACAATAGTCCCCAAAGTCACCTTTCAGACACCTTGCCTAATAGACAATACGGATGTTCTTGTTTAGGTCTTCGTTAGGTTATGGGTTGGCTGATACTTTAGCTGTGTTCACAACTCAATTCAAAACATAGAACATAAAGCAAATTAAGGATACACGAGATTTATGTGGTTCCGTCAACGTGACGTACATCCACGGTGGTAAGGACTCTCCCTTTATCGAGACTATCCACTATACTTGTAAATATAGGTTATAATGGATGTCTTTAATTCTCTGCTCCTTTCATTATTGCAATTACTAAGCAAGTACAATACAAAAATTGTCACTTACTGTGTCTACCCTTCTTCTAGCTTGTCTTGCCTTTGTTGAATTGAAAGGCTGCTCCACTGCTGCTTAGAAGTTCACCGCAACGCTCTCTAACCTTTCTTAAAAAAGTCTGGAAATACGTTGAGTTCAATGCTTTGCCGAAGTTCTTCTCTACGTTGTATCACACAACTCTTGCTTTCACTGTCTTACGGTCTCACCTGTCTCCTTGTCTCACAATCTCACTGTCTCACGGCTTACCTGTCTGTTTCTTTTGCTCTTGTTGTCCAGCCGGATTTCTCTTTCTTCTCGTCAGATTTCTCTCTCTTACCGCTCGATTTCTCTCTCTTTGTCCACCTTCGATTCTGCCGGTGGTTTCTCTCTCTTTGTTCAGCTAGATCTCTCTCACTGTCCAGCCGGATCTATCTCACCATCCAGTTGGATCTAATTTTGGCCGTATCGTCTCTTTTCTGTTCACCCACTTGGCCGTTCACCTCTTTGTCTCCTTCCCCTATTTGGCCGTCAGGTTTCTTGTGTTTTGGCTGACCACCCCTGTTCTTCCGACGACGACTTCTCTATCTTCTTTGGGTGTATTTTGGGCATATCGGTGGTGTCCGGTTTTCTCCCCTTTTTGGTCCTCTCTTCTCCTTCGCCCAACGACGGCTCCGATTTGGTCGTATATATATTTTTCTCTTTTTCTCTCTTTTGTCTGACAAATTCATTTTCTCTCTCTTCTTCTTTTCTGACGATGGCTACAATTTTCTTTTTCTCTTCTTCTTCCCGTCGATGGCTCTTCTTTTTCTTCCAAGTTCTTTCTCTTTCTTCGTCCGACGACTGCTCCTCTTCTCCCTTATTCGCTTTCTTCATTCGTCGGCTATTGTTCACTCGACGGCTGCACTGTTCACTCGACGACTACTGTTCACAACGACTACTCTTTTCTTTTGTAGCTGGTGTTCTTCTGTGTAAGGTTTGGTGTTTTGCCATGTATTCAATTGTGTTGGCCTATTTTTGTCTTACAAGGTCTTTATATATCTCTTCCATGAAACCCTAATAGGGCTTATGTGGCGGATTTATATTCTTGCCCTTATGCGGCAGATTTACTTTCTTGCCCTTCCATGTAGCTTTATGTGGCTTTTACCTTCTTGTCCTTCCATGTGGCTTTACTTTCTTGCACACTTAAACCAAGTTGACAACAATTACAACCCATATAAGGCTGTGGGAACAACAATCTCCCACTTTGTAATTGTTGGTAATACTCATAACAAAAGCCACTATGTAGCAGTTTTAATTCCCCCTAAATATGCACTTCCCCTTTCTTAACAGCTCCCCCTGCACTGTTGCTTCTCTCCCCCTTTGCCAACCAATTACAAATCTGAAAAACTCGCAAAGTAGAGATGGAGGATTCACCTGATTTTCAGGCTTGAGGAGGCATTTGCACAGATAGACTCAATCTATGCTTTTCAAACAGCTCTGTGGACAGAGATTTAGTTAGATCTTGTGTAGCCTCTTCAACAGATTTAGGTTCAACTTGCGAGAGTAAAGCAGTAGCTCCCACAATTCTTCTTCTTGTTGTAACTCTTGCTGATGGATCACCTATGATCTAATTTTCTTGATGAGCACTAGTCCACATTTTCTTTGGCTTTCTTTCTTGCATAGTCTTAGTTGCAAGAGGATCTCTTTCTTTATCAATCACATAGAAATTTCCAACTGTTCTCTTCCCAGTTGCAATAGTATTGCCTTCTTTACTCTTTACCTGACAACCTGTTTTTGTAAATATTACTTTATAGTCGTCATTGCATAGTTGGCTGATAGATGCTAGATTATATCTAAGTCTTTCAACGTGCAGAACATCTTTTAGTTTTCCTTTTCCAATATTCACTGACCCTTGACCACTGATGTTGAGTGAATCATCATTGCCAAACTTGACTCTACCTTCTCTTGATTTGTTTAGCTTTGATAATTTACTCTTGTCTCTCGTCATGTGCGAAGTGCATCCATTATCAAGGATCCACTGCTTATCCTTGCAATTAGCCTTTAGTGCAATTTCAGCTATATTAGCCACCTCCCATTTTGCTCTATATTCCTTCTTTTGAACTGGCTGGAAGATAGCTTTCTCCTTTTTCTCAGCTTTGACTGCACCGCTTGTTTTCACTGTGACATTGAGTGCCTTCTCTTGCTTGGGGAGAAGTGTCATGCATCTCTTGGCATTATGGCCATCCTGCCCGCACCTTTCACACTGTTACTTGTTCTTTGAAACCACTGGTTTGGGCTTCCACCAACACTCCTTGTCAATGTGTCCTTACCTTTTACAGTATGTGCAAGAACTCACGACAGGTGTTCTCCTCTGAATTTTGTATTGTCTCCCCCTGTATGTAGCATCGTATCTTCTCAAGTTGGAGACATATACTGGCCTTCTTCACAAGCAGTTACTCGCCTTATGACCCCAAACTCCACAATAAAGGCAATGACCTTGAAATTGCCTCTTCTTGGATCTGATCACAGCTTGTCTTCTTTTGTTCATCACTTGTTGTGTAGGCAAAGTAGCTGGCTTCTTTGCTTGTGTGACTTTCATTTCAGTCACCTTTTTCTCCTTCTTCTGTTCAGTCGTAGCCCTCTGCTAGCTGACTTTCTTTTCTTTATAAGACGTAGCAGCTATGGGCTGTTGCTCTTTAACCACATCCATCATTTTTGGCCTTGGCTTTGGTTTGATAACTATCTTCTCTTCTTCAGTTATCTTCACCTGAGTCACAGCCTTTTCTTTCAACTTCTGTGGCAAAGTTTCATTCTTCTTTTTCTTTTGTAGAGCTTGTTTCTCCTACCACTTCAAACTTCTGGAAGTTCTTCTCACTCTTTCTGAGTTGTTGCTGAAGTCTCAGCAACTCTATCTTCATTTCTTCAATTGTTGATGTCCTTGAGCCAAGCTCTATAGTAAGGTCTTCACATATTTTGATATGTTCTTCAAATTTTCTCTTCAAGTCAATATGTTCAGTCCTTATTTCATCCTTTTGACTTTCAGCTTCCACAGACTTTGCTTTAACTTGTTTTATGTGAGCCTCCAACTGTTTTATGGTTCTGCCCCTTCTGATTATCTCCTTTAAAGCTGCTTCCAACTCAGCTTCAAGATCTGACTCTTCTTCATCAACCTCCTCTTCCTCTTCAGAGGTTGAGCTACCACGTTGTGCTGATGCCATAAAGACATGCTCATCTGATGAGTCTTCATCTTCCTCCTCATCAGCTTCTTTTATTTGACTCACATAACTCTTGAATAAGGCTCTCTTCTTCTTCTGTGGGTTGGTAGTCTTCTTGCTGGACTTCTTTGATTTGAATGATGATCTTCTCCATCTTGAATTTTGCTCATCATCTCTATCCTCATCTTCATCATCAAGTTTCACTTTACACTGAGAAGCAAAGTGTCCAATCTGCCCACAATGATAACATCTCAAGGCCAGTTGTCCTTTTCCCTTCTTAGACCCCTTTTTGAATTTCCTAGTGAAATAAGCCAATACTTCACCTTCACTTTCTTCCTCATCCTTATCATCGTCCTCCTCACTGGATGATTCTTTCTCTTCTTTTATCTTCAAGTGCTTCATAGCTTTAAAAGCTGCCTCCTTTGATACCTTCGTTGTTGTAGAGTTTTCAGCTGACTTTATCCTCATCTCATATGCAATGAGATTGCATTGGAGTCATGCAGAGACATAGAATTAAGATCTCTACTCTCCTCTATGGCTGCTACCTTTGAGGCAAACCTCTCAGGTAGAATTCTCAGAATCTTCTTCACAACAGCTGAGTCCTTCTTGTTCTTCCCATGACTTCTCAGATCGTTCACAGCATCAATAACCTTGGTGAAGAACTCTTGGACTATCTCATTCTTCTGCATTCTGAGAGATTCATATCTCTCCTTGAACACTTGAAACTTAACCTCCTTCATTCTGCCATCACCTTCATAAACCTTCTGCAATCTGTCCCATATCTCCTTAGTAGATTTGCAGTCTATCACTTTAGCATACTCAACATCTGTCAATGCTGAAATGATGACATTTGAGGCCTTCCCATTTATCTCAAACTGCCTTAACTCCTCTGGGGTTGGGTCTTTACCTTCTTCCGGAGCCACAAAACCCTCCTGTACGCATTTCATCACGTTCATGCCCATGGTTGCAAATACCACTTGCATTCTTGCTCTCCATATATGGTAATTGGTTTCGTTGAAGATTGTAACCTTCTTGCTGTAATTGGTGTTAGTGCTGATACCAGCTTCCATTTCTTAGTATGCTGAACAAGTCAAACTTTGAGATCTCTTCAAACTAGTACACCAAGCTGTTAAGCTTCAAACTGGTGAACCAGTGCTCTGATACCAATTGAAGTTCTCGACTTCTCCCTAGGATCTACTAGTTTGTGATACTAAGAGGGGGAGTGAATTAGTATCACCACAATTCGCAATTCACAAGTAAGTGAACAACTTCAACCTCTTCTTAAAAGCAAACCCTTTCTCAGACTCGACTAAGCGATTTATTGCTACCTACTAATCACAATAGTCCCCAAAGTCACCTTTCAGACACCTTGCCTAATAAACAATACGGATGTTCTTGTTTAGGTCTTCGTTAGGTTATGGGTTGGCTGATACTTTAGCTGCATTCACAACTCAATTCAAAACACAGAACATAAAACAAATTAAGGACACACGAGATTTACGTGGTTCCGTCAACGTCACGTACATCCACAGTGGTAGGGACTCTCCCTCTACCAAGACTATCCACTATACTTGTAAATACAGGTTACAATGGATGTCTTTAATTCTCTGCTCCTTTCACTATTGCAATTACTAAGCAAGTACAATACAAAAGGTGTCACTTATTGTGTCTACCCTTCTTCTAGCTGGTCTTGCCTCTGTTGAATTGAAAGGCTGCTCTACTGCCACTTAGAAGTTCACTGCAACGCTCTCTAACCTCTCTTGAAAAAGTCTAGAAATACCTTGAGTTCAATGCTTCGCCAAAGTTCTTCTCTACGTTTTATCACACAACTCCTGCTTTCACCGTCTTATGGTCTCACCTGTCTCCTTGTCTCACAATCTCACTGTCTCACGGCTCGCCTATCCGTTTCTCTCTCTCTTGCTGTCCAGCCAGATTTCTCTCTCTTCTCGCCGGATTTCTCTCTCTTACCGCCTAATTTCTCTCTCTTCGTCCACCTTCGATTCTACCGATGGTTTCTCTCTCTTCATTCAGCCGGATCTCTCTCACTGTCCAATCGGATCTATCTCATCGTCCAGTCGGATCTGATTTTGGTCGTATCGTCTCTTTTCCGTTCACCCACTTAGTCGTTCACCTCTTTGTCTCCTTCCCCTATTTGGCCATCAGGTTTCTTGTGTTTTGGCCGACCACCCCTGTTCTTCCGACGATGACTTCTCTATCTTTTTTGGGTGTATTTTGGGCGTATCGGTGGTGTCCGATTTTCTCCCCTTTTTGGTCCTCTTTTCTCCTTCGCCCGACGACGGCTCTGATTTGACCGTATATATATTTTTCTCTTTTTCTCTCCTTCGTCTGACGAATTCGTTTTCTCTCTCTTCTTCTTTTTCGACGACGGCTACAATTTTCTTTTTCTCTTCTTCTTTCCATCGATGGCTCTTCTCTCTCTTCCAAGTGTTTTTTCTTTCTTCATTCCACAGCTACTCCTCTTCTCCTTTTTTCGCTCTGTTCATCCATCGGCTACTGTTCACTTAATGGATGCACTGTTCACTCGACGACTACTGTTCACGACGGCTACTCTTTTCTTTTGCAGTGGTGTTCTTCTATGTAGGGTTTGGTGTTTTGTCGTGTGTTCAATTGTGTTGGCCTTTCTATTATGTTTGACGGTTTCTCTCTCTAGATTTTGCCGTGTATTCAATTGTATTGGTCTTACCCTATTTTTGTCTTCCAAGGTCTTTATATATCTCTTCCATGAACCCCTAATAGGGCTTATGTGGCGGATTTATGTTCTTACCCTTACGTAGTGGATTTACTTTCTTACCCTTCCATATGGCTTTATGTGGCTTTTACATTCTTGCCCCTTCATGTGGCTTTTACCTTCTTGTCCTTCCATGTGGCTTTACTTTCTTGCACACTTAAACCTAGTTGACAACAATTACAACCCATATAAGGCTGTGGGAACAACAATTTACTTGCTACATCTATCATGTTCCTATTCATAGGAAGTAAGTCTTCACAAAAATATTGAATCAATAACTTACCATTTATCTAGTGGTATGGATAACTTACACACAGCTTTTTAAATCTCTCCCAATACTCATAAAGAGTTTGTCCATTGCAATGGTGAATAGCATAGATTTCCTTCCTTATATTAGCAACCTTAAAAGCCAAAAAATGCTATTCCAAAATCTACCTCTTTATCTCTTCCCATGTTGTAATTGACCTTGATTGTAAATAGTAAAGCTAATCCTTGACCTCATCAACTAAGAAGAATGGAAAAACTCTTAGTTTTATTTGCTCTTGTCACACCTATTGCCTTCATACTCGAATAAACAATATTAGAATTCCTTTAAATGGTTTTTGGGATCCTTATTTACATGATTAGAAAAAATGAGTAACAGATGCATCATTCCTAATTTCAGCTCAAAAGCTGTATCTAATTTAGGATATTCTATACACAAAGACTATAAATTAAAGTTAGGAGTAACAAACACTTTCAAAGTTTTACTATTCATAGCTAGGTCTTCAAGCTCTAAATCATTAGATGAATTACTTGATGCTAGGTGAGGTAACCATAAATTGCTCTTGATTCTATTAAGCCTTTCTTTTCAACTTATGCAAGGTTCTCCTAATTTTTGGATCAAAATTTATTTCCTTAAAGTGAGATGATTAAGTCATAAACCATAAATAAATATAAAACAAAAAGAAGCATGCAAAGATAATTGAAAGAAAAAAATCTATGAACAAAAACACAAAAAACTTGCTAAAGCCCTATTAAACAACATTTTTAGGGCTTATAAGGGTGAGGTTAATGACATCATTACTAGTTTTGCTCAAAATGTTGTTTCCTTTAAAAGAGTCTAATGTCATCACCTAATTCAACCTCAATTTTCTTGACAAATAGTATAGTCACAACCAAAAACACTAAAACACCAAAAATGCTTAAAAAACACAAAACTTCATAAACAAAAAGGGAGATATGTTATAATTGATTCAATAAAACTACATATATTTTTTTAAAAATGCAAAAATTGATGAACAACACTCCCTGGCAATAAAGCCAAACTTTTATAACTGTTATTAAGGCACCAAAAACTTAATAGCTTACTCTCATTATTAAAAAGTAGGTAGTGCGAACAAGGGTTAATCCTAAGAAGTGTAATCAATTAATCATTGATTAACTAAAAATTAAAGACATTAACATAATTAGAGATAAAGATGGTTATTTATATCTTAAAAAAACATACATAATAGCCACTAACAAGCCCTACAAGCTCTCAAAAAATAAAAATCTCTTAAAATCTTAAAGATATCATGATCTTATTTCTTAATCTTTTAGAATTTTTATATTGGTTTTCAAGCTAATTAAGGCCTAACTTCTTCATCAAAGTTATAGTTCTCTCTAGCTTTCCAACACAATAAATTTTTTCCAAAGAGAAGGTCTAAGACCAAGTTATGAGCTAGAAACTGAGATTGACTTAGTCTAACTCATGAAAGATTTTACATTGACTTCCCTATTATTTTTGAACCATTAAAAAACTAATTTGGGCTTAAACCTCTTCATAAAAATTGTATGCCTAGATGTTTATGTCAATTTATGCTTTTGAATCACTTAATTTAGATGTCTAAAACTCAAGTTATGTGCATAAACAGGAATCTTACTCAAATTAAGACTAGATTCTAGTTTTCTATCTTGTCTTTGAAGTAATGTCTCAAAGGCCAAATAAATTTAGATTAGCACTCTCAACCCCAATCTTGAGATGTCTATCACAACTTCATTGAAGACCACTTTTTCAATCTAAATCTCTAAGTTAGTGAGAAACCTAAAACAAGTAACAAAAATCAAAATGATAAAATGTTGAAATTTTTCCTACTAAAAGCAGATATTCTTAAATTTCCCCAAAACACACCGAAGTCACAAAATATATTCTAATTATCTTAAATAAGTATAAAACTCATTAAAAATAAATAAATGTAAAAGAAAATAAACATAATAAATTTTTACTCATTATTTGTCTAAAAAGGTTTCTACCTTTAACATGGTAATTAGGTATAAAGGCTGCCCTAGAGTGGTTATGGAGGGTTAATCTTATAGAAATAGAGATTGTACCATGATACCACTTGTTAGTATGTAATGCAACCCAAGAGGGGGAATGAATTGAGTTTAAATGGCTAAGGTTACTCAATGCTTTCCTAATTCTAACTTGAAGACATTAATCACAATAATAACTAATAAACAACTATAAACATAAGCAATATAAATGTTGCAAGTAAGTAGAAAGAGCTAGGGGAGAGAAAGTGTACAGTAATTTATAATGGCTTGATTTAATCAGAAGGCCATGCCCACTCATCAAGGTTCCCTCCTTAAGAGTTTAATCAACTATTAGTTCTTTTAATGGGTGAAGAAAACCATTACACACACATGGGCTCTTGACTTTAAAGCTTTTAAGAAGCTTGATACAAGGACACACATCCTTCACAATTTTAGTGCATACTCTTAAACTTAATGTCTATAGCACTTTTACTCTCAATTTTTCTCATTTTTCTTCTATTCAATTTTCACGTTTTGGCTCTTAATCTCTATTTTCATTTTTTTTTTGGGTTAAGATCATTAATTGTATTTTACAAATAAGAATTTATAGGCTTATAAGGCTCAAACTAGCTATGTTGTGTTGATATCTCTTTTCATAAAAAAAAAAAATCAATCAAAATTTAAAACAAAATCTAAAAACCTTTTCTATTGGGATATTTGTCAACTACAATACTTTGACTAGTTGACTAGTCCAAATGTTTTGGAACTCTTAAACTTTTTTCACTTTTGCAACATCAACTAACCAACTAGTCCAATAATTAGTTTGAAATTTTTGTAACCTTTTAGCCTTTTTTAGATTTCTTTATGTTGTTTAATTGATAGGATTGATCAATTGGTCTTATTTTTCTATTAACTTTAAATCATTTTGATTCTTTCTAACTTCCTTTAAGATCTCCTAAGAACTACCTTAAAAACCTTTCTAAAATTGGAATATAAAATATTACAAGACCTTTAAACAAATAATTAGTATAATTCAACTTCAAAGGTCTTAATATGTGTAAGACCTTTTTTATTGGGATATTTGTCGACCATGGTACTTTGACTAGTTGACTAGTTCAAATGTTTTGGAACCTTTTAGCTTTTTTCACTTATGTGACATTAATTAACTAACTGGTCCAATGATTGGTTTGAAATCTTTATAACTTTTTACCTTTTCTTTAGTTTTCTTTAAGTTGTTTAATTGATAGGATTAGTCAATTGGCTTCAATTTTCTATTAGCTTTAAATCATTTTGATTGTTTCCAACTTCCTTTAAGATTTGTCAAGATCTCCTTTAAAAACCTTTCTAAAATTAGAATATAAAGAAGATTACAAGACCTTTAAACAAATAGTTAGGACAATTCAAATTCAAAGGTCTTAATATGTATAGCATATAATCAAAGATAAATACTCTATAATAAGAACAAATATGCTAAACAATCACTTAATTAATCATGAATTGGAATACATACAATCAATTAATTAGTGATTAAACAAAATACTCAATTATGGCTATTTATAACACTCAATCATGGGAAATAGATCAAAACCTACTATACTAAGCACATGATCAAAACATTTTGAACAAGATCTACTATATGATGACAAACCAAAGTTATAAATTCTATATTTCATATTTTTGTCACAACTTGACATGTTTATTTTGTTATGTTGGGTATGAATCATATTTACTAGCATTATTCTTTTGTTTTCATTATTCCTCTTGATGCAATACATTTTTCAAGGAGAAATAATGTTTCTTCTTAAAAAAGAAACCTTAACCACAAAGGGAAAGATTGGCACCTTTTGCTATGTTTAATGTTTTTGTAATGTGGTATTAGATGTAATTGTAAGACTAATAAATGTTCTTATGCTTGTTTAGGGTTTTGTACTTGGGTATTATGGTAGTCATAATAATAGAGATTTCTTTGAACATTTATGAAAATCTAAAGTCAATAAGGCCTCTTTTAACTACTCTAACATTTCATTAGTTCTTTAAGGGCTTAAGAATTGTTGGATATGTTTCTCATGTATGAAATATCCATAACATTTGAATTATAAAATTATAATCTAAAATTATGTATCAATAGTTCAAATGTTGTGAATATTTTATATGTGACAAACATATAATTCTCATGCCTTTAAATAATTGAAGAAATGTGAAAGTAACTATAAGAGGCCTTAATGTCTTTAGACTTTTTTGAAATGTCCAAAACAAAATTATTATTACTAATCGTAATACGAAACCTAACTCCAAAACCTTAAACAATTGGAAATATATATTAGCCTTACAATTGCATCTAATATAGCTTTATAGAAACAATAAATTTAGTAAAAAGTACTATTTTTCTCTTTCGTCCCTTTTTTATTAAAGATGTTTTTAAGAAGAAAATTTTTTCTTCTTAAAACTGAAGCATAAGAGTAAAGCTATTTACCATAATTACGATATTTAAAATAAAATATTGGAAGGCCATTAAGTTGGTTATATTAACCATGCTTAATAACTTATGATTTTAGTAAATTATGGATCCAAAAAAAATCAAAATTACTTGTAAAATACTCTATGGTGAATTAATTGATCTAATAAGTAACCAATCTTACTAGAACCATGGGAATGGTCATAAGTTGCTTGAATACAAACATATAGATGACCTCCATATTGGAGTATAGTGAGTATTGAGAGAGTATAAAGAGAAAAAATAGAGAGTAAAGAAGAAGTTTGAAAAGAGAAGACTTAGATTATAAAGAGAGAAAAAGTATAAAGTGACAAAATATGAAGAGAAAAGAAATAAAAAGAGAAAATGTAGGGATAAAAGAAAGTATGGAGAGAGTAGAAAAAAAATGTGAAAGTAAGTGTAAACAAAAAATTTCATGTCTTTTAATTGTTAAGCATAAGTGATGTGAAGGAAAATTATAGAGTAATTTAAATATGCTTATAAGGTTGGTCTCTATATGAATCCTTTGATTAGTCCTCTTTGTTACTTTATCAAGGATAGTAGAGGCTTGATCTAGAGGCTATGAGAATGGTTTGACTTTATAAGAGTCATAGAGGATTGATCTCAAATAGAGAAAATTTTAAACTTAGAAGGGCCAAAGAGGCTTCCACTCAGGAGGAGATTTAAGTGACTATGCTTTCTTTCATGAGCTTTAAGCTTGAAGACAAAAGTTTGAGTTGTTAAAGGAATGAATTCAAACAAATTTTGTTCTTTAGGTGTGTGTTTGATACATTTAGGGATTTTCTAAAGCAACTTGCCAAGGCAGCAGGTGAAGCAACCTACCAAGGTAGCAAGTGAGGCAACCTGCCAAGGCAATAGGTGAAGCAGCACTGGTAGCAAGGAAGAGAACTTGCCAAGGTAGTAAGGGAGGCAGCACTAGTAGTAGGCGGAGAGAACTTGCAACGAAGATAACCTCTAGCTAAGAAAACCGATAGCGTAGAGAACCTACAAAGAAGAGACCGACAAAGCTTAAGCAAAGATTGGCAATGAGGAAAAAGAAGATCCATTTTTTGTAACAGCAACCTATGCACATTGAGTGATCTTTCTCCAAGAAAGTTTTCATTATAAACCTTTTATGTACTTCTTGAAAAAGGGTGGGAGACCCTTGGAGTGATTAGGAGATCATCTCATCTAGTGATTGGAAGATTAAACCTTTAAGTGATTGGGAGGTCAACTCAGTAATGGGGAGATTATTGTAAGTGGTTAAGGAGTGATCCTTACACACCATAATTGTATCCCTTGATAATAAGAGTGGATTGTGTAATTTAGGAGTATTCATATCACACCGTGGATGTAGCTCACACTTTGTGGGTGAACCACGTAAAAATTACAATGTGTTCTTAAGTGCTTGTGTTTGATTGATATCTGTATGATTGCTCTAACATAAAGAAGAAAGACAAAAATTGGATCATCGACTCTAACAAGTCATAGAGGTTAATCCAAAAAGATTTGTCAAAAACGAGCATCTCACACTGATGCACCCCTCCCCCTTTCAATGTGAGACCTAAGAAGGTCCTCATGAAGTGGTATAAGAGCTAGTTTTCTCTATTGATCTAATTTGTCTACTAATAATGTTTATTGCTGCTGTGAATCTTTATTGGTTGATATCATGGTGTTGTTCCCATAGCCTTGTATGGGTTGTAATTGTTGTCAACTAGATTTAAGTGTGCAAGAAAGTAAAGACATATGGAAGGGCAAGAAAGTAAAGCCACAAGGAAGGGCAAGAAAGTAAAGCCACATGGAAGGGCAAGAACATAAATTTGCTGCGTAAGCCCTATTAGGGTTTCATGGAAAAGAGCATATAAAGACCTTGGAAGACAAAATTAGGGTAAGGCCAACACAATTGAATATACGGCAAAACACAAAAGTGTGTCAACGGCCAAATAGAGAAAACAGAAAAACACAACATACGGCCAAAGCACACCAACGGCAAGCGAATGGTAGAACAAGGGACGACAAAATAGAAAAGAAGCCGTAGTGAACAGTGTAACCGTCGAAAAGGGACTGCCAGCTGAAAAGAGAGAGAAACCAATGCGTGACGATAGACCACCGGCACACCAACGATCAGTGAGGAAATGACACGGTGAGAGAGAAATCTGAGTTGGAACGAGTAAGACGAGACCAGATCGAGAACCGAGGAGACCAGATCCGAGCTGGAACAGGTGAGACGAGACCAAATTGGGAACGGGTGAGACTAGATCCGAGCTGAAACGGGTGGACGAAGAGAGAGACCATCAGCAGAACAAAGGAAATTCGGCTAGACGGTGAGAGAGTGAACGGCTGGACGGTAAGAGAGAGAAATCCAGCGGTAAGAGAGAGAAATATGGCTGGACAACAAGAGAGAAAGAAACGGACAGTGAGATCGTGGAGCAAGGAGACAGGTGAGACCGTGAGACGGTGAAAGCAGGAATTGTGTGAGACAACGTAAAGAAGGAATTCGGCGAAGCATTCTAAGAACTCAACGTATTTCCAGACTTCTTCAAGAGAGGTTAGAGAGCGTTGCGGTGAACTTCTAAGCGGCAATGGAGCAGCCTTTCAATTCAATAGAGGCAAGACAAGCTAAAAGAAGGGTAGACACAGTAAGTGACACTCTTTGTATTGTACTTGCTTAGTAATTGCAATAGTGAAAGGAGCAGAGGATTAAGACATCCATTGTAACTGGAATTCTTAAGTATAGTGGATAGTCTCGGTAAGGGAGAGTCCCTACCACTGTGGATGTACGTCACGTTGACGGAACCACATAAATCTCGTGTGTCCTTAATTTGCTTTATATTTTGTGTTTTGAATTGAGTTGTGAATGCAGCTAAAGTATCAGCCAACCCATAACCTAACGAAGACCTAAACAAGAACATCCGAATTGTCTATTAAGCAAGGTGTTTGAAAGGTGACTTTGAGGACTATTGTGATTAGTAGGTAGCAATAAATCTACCTTAGTCGAGTCTAAGAAAGAGTTTGCTTTTAAGAAGAGATTGAAGTTGTTCACTTACCTGCAAATTGCGAATTGTGGTGATACTGATTCACCCCCCTCTCAGTATTACAAACTAGTAGATTCTAGGGAGAAGTCGGGAACTTCACATGGATAGCTTGAATAGTGTTAATGGTATGGCCATTCCCACTTTTGATGGACAACTTTATCAGTTATGAAATAATAAAATGCTCCCATATCTGATGTCACTTGGTCTTAATGTGTTTGAGTTTGCTATTAAAAACTTTATCCCTATTGCTGAAGGATATGCTATGACGCCTACTGATAAAAAGAATTTGGAGTGTGATAGAAAGGCAAGAAATGCCTTATATGCCTTTTTGTTAGACAAAGAATTCACCAAAGTGATGGGATGCAACACAGCCAAACAAATCTGGGACAAATTGAAGAACATTTATAAAGGAGACAAGGTTGTGAAGGAAGCCAAGCTACAAATCTGGATGAGCAGATTTGAAGATATAAAGATGCAAAATGATTAATCTATGGATGTCTTCTTCACAAGAGTCAACAAAATTGTGTGCTCTATTAGAGGCTATAGAGAGGAGATCAACAATGCTACTGTGGTAAGGAAGATACTTAGAACCTTACTAGGAGTTTACAATGCCTAGGTTTCCTCTATAGAAGATAGAGATTTGGACAGGTTGTCCTTAGATGATTTGCACAACATATTAGTGGCTCATGAAATGAGAATAGCCCCAATGAAGAAAGAAAAGAAGTCTAAGATGGAGAAGGAGTTGGCTTTCAAAGCAATGAAGAAATTAAAGATTAAAGACCAAGAAGAAGAATCCAATAGCAGCTTTGAAGAAGAAGATAGTGATATTGAACTGGATGAAGTCATGGAATACATCACCAAAAATATAAGGAAAGGAAAAGGAAAGTACAAGGGAAAATTACCCTTGAAGTGCTTTAGCTATGGAGACATAGGGCACTTTGCCATGGACTGCCCATAGAGAAGAGAAGCAAACAGTGATGATGATGATGAGCCAGCCCTACGAAGGAGAACAAAGAAATTCAGCTATTCTAAAGTTGGAAATTCAAGTGCCAAAAGGAAAAAGCAACTTATTGAGCCCATCTTTGATGACTAATGTTAGATTTGTTATCAACACCATCTCATACGATTATATGTGTTGATTTGATGTTATAAATGTCGTTGAGATGTAATGAGGTCATTGGGAGAAACCAGTGATGACAAGTTAACCCTAGCATTGAGGAGTCAATGTTAACTGTGACCCTAAATTTTAGGAAGTAAATGTTGACCATTGACCCTAAATTTTAAGACTTAAATCTAGCCATTAATTGTAGGGCAACATGTGGGGATTAACAATGACCATTGATGATCATGTAACCCTAATCCCAAGGCTCTATAAATACCCCTAAGTGTCTTACAAAAAGAAAATAAGGGGCTATAGAAAATTGAGTGAACAACAAAAGCAAGGCAACCAGCCAAGGAAAGAAAGAAAAAGGGCAAGGCAGCTAACCAAGGAAAGTGCAGTAGCCACCAAAGAGAGGCAATAAGGTAGCCAGCCAGGGAGAGTGTAGCAGCCACCAAGGAGAAGTAGAAAGGTGCAGTTGGCTGAGGAGGAAAGAAAGAGAGCAAGGTAGCTGGCCACCCACACCAATACATCCAATAGGCTTTCCAGCAAACCAATAGCACATCCCTACATGTCCATGAGGGTATACCAGCAACAACATGTTGAACCCATCTTTGATGGCTAATGTTGGATTTATTGCCAACACCATCTCACATAGTTATATGTGTTGATTTTATATTTTGAATGTCATTGAGATGTAGTGAGGTCATCGGGAGAAACTGGTGATGACAGACCAACCTTAGTGTTGAGGACTCAACGTTGATTATGACGCTAAATTTTAGGGGTTATGATTGACTGTTGACCCTAAATTTTAGGAAGTCAATGTTGACCATTGACCCTAACTTTTAAGAATCAAATCCAGTTGTTGATTGTAGGGCAACATGTGGGAATTAACGATGACCGTTGATGATCGTGTAGCCTTAATCTCAATGCTCTATAAATAGCCCTATGCGTCTTGTAAGAAGGGGGTATGCTGCAGAAAATTGAGAGAGTTGGCCAAAGAGAGAGGTGAGGTGAGCAGTAAACCTAGGGAAAAAGAGAGGTGAATGACAAAAGAGAGCAGCCACTAAGCAAGGTGCAACCAGCTAAGAAGGAGAGAAAGAGAGTAAGGGGCAGCTGACCAAGGAGAGTGCAGCAGCCACCAAGGAGAGGCAGCAAGGCAGCCAGCCAAAGAGAGTGCAACAACCACCAAGGAGAAGCAACAAGGTGCAGCTTGCCAAGGAGGAAAGAAAGAGAGCAAGGTTGTCGGCCATCCACACCAGCAAACCCTCACCAAGACAGTCACTGCACCAGCAAGCCCTCACAAAGGTGACAGAAGTAGCTAGCCACCACACCAGCACATCCAGGAGGCTTTTCAGCAGACCAGCAGCATGTCTCTGCATGTCCAAGAGGGTATACCAGCAACAGTAGACGTCCCTGTAGGTCTAGAAGGGTATACTAGTAGTAGTAGCACATTCCTGCATATCCAAGAGGGTATACCAGTAGCAGTAGCACATCCCAGCACGTCTAAGAGGGTATACCAATAGTAGCAGACATCCCTGCAGGTCCAGGAGGGTATACCAGCACTAGCAGCACATCCCTGCACGTCTAGGAGACTTCCCAGCAGCAACAGCATGTCCAGGAGGCTTCCGAACAGCTGCAGCATGTAGGGAAAGTAGCAGTGGCACAAGAAAACAGCTGCAAAGCACGGGGAGAATAGTAGCGGCTCAAAAAAATGGCTGCAGTGCATAAGGAGAGCAGCAATAGCATGAGAAAATTGCTACAGTGTGCAAGAAGAGCAGCAATGGCGCGAGAAAGCAGCTACAATGCGTAAGGAGAGCAGTAGCGGTGTGAGAAAACAGTTGCAATTCACAGGGAGAGAAGCAACAATGTGAGAAAATTGCTGCAGTGCACAGGGAGAGCAGCAGTGGCACGAGAAAGCAACTGCAGCATGCAGCTGCGGGAGAAAACTGCTGTAGTGCGCATGGAGGGTAACAGTGGTGCAACAAAACAGCTGTAGCGCACAAGGAGAGCAGCAGCGGCAGCAGCGGTGCGAGAAAACTGCTGCAGCATGTAGGGAGAGCAGCAGCGGTGTGAGAAAACTACTGCAGCATGTAGGGAGAGCTGCAAGAGTGCGAGAAAACAGCTGCAACGCGTGGGGATAGTAATAGCTACGTGAGAAAGCAGCAATAGTGCATGTGGATAGCAGCAGTCGCACGAGCGGATAGCAGGTATAGCTTGTGCGGACAGCAGGTAGAGCTTGTGTGAACAACGGGCACAGCTTGTGTGGACAGTAGGTAGAGCTTGTGCGAACAGCGGGCATAGCTTGTGCGGACAGCGTGCACCACTTGTGCGGACAGCAGGCACAGTGTATGCGGACAGCAGGTAGAGATTGTGCGGATAGCGGGCACAACTTGTAAGAACAATGGGCACAACTTGTGTAGACAGCGGGCACAGCGCATGCGAACAGCAAGCACAACACGGTAGTGTGAACGGACAGTATTAACTATGCACGCGGACAACAGCAAATAGACGTGGTAGCGCGTACGGATAGTATTAATAGTGTGCGTGGACATAAGCAGCAGCGTGTGGGCAGCACTAGCAACAGGTGAAAACAACACCGACAGCGAAGGAAGGAGAAGATCCATATTCTGCTCTAGAAGTCTATATACATTGAGTGATCATTCTCCAAGAATGGTTTTAATCACAAACTCTTGATAAACATGTTGAAAAAGGGTGGGGTACCCTTGGAGTGATTGGGAGATTAACTCTTTGTTCGAGAGATCGTTGTAAGTGGTTAAGGAGTAGTCCTTCCACAAGTGGTTAAGGAGTGATCCTTCCACACTATAACTGTATCCCTTGATAACAAAAGTGGATTATGTGATTTAGAAGTGATCCTATCACATCGTGGACGTAACTTACACATTCTGAGTGAACCATGTAAAAATTGTCGTGTGTTCTTGGGTACTTGTGCATTAATTTTTATTCGTACAATCACGCTCATATGAAGGAGAAAATTAAAAATTGAAGCGTTGGTTTTAACAAGTCACAAAGGTTAAATCCGAATCAATTTGTTAAAAAAGATAGCTCACACTAATTCACCCCCCTTTTAGTGTGAGACTTACAACAGTCCTCATCAAGTGGTATCAGAGATAGTTCCTCTATTGATCCAATTTTTCTGCTTTTAAGTGAAGTTGTGCATTGCTGTGTGAGTTTTTATCTTTACTGCTGCTTAAGATCATGGATAGCATGAATAGTGTTAACAGTCAGGGCATCTTTACATTTGATGGACAGAATTATTAGTTATGGAACAATAGAATGCTCTAATATCTAATGTCCCTTGGTCTTGATGTGTTTAAGCCTATTGTTAGTGGCTTTATCCCTATTGTTGAAGGTGATCCTATGACGCTAATTGATAAGAAGAACTTAGAGTGTGATGGAAAGGTGAGAAATGCCTTATACGCCTCCCTGTAAGATAAAGAATTCACCAAGGTGATGGGGTGCAACACTGCCAAGCAAATCTAGGATAAGCTAAAAAACATCTATGAAGGAGACAAGGTTGTGAAGGAAGCCAAGCTACAAATCTAGAGGAGCAGATTTGAAAACATAAAGATGCAAAATGATGAGACTGTGGATACATTCTTCACAAGAGTCAACAAAATTGTGTTCTCCATCAGAAGCTATAGAGAGGAGATCCACGATGCCACTGTAGTAAGGAAAATACTCAGAACCTTGCCAAAAGCTTACAACGCCAAAGTCTCTTCCATAAAAGATAGAGATTTGGATAGACTGCCCTTAAAGGACTTGTATAGCATATTGGCGGCTTATGAAACAAAAAAAGCCCCAATGAAGAAAGAAAAGTTGTTTAAGGTGGAGAAGGAGCTAGCCTTCAAGGCAATGAAGAAGTTAAGGATTAAAGACCAAGAAAAGGAATTTGTCAACAGCTTTGGAGAAAAAGATGGTGATACTGAACTGGATGAAATCATGATATACATCACCAATAATATAAGGAAAGGAAAAGGGAAGTACAAGGGAACACTACCCTTAAAGTGCTTTAGCTGTGGAGTAATTGGGCACTTTGTCATGGACTGCCCAAAAAGAAGAAAAGCAAACAATGAGGATGATGATAAGCCGATCCTAAAAAGGAGGACAAAACAATCCAACTACTCTAAAGTTGGGAATTCAGGTGTCAAAGGAAAAAAGAAATTCTTCAAATTCAAAAGAAGGAATTTTCTAAGCAAGTTAGATGAAGAGGATTCTGAAGAAGAAGTTGATGATGATTCCGATGATGAGGCTACAAAGGATGTGCTGATTGCTCAAGCAAATGATGATCAAGACTCTTCATGTGATGAGGAATCAATAGAAGAGGATAAGGATAAGTTAGTGCAGCAACTTAAGAAGGAATTAAGAGCTTGTTTGCACAAAAACAACAAGCTAGAAAAAAAGGTAAAACATCTCAAGAAACTGTATGAAAATTTTACTGTTGATGAATCTAATCTCCATATGAAAGAAAAGGAGTTTGAAGCAAAAGAAGAGGAGTACTTAAAGAGGATTGAGGAGCTGATTGTACTTGAGGCAAAGTAAGGAAAGATACACGAAGATCTTGGCGCTAAGGTGATTGCACAAGAGCAAGAGGTGTTGATTTTGTAAGCCATGCTCCACACGGACGAGTCCAAGTTAAAGAAGCATGAAAAAAGTTTTATACAAGCCATGGAACTGAAAGGAGAGTCATCATCAGTAAATGTCATCAAGGAGGATGCTACTAGAAAGTTGAATGAGTGTCTAAGCAATCAAAGACCTCATTCCATGGGGAAGAAAGGACTTGGCTACATTGTAAAGCCGAGTGAGAAGGTAGAAGAAAAGAAGAAAATTGTGTTTGTGTTCGAAAGCAAGCATAATGACATGATTGAGAAGAAAGACCAACCCAAGTTAAAATGGGTTAGGAAAGACGTGGTGGAGACTCCCATGCATAAGAGATAGACTATCAAAAATGGAGACAAGGTTGCCATACTAGTTATTGAAGATAAGAGACATGGACTTGGTGAAAGAAGAAAATCCAAATTCAAAGGATTTTGCTAGAGCTATGGTAAGTATGGGCATAAGGCTAAAGCTTGTTGGAATACTCAGCCTATAATGAAAAGGAATGTGAGGCAAGAGTCTAAGGGGAGACTTTATCAAGAAAGGAGATAGTCTTAAGTGGAAATTTGATTTATTGGAAGAAATTTATGGAAGATGCGAAAAGTCTGCACATATTGTTAAGGATTGCTTGACATTACTACCCGATCAAAGAGTACATAGGAGAACACCCACACATGCTCTCACATTCAGCTAAACATTGCTGCCTGGTCAAAAAGTGTAAAGGAGAACACCTACACATGCTCCCACATTCGACCAAAGAAGAAGAAGAGGAAAAGAAACATGTGGATCCTTAACACCTACACATGCTACTCGGTCAAAAAGTCTATAGTTATGAAAGTAGCCTTAACAGCTTTCAAGAAAGAAAAGCCATGGATCCTGGATAGTATCTGCTTTTTACATATGATAGGAGACTCCAAGATGTTCAAGGAAGTAGCAAAATATGATGTAAGGTTCGTTAGATTTGGCAATGATGGTGTCTTAAAGATTACAGGTATTGGTATTGCTAAAATTGGTGTAGAAAAGCTGCAATTAAAGAAAGTGTTGTATATTGAAGGGCTAAAAAGAATCTCATCAGTGTTAGCCAGCTTTGTAATGATGGACATAAAGTTATTTTCAACAAGAGTGGCTGCACAGTAAAGAGATTAAGAGATGATGCTATTCTTACTAAAGGTGAAAAAACAAATGGAAACTTATACCAAGTTTCTAGAAGCAAAAGCACATGCTACATGAGCACCAAAGATGAGAATGTGTTATGGCATAAAAGATTGGAACATACTAGACAAAAGAGGCTAAACTTAAGTATTCACCACCCCCTAGAGGCTAAGGTATACATCCAACCCCTATCCCCTTCCCTCTTTTATTTTTCTTTGGATTTGTTGACAAAGGGGGAGATATTTTGCATAAATCCAAAGAGAGTATGTATTGATAAAAAGGGGGAGTAGCATGATGAACAAAGGTAGAGAAGCAGAAAGGGGGAGTTAAACCAGGTTAAGGGAGATGCATGGCTTAGGGGGAGCTGTGAATGACTATGTGCAGGGGATGTTGTGCATGGTTAGATTCAATGTGTTATCAACAAATCCAAAGGGGAAGATTGTTGAGCTCATCTTTGATGGCTAATGTTGGATTTGTTGTTAACACCATCTTAAATGGTTATATGTGTTGATTTGATATTATGAATGTCGTTGAGATGTAGTAAGGTCATTGGGAGAAACTGGTGATGACAGGTCAACCCTGGCGTTGAGGAGTCAACATTGACCGTGACCCTAAATTTTAGGGGTCAAGATTAACTGTTGACCGTTGACCCCAAATTTTAGGAATCAAATCTTACTGTTGATTGTAGGGCAATATATGGGAATTAACGATAATTGTTGATGATCATGTAGCCCTAATCTCAAGGCTCTATGAATACCCCTATGTGTCTTGTAAGAAGGGGGTGTGCTACAAAAAATTGAGAGAGCTAGCCAAAGAGAGAGGTGGGGTGAGTAGTAAACCTAGGGTAAAAGAGAGGTGAATGACAACAGAGAAGGCAACCACCAAGTAAGGTGCAACCAGCCAAGAAGGAGAGAAAGAGAGCAAGGGGTAGCTGGCCAAGGAGAGTGTAGCAGCCACTAAGGAGAGGCAGTAAGGCAGCCAGTCAAGGAGAAGTAGCAAGGTGTAATCGGCCAAGGAGGAAAGAAAGAGAACAAGGTAATCGGCCACCTATACTAGCAAACCCTTACTAAGATAGCCACCTTACCGGCAAGCCCTTATAAAGGTGACAACAGCAGCGCGCGCGAGCAGCATTGGCAACAGGTGAAACAACACCCACAATGAAGGAAGGAGAAGATCCATATTCTACTCTAGTAGTCTGTATACATTAAGTGATCATTCTCTAAGAAAGGTTTTAATCACAAACTCTTGATAAATGTGTTGAAAAAGGGTGGGATACCCTTAGAGTGATTTGTAGATCAACTCCTTGATCGGGAGATCGTTGTAAGTGGTTAAGGTGTAGTCCTTTCACAAGTAGTTAAAGAGAGATCCTTCCATACCATAATTGTATCCCTTGATAACAAAAGTGAATTGTGTAATATAAGAGTGATCTTATCACACCATGGACGTATCTCATACATTATGAGTGAACCACGTAAAAATTGTTGTGTGTTCTTAGGTGCTTGCACATTAATTTTTATTCATACAGTCACACTCACATAAAGGAGAAAATTAAAAATTGGATCATTAGTTCTAACAAGCCACAGAGGTTAAATTCGGATCAATTTATAAAAAAAGATGGCTCACACTAATTCACCCACCTCTCAATGTGAGACCTACAACAGTCCTCATCATAGCAGATATCCCTGTAGGTCCAAAAGGGTATACCAGCACCAGCAGCATGTCCCAACACATCCAGGAGACTTCCCAACAGAAGCAGCACATCCAGAAGGCTTCCTTACACTAGCAGCACATCCAAGAGGCTTCCCAATAGCAATAGCATGTCCAGGAGACTTCCCAGCAGCAGCAGCATGTTTAGGAGGCTTCCTTGCACCAGCAGCACGTCTAGAAGGATATACTTACACTAGCAAACACCACCAAGATAGCAACCGCGCCAACAAACACCACCAAGGCAGCAGCTGGCAGGAGGTGAAGCAGCAACCGGCAAAAGGTGAAGCAGTAGCAGAAGGGTCCAGCATCAGCAAACCACCAAGGCAACAACTGGCAGGAGGTGGAGCAGCAACTAGCAGGAGGTGGAGCAGCAACTAGCAAGAGGTGGAGCAGTAGCAGAAGAGTCCTACACCAGCAACCAACATGCAGACAACAGCGGTGTGCAAAGACAGCTGCAGCGCATGGGCATAGCAGCAACAGCACGAGAGGACAACTGCAGCGTGTGGGTATAGCAGCAGCGGCACGAGAAGACAGCAGCAGTGTGTGTGGATAGCAGCAGCGTGCTCAAATAACAGGAACAGCGTGTATGGACAGCAGCCACAATGCGTGCGAACAGAAGCAATAGCGCACGCAGACAATAGCAGCAGCAGCACGCGGGGACAGCAGGAACAGCGTATGCAGTAAGCAACCACAATGCGCGCGGACAGCAGGAGCAGCGCGTGCAGAGTGTGTGTAGACAGTAGCAGCAAAGCAAGTGGATAGCAGCAACTACACAAGTGAATAATAGGAGCAGAACATGCAGAGTGCATGTAGACAGCAGTAGCAGCACATTCGGGCAGCATTAGCAGCGTGCATGGACAATAACAGCAGCGTGTGCAGACAGCATTAGCAACTTGCGTAGACAGTAGCGACACCATGCACAGACAGCAGGAGCAATGCACATGAACAGCAGTTGCAGCGCGTGTGGATAGCATTAGCAGCAGACAGTATTAGCAGCTTGCGTAAACAGCAACGGCAATGCGTATTGACAGCATTAACATCGCATGCAGCACCGACAACAAGTGAGACAACACCAACAGTAAAGGAAGGAGAAGATCCATATTCTGCTCTAATAGTTTGTACACATTGAGTGATTGTTCTCTAGGAAAGGTTTTACCATAAACTCTTGATAAATTTGTTGAAAAATAGGGTGGGATACCCTTGGAGTGATCGGGAGATCATTGTAAGTGGTTAAGGAATGATCCTTCCATAACCAAATTGTATCCCTTGATAACAAGAGTGGATTGTATGATTTAGGAGTGATCCTATTACATCGTGGTCATAGCTCACACATTGTGGGTGAACTACGTAAAAATTTTCGTATGTACTTGGGTGCTTGCGCATAACTTATATTCATACGGTTGTACTCACATAAAGAAGAAAAATAAAAAATTGGATCATCAAATCCAAATTGATTTGTAAAAAGAGTAATCTCACATTGATTCACCCCCTTCTCAGTGTGAGACCTAAAATGATCCTCATCACAACTCTTTAAATCCAAAAGAAGAAATTATTTGAGCAAGCTGGATAAAAAAGATTCTGAAGAAGAAGTTGATGATGATTCCAATGATGTGCTACAAAGAATGTGCTGGTCGCTCAAGCAGATGATGATCAAGAATTTTCAAGTGATGAAGAATCAACCAAAGAGGAAAAGGATAAGTTGGTGTAGCAATTTGAGAATGAGTTGAGAGCTTATTTGCGTAAAAATAATAAGCTGGAAAAAGAGGTAAAACATCTCAAGAAGCTGTATGAAAATTATGCTATTAATGAATCTAATCTCTAGGTGAAAGAAAGGAGTTTAATGTAAAAGACGAGTACTTGAAGAGAATTGAGAAGTTGATTGCACTTGAGGCAGAGTAAAGCAAGATACATGAAGATCTAGATGCTAAGGTGATTGATAAGAGCAAGAGGTGCTGATTTTGCAAGCTAAGCTCCATAAGGCTGAGTCTGAACTAAGGAAGCATGAAGAAAGCTTTATACAGGCCATGAAAGTGAAAGGAGAGTCATCTTTAGCAAATGCCATCAAGGAGGATACTACCAAAAAGTTGGATGAGTGTCTAAGTAAACAACTCATTCTATAGGGAAGAAAGGACTTGGCTATATTGAAAAGTCAAGTGAGAAGGTAGAAGAGAAGAAGAAAATTGTGTTTGTACCTGAAAGCAAACATAATGGCGTTATGGAGAAGAGAAACCAACCCACGCTAAAATGGGTTAGGAAAGATATGGTGAAAACTCCCATCCAAAGGAAACAGGTTGTTAAAGATGGAAAGAAGGCTACCACAATAGTTACTGAAAATAGGAGACATGAACTTGGTGAAAGAAAAAAGGTAAGGAGACAATCTCAGGTGAAAATCAGCCATATTCCACAATAGACATACTGTTGATGATTACTTGATATTGCTACTCTATTAAAGAGTACAAAGGAGAACACCTACACGTGCTCCCATATTTAGCCAAATATTACTACCCGGTCAAGGAGTGCAAAGGAGAACACCTACACATGCTCCTAAATTCAGCCAAAAAAAAAAAAGGAAGAGAAATGACTAGTTGTGGAAATAGCCTTAAAAGCTTTCAAGAAAGAAAAGTCATGGATCTTAAATAGTGGTTGCTCTTCACATATGACAGGAGACTCCAAGATGTTAAAGAGAGTAACAAAATGTGATGGAGGGTTAGTCAGATTTGGCAATTATGGTGCCTTAAAAATTAAAGGTGTAGGTGCTATTGAAATTGGTACAGAAAAACTAAAATCAAAGAAAGTACTTTATGTTAAAGGGCTAAAACACAATCTTATTAGTGTTAACCAGTTTTATGATGATGGACATGAAGTTACTTTCAACAAGAGTAGCTGCACAGTAAAGAGATCAAGTGATGGTGCTATTTTTACCAAGGGAGAAAGAACAAATGGAAACTTATACCAAGTTTCCAACAACAAAAACATATGCTACATGAGCGCCAAAGACGAGAATTTGTTGTGGTATAAGAGATTGGGACATCTTAGACAAACAGGGCTGAACAAATTGTCCAAAAATGAAGTTGTGAAAGATGTACCCAAGCTAAGAAGAGAAAGAGATGCAATTTGTAGCATTTGTCAAAAAGGAAAGATGGTGAATGCTACCCACAAAAATGTGGAGACTCAAACAAAGAAGTCATTGGAGTTCATTCATTTAGATATATTCCCCAAACCTTTGTCAAGAGAGATGTTCCAAAAGTTAAGGCTGAATTTATGTGTTCAGCCACCCCTTAGAAGCTAAGGTATGCCTCTAACCCCTTTCCTCTTCCCTCTTCTATTACTCTTTGGATTTGTTGTCAAAAAGGAAGATATTTTGCATAAATCTAAAGAGAGTATATACTAATCAAAAGAAGGAGTAGCTTGAAAGGGGGAAATATTGTTAAGGGCGAGAAGCAAAAAAAAGGGTAAGTTAAAGGTATAGGTATATACAAAAGGGAGATGTATGTTTCAAGGGGAGCTGTGTATGTCAAAGGTTGCTATTTGTGCTTAATTGTTGATTGTTGGATTTATTGTGTTGCCAACAAATCCAAAAGAGGAGATTGTTGAGCCCATCTTTGATGGTTAATGTTAGATTTGTTGTCAAAAGTATCTCACGTAATTGTTCTTGTTAATTTGATGTTATGAATGTCATTGAGATGCAGAGACGTTAGGCAAAACTGTTGATGGCAGATCAACTCTGAAGTTAATAAGTCAATGTTGACTATTAACCCTAAATCTTAAGGGTCAAGGTTGATTGTTGACCCCTGACCATTGACCCAAAAATTTTAAGAATCAATTCTAGCAATTGATTGTAGGGGCAACCCTTGGGAATCAATGCTAACCATTGATAATTATGTAACCCTAATCTTAAGGCTTTATAAATACCCTCATGCATATTGCAAGACAGATGTGTGTTGTAGAAAATTAAGAGAGAATGGCAAACCTAAAGGCAAGAAAAGGTGAATGGCAAAGAGAGAGGCAGCCACCATAAAGAAAGAGTGACCGACTAAGGCAAAGAAGATAGCCACTAAGGAAGGTGCAGCAGCAGCCAGCCAAAAGAGTTATAGACAAAGAAAGGTGCAGCCAGCCAAGAGAGGTATAGTACCAAGGAGAGGTGCATCGGCCAAGGGAGTTGCAACAACAACCAGCCAAAGAAAAGGGTGTGTAGTAGCCATACCAAACCAGAGAAGAAGGTGTGTAGCAGCCACACTAAACCAAAGGAAAGGGCGTGCAATAGCCACACCAAACCAGAGGAAAAGGCGTGTAGCAGCCATACCAAACCAAAGAAGAAGGTGTGCAGTAGCCACTCTAAAGAAAGAAGAAGGCAGCAGCCGGCCAAACCAAAGGGAGAAGAAGAAGGTAGCAGCCAACCAAACCAAAGGGAAAAGAAGTTGCAACAACCACTCAAGGAGAGGTGTAGCAGCTAGCAGCAATAGCAATAATACCAGCAAATGTAGTAGTAAGCATAACCAGCATCAGCAATTGTAGCACCAGTAACAAGCAATAGCAGCAAGGGTAGGCAACAAACCAAAGAGAAACCAGCAGCTTACAGGCACGACCAACAGCAACACAACTTGTAGCAACACATCTAGCAACCTATAGCAGCATAATTTGCAATAGCACATCTAGCAACCTGTAGTAGCACAACCTACAGCAACACATCTAACAACCTACAGTAGCACATCTAGCAACTTGCAGTAGCACATTCAACAAATTATAGTAGGCAACAATAGTAGCAAGTCCGGCAACTTGCAGCAACAGAGGAGAAATTGCGCCACGACAGCAGGTCTGGCAACTTACAGTAGCAGAGGAGAAAACATGCCCTGACAGCAGGTCTGGCAGCAGAGGAGAAAACGTGCCTTGATAGAAAGTCCGGTAGCTTGCAACAGCAAAGGAAAAAACATGCCCTAGCAGTAGGTTCGACAGCTTGCAACAACAAAGGAAAAGACGTGCCCCGATAACAAGTCTAGTAGCTTGTAGTAGCAAAGGAAAAAATGTGCCCTAGCAGCAAAGTAGGCAACACCAGTAGCAAGTGAAGCAACCTGCCAAGGCAACAGGTGAAGCAACCTACCAAGGCAATAGGTAAAGCAACTTGCCAAGGTAACAGGTGAGGTAACTTGCCAAGGCAACAAGTGAGGTAGCACCAACAGTAAGGGAAGAAACCTGCCAAGGCAATAGTGAGGCAGCATCGACAATAGGGAAAAGAACCTGCCAAGGTAGTAGGTGAGGCAACACCAGTAGCAAGGAAGAGAACCTACCAAGGCAATAGGAGAGGCAACACTGGTAGCAAATGGAGAGAACTTACAATGAAGATAACTTGCAGTTGAGAGAACCTGCAGTACTTATAGAGAAGAGTGGTAAAGCTTGAACAAAGACCAGTAGTAAGGAAGGAGAAGATTCATTTTTTGTAACAATAGCCTGTGCACATTGATTGATCTTTCTCCAGGAAAGTTTTCATTATAAATCTTTTATGTACTTCTTGAAAAAGGGTGGGAGACCCTTGGAGTGATCGGGAGATCAGTCTGTTGAATGATCGGGAGATTAAACCTTTGAGTGATTAGGAGATCATTGTAAGCAGTTAATGAGTGATCCTTCCATACCATAATTGTATCCCTTAATAATAAAAGTGGATTATGTGATTTAGGAGTGATCCTATCACACCATGGACGTAACTCACACATTATGGGTGAAACACGTAAAAATTGTCGTGTGTTCTTGAGTGTTTGCATTTGATTGATATCTGTACGGCTGCTCTCACATAAAAAAGAAAGATAAAAATTAGATCATCGACTCTAACAAGTAACAAAGGTTAATCCAGAAAGATTTGTAAAAAGTGAGCATCTCACATTGATTCACTCCCTCCCCCTCTTAGTGTGAGACCCAAGAAGGTCCTCATCATTTTCAAAAAGGTAGTTTGAAAGGATAATCTTGGATGGATTTGAGGTTAATTATAACTTAGATTTTTGATTCAAAAGATCCAATTTAGTGGCACCTAAATGGCATGAGCCTTTAAGCACTCATTCAAATTCCTAAGCTTATTACATAATGTGCACACTTGAGTTTATTTTAAGCAATTAAAGATTTTATAAATTTAGTACTTTAAGTTTTTTTTATTCAAAATATCTTCTCTTCACCTACCAAAAGAAGCAGTGATTAGTTGATTGAACTCTCAAAATGGCAACTTTAAGGAATGAACATATACTTTAAGGAATAAACTGTTGCATAGAGTCTCTCCTTTTAGCTCTTTTTATGTTATGTTGTGCTTATATTTGCTTATATTACTTGTGTTTACTGTATATTATGCAATTGATTATTTGGAGTTAGGTTAATGTGAGCATTAATTGAACTCAACTATATAAACCTAATTTAACCCTTTTTTAGGTTGGATTATGGGCCAACAAATAGTATCAGAGTTTGATCTTTATTTCATATGATCAAACCCTAAAGTTGTTCTATGATAGCCCCAATACTTAGATGTCATGCCAAACGATGTAACATCCTTAAACCACTCAGTCTTTGTACATTAGACTATTATTATTAGTGTTGTACTCCTATTTTATCCAGCTTAATCAACAAGTTGAGTGCATTAGCTCTCTCTTTCTTATTCATTTAAGCATGTATTAAGATCATAATTAATTTAGATTTAGAAGTGAAAATTTTAAAAAAAAGGAAGGAAAATAAAGAAAGAAAAGTAACAAAAAAGAAAACAACAAAAATTGAAAAAATAAACAAACAAATAATTAAAATGGACAAATGAAATAAATAAATAAACACCTTTATTAAAGTTTAGTTTAAAATTATAAGGGAAAGCCCAAACCATCATAAGCTTAGAAAGGGAGAGACTTAACTTTGATTAGGCTCTTAAACAAACTTAATGGGCATGCTCATTAAATCTCTAATCTTGGGCCAAGCCCAAGAGGCAACACTTGGATGCCTTAAAACCCAATTATGACTATCATTGGATAGTATCTAAGAAAATGTTTGTAGGCCCATAGCCTAATACAAAAGGCATTAAGAAAAATATAAAGGCAATGATCTTTTTAGGTTATCTAGAGGCCAAATCTTCCTTAAAACCTAAGTCTAAAGGCTTTAAGGGCTTCAAGGGAGTGGCAAAGTTCCAATAGGCCTTAATAATAGGCCAACCATGCCCAAAGGTAGTAAAGGCTTCAAGGGAATGGGAGGCTTTAAACAAATCTTCACAATAAGAACAATAGACCAAGGCAACAAAATATTCAAAGGGGATCCAAGCCAAGTGGAAAAGGCAAGTCCAATACTTGCATTTGCCTAAGACTTATAAATAAATAATAATTTAAAAAGGAAAAGGGAAAAAATTCTTCTTTATCTAGGAATTAATTCCAACACTTGCATTAGCTTAAGACTTAAAAGCAACTATAATTCCTATAAAAGAAAGGTCCCATTTTTAAGATTAAGGGAAAATGAAAGGGGACATATGAAGGAAGGAAAACAAAATAATGATAATGTTAATAATTGTAACCACAAAAAGCAAAGTAGTGCATAGTGAAACAAATTAGGAAGAGTGAGTAAAAAAACAACAAAACAAGGGAAACAACAAAATAGGAAAGGAGTAGTATATAGGCAATCATAAAGAGGCATAGAAAGAAAAAGAAAAGGTGTCAGCATCATAATTTATAGCAAAAAATAAAAATATCTATATTAAGCAAGTTTGAGAAAATCCCTAAGAAAGTTAAAATATCCTAAGGAAAGCATCCATTCAAGTCCCTCCATTAATAGATTTTCTTTATAAAGAAAGAAATACTATTCACATGTAGATAATGTAAATACTTATTGAATAATTTTTCTTCCTCTTTTATAAGTCATCTTGACATCATTTTATTCAAGTAATTAGAATATTCACACATATGCATTACAATATATACATATATATAAGAAAAAACTTATTTTAAAGCTAATAAATCAAATATGATTGCTACTATAAAATAGTCAAAGAAGCTCAAAAAGTGCAAGTAAGTGACCAAAGTAAATTTTTTCTTTTTTTTTTTCCAACATCCCAGAAATGGCTAAGGAAATACTTATAAAATAAGTGAGTACTCAGCTAAAAGTATAGGATTCTCAATTTTAGTTATTAAGTACCAAGAAATGGTTGTAGAAGGTAGAGTTTAATAAGCAATCAACTAAAGTAAAGACATTTACATTTTAATTTATTAATTTATTCTATTTACTAATTTAATTTTTATTTATTCATACTATTTGTGCCATTTTTGTCTATTAGTGTCATAATTTTTTTCTTAACTCTTTACATGTTCAAAATATTAGCAAAATACTTCCTAATCCAAAACCATAAATTAAGCACAAAAGGCTTGTTTCTAACAAAAAAAAAAAGGAAAAAACATCTAGGCAATCACTTTTCAAAAATTATTTTCACTTTTTTTCTCATTTTTTTTAATCTAATTATTTCAATTTCATAGTATACCCTAATTATAGTAGGTTATCCACACCCTAGTAGCTAATCACCACCATTATTAAACTTACATTCTAGTAAATCAACAAAATAACCATGGCCAAAAGCACTTAGCTTCCCTTCTTTTAGTTGCACCAACACCTTCCTTTCCACCCCATTTTGCCATTTCAATATCTTCTTGCAAAGACAAAAGCAAAATAATTATTTTTCTTTCATCATCCAAATATAATGCACTAGATGTTATGTATTATATGAATTAATACTAGGAATATATAGATCAATTTAAAATAGACACACTAACCTTTTTTTGAAATAGCCACCACTCTTTTTACTCCTCCCTCCTTTTTTCACCTATCTATAACCTTAAACAAAAAATGGTGATTAGTAAAGAATAAAAGAATTATAAAAAAGGGTAAATAGTAAAGTGCAAAAATAGCAAATAGTGAAAAAAGAGAAAACGTTTGGCTAAATTAAGATTATTGACCTGTTCAATTGATCTAGCATAGCTTTTTATCCTTTAAAACAACTTGCTCCTAATCCAAATTGATTCCCAAACATAACCTAGAGCCTCTCTACCACCATAATGGATTGAATAAGCCCCCCATTTAAGAAATATGCCAAATCTCTAAAAACGTTGTACCAAAAGATCAAGCTCCACACACAAAAATGAAGAGTCAAATGACCTTGATTGAGCTTCATAAGAAATTCCCACCCCCTTAAGGACCCAAACAGAGCTCTAAACAATGAAATTCCCTTTTCCAAAATGCAAGACATAATAAACCAACTCTAAACTGTCATCGTCACTATCACTCTTAAAATTTAAGCCAACCATGGCTATAAAGGACCCTTGTAGCTAAAATCTAAGCCAAATTTTTTATGACCCAAAAACTTAGACACCCTTATGTAGAAATAAAAAATAACCCAATAAACCATAAAAAAACCTCTAAACCTAAGTTCATTGAAACCATACGATGGAATTTAAACCTCCATAGACACACCCAAAACTAAAGAAAACTCACCTACAAGAACCAAAATCAATTCCTAGCTATAAGTGTGCAAAATTATGAAAAAAAAACATAAAAAAAATAAAAAGGAAAAGAATCAAAATTTGTCAAAAATTCACCTTACAAACTAAAATTGGACTTTTCTAGCCATGAGGTTTAGGATTAAAGGAAAATAGGGGAAATCAAGATGTTTTAAAAAATGCAAGGGATAGAAGGAGTTGGATTCTCTGTAAAAAAAATAGAGAGAGAGAAAATGAGAGGGAGAAAGAAGAAATGGGGAATGAAAAGGAGAGTGCTAAGCTTGCTAAAAGTAAATGGAAAAAAATAAAAAGAGAATTGAGCCTTTTTCATGGAGCAACATGAGAGGTAGAGAGAGGTGAGAGAAAATAAAGAGATGAAGAGCAACTAAAGAGTAAAAAAGGAAAGAGGATTTGGATTGTGTAAGAAAAAGAATATTTAGGTTGCCTAAAACAATACTATTTTAGTACCTTTAAAACTAGCCCTATGATCAAAGAAGAACATGATTTTCGCATTCAGAACTAGTTCCTCCTTACATTAAATGACGTTTTAGTGTCTAAAGACTTGCCATGTACTTATAAAATACATTGTTTTAATTGACCTAATTGAGTCCATAAGCTAAATCTAGAGTCTAATTAATTTCTATTTCATTTTCAAAATAAGATTTTGTAAAAATAAAAAAAATTAAAAGACTTAAATGTTTAGAAAAAAAGAAAAAATATTCCAAGTTTTTTTATTTTCTCAAAAAATCCTAGTCCTTTTAGTATTTTGAAAATAAAATTTTCAAATTGAAGGAATTTTTCAGTTACTTTCAAACAAGGAAAAAGAAAAAGAGAAACGTTAGCCTTTTATTTTTAAAAAACATTTTAGAAATAGATTTTCAAAGCAAAAAATTCAAAAATTAGAAGAAATTTCAAGCCTGTGATCAAATTCTAGAGAATAAATCCCAAGGTAACTTTGATTTTAAACATTTTCCAAAATTTTAAAGCTTTTATTAAAATAAATTTAGTATGAAGAATTATTGTGAAAAACTTCTTAGTCTTTTTCAAAAAAAAAAAAAAAGCAAATATTTTGCACATTCTTTCAACATGAAGAATCACCATAAAATGGCATTTAAATATTTTTTGAAATTTCAAGTCTTTTTCTTAATGTGAAAAATTATCATGAAAATTTTAAAAAGGGACATCATAAAAAGCATTCAAGGCTTTTTTTTTTTTTTGAAATTTTAGACCTTTAAAATTTTTCTCAATGTGAAAAATTACCATGAAAAGCATATGAATCCTTTTTCCAAAATTTAAAATTATTTTTCAAAAACTCTCTTAATATGAAGGATCACTTAAAAATAACATTCAATCCTCTTTTTAAAAATTCTCCAAACCTTTTCCAAAAACTTTTTGGTGCAAGATACCACTGATAAAAGCATCCCCAAACTTTATTCTAAACTATGTCTCAAAGTAGGGAATCTTAAAAAAAAAATCATCCCATATATCTAAAAAATTACCATTCAAAGCATAGGATTTTCATAAAAAGAGTCCTTCCATTTTCAAAACTCTTTGATTTTGGAACTAGCTAATGCTAAGCTTAGGTATATTAGTAGCTAGTAAATAAATAAAATTAAATAAGAGGATAAATAAGTCAACTCCAAGCATTTAAAGAATAATATATCTTGTTTATCTTCTCTCGTCTTATCTAAACTTCCTTATCTTGCTTGAATACCTCAAACTCCAATGTGTGTGGGAGTGCACTGATTCCTTTAGGAAGGTGCACTTTATTACAACATTTGGAATCCTAATTGGTAGAGTTTGTAAAATCATTTTTTTCTTTAAGTGTGTATATGGAGATAGTAAGAACTTTATGATTCAACATCCTCACAAAGGCATCTAGATACAACTATACATCTTTTACATATGATATAATAATTGTATGCTTTTAATTTTTTAGGTCCCTTGGCAAACAAAGGTTAACTAAGGAGACATAAGTGAAGATATAAATCAATTTGAAAATATATAAATATTAAGATATAGATTGTTTTAATATGCATAAAATAGATACAACTTTAAACATAAACAAACCAAAGTTCATCACTCTTAAATCTTTCACAGTTCTCACAGCCAACTACATTCACTTGGATCTTTATATTAATTGTGAACAAATTTTTTGTCCTTTCTTTTTGGCTAAATTAGGCATTTCTATCTTAACAAACTCAAAAATAGTTATGAGAGACTTATCAACAAAAATACTTAATCTAATTTTTGTCAAAAGACCATAATCATCAATTAATTCTATGATATGATCCTTTTTCCAATAGGTCAAAGACAAGAAATCCAAAGAATGATCTCTTTCTCTTCCTTAGCTAAGCTAGCGTAGCTAATTCTTAATACAACTTGGATGTCCTTCTTAGGAGCATTTTCTAATTTCTTTAGAGGATTTTCCCACTCTTTCTTACTTTTATTAAATAAGGAAGAACCAAAGCACTTTTAAGGGCTAAAGAAACAACTTCAACATAATAGACAACCAAAGTTGACAAGTCTCTTAAATCTTTTGTTGAAACAATGTGTTTAAAGGCATATAAACTAAATGATTGAAGATATTAAGCCTATCTTTGATGGCTAGTGTTGGATTTGTTGTTGACAGTATTTCACATTGTTGTTTGTGTTGATATGATGTTTTGAATGTTGTTGAGATGCATAGAAGTCATTCGGCAAAACCAGTGATAGCAAGTGATGCGAAAAACCCCAAAAAGACATGGCTTAGGGACCCAATGCACACAAGGAATCAAAGAACAACCAGGAAAGCTAAACCAGAGTTTAACATCACAAACCCTAGACCCACCCTTCAAAGGAACACGAACCTAGGGTATTTAAGAAGGATATGGACGCCACACTCCAGAAAAGAAAAGAATTGGGAGTGATAAGTCAATTGGAACGCTACAAGAAGAAGTACCTCTTGATAAGTTCTTTAGTCCTTAAAAGAACCGAGGGAGAAAAACCCTTGCTTTTTATTTCACTCCAAGTTGTCTCTTTTTCCAAAGCTTACAAGGGGTGCCTATTTATAGGCTAAGATAGCAATCCTAAAGAAGCACGAATTCCTACTTAGGACAAATCTTTATTTTGGAGGAATTCCTAACTATGGACAAATTCCAACATAGACAATAAACTCCTATTTAGGAGTGAATGCTATTACTTAGTCTGACCATTAAGTATTCCAATTATATTAATTAGGCCTAGACTCTTTGTCAAACTTAAATTCGCACAATTTGAAGTTTGGTTGGCTTGAATGTTCTCAATTAGCCCATTTAGTGTTTCTTCAATCTTTTTGGCTCTAGCTTTGTTATTGGGCCTTCTGGGATGTGCAATGGACCTCTTGCATCCATTGAAGCCTTCCACCTATCATCTCTACGGTTCTCATCATTCCCCATCTCCTCAAAAGGATTCGTCTCCGAATCATCACCTACATCAAAATGGGAAAGATCAAAAACTTTAAATGTTGCACTCACATTTCCTCACCGGGAAGGTCCAACTTATAAGCATTGTCATTAATTCGTACTACAACTTGAAAAGGACCATCTCCTTTAGGTTGTAGCTTCGAACACCTTTGAGCTAGGAACCATTCCTTGCACATATGCACCCAAACCCAATCACCAGGTTCAAACACCACCTTCTTTTGTCCCTTGTTGACATGGGATGCATGTTGCTCAGTTCATTTTTCAATATGTTGTCGCACCTTCTCATGCAATTTTTTTATCATGTCAGCCTTATGTTCACCATCTAAGCTAGCATACTCATTGATAGGTATAGGTACCAAATCCAAAGGAGTCAACGGATTAAAACCATATACAATTTCAAATGGAGAGTAACTAGTAGTAAAATGAACACTCATATTATACGCAAACTCAATATGTAGTAAACAATCTTCCCATGTTTTCAAATTTGTTTGAATAATAGCACGCAAAAGAGTAGAAAGAGTTTGATTAACTACCTCAGTCTGCCCATCAGTTTGTGGATGACAAGTAGTTGAAAACAATAGCTTAATACCTAACTTACCCCACAAAGTCTTCCAGAAGTAGCTTAAGAACTTTGTATCCCAGTCTAAAACAATGCTTCGTGGCATGCCATGCAAATGTACTACTTCTCTAAAGAATAAATTAACCATATTGTTTGCATCATCAGTTCTATGACATGGGATGAAGTGCACTATCTTTGAAAATTTATCAACAACAACAAATATAGAATCCCTACCCCCTTTTGTTCGTGGCAATCCTAGTACAAAGTCCATAAATAAATCAAACTAGGGATGGTTAAGTATAGGTAAAGGGGTATACAAGTCATGAGGTAAAACTCTAGATTTAGCTTGTTTGCATGTTATGCATTTCGCACATATCCTCTCAACATCTCGTTTCATTCGTGGCCAAAAGAAATGTTCATTTAGGACATCTAGGGTTTTCCTAACTCCGAAATAACCCATTAGACCACCCTCATGAGCTTCTCTTACAACTAACTCCCTCAAAGAACTCATAGGTATGCATAAACGATTTTCCCTAAATAAGAAACCCTTATGCCTATAAAACTTCTCAAAGGCTGACGCCTCACATGCTCCATACACATTAGCAAAGTTAGGATCATTCACATATAAATCCTTAATATGTTCAAATCCTAATAAGTTTGCAATAAGTGTAGAGATAAGGGCATACTTGTGAGATAATGCATCAGCTACCATATTTTCCTTACCTTGTTTATATTGGATGATGTAGGGAAAGTTCTCAATGAATTCAACCCACATGGCATGTCTTTTGTTCAACTTTCCTTGTCCCTTCAAGTGCTTCAAAGATTCATGGTCAGTATGGATGAAAAACTCCTTAGGCCAAAGGTAATGTTGCCATGTCTCCAAAGCCCATAACAATGCATACATCTCTTTATCATAAGTAGGATAATTAAGGCTTGCTCCACTTAGCATTTCACTAAAGTAACCAATTGGGAGCCTTTCTTGCATCAAAACAGCTCTAATGCCAATACCTGAAGCATCACATTCAATCTCAAAAGCTTTTGCAAAGTTAGGTAAAGCAAGTAAGGGTGCAGAACTTAATTTTTCCTTGATGCAATTAAAAGCCTTGTCTTGGTCACTATCCCACCTAAACTCATGTTCTTTTGATAAGTTCAGTGAGTGGTGTGGCAATGGTGCTAAAGTCTTTAACAAAGCGTCTATAGAAACTAGCTAGACCATGAAAGCTATGCACGTCACTAGTTGACTTAAGTGTAGGCCAATCACAAATTACCTTAACTTTTTCCTTATCAACCTCAACACCTTTAGCCCTGACAACATAGCCAAGAAATGTGATTTGATTAGTACCAAAGGAACATTTATGTAAGTTAGCATACAATTTCTCAGAATGTAAAATAGGTGAGACCGTAAGACGGTGAAAGCAGGAGCTGTGTGAGACAACCTAAAGAAGGAATTCGATAAAGCATCGAAAAGAAGTCAACGTATTTCCAGATTTCTTCAAGAGAGGTTAGAAAGCGTTGCGGTGAACTTCTAAGCAGCAATGGAGCAGCCTTCCAATTCAACAGGGGCAAGACAAGCTAGAAGAAGGGTAGACACAGTAAGTGACACTCTTTGTATTGTACTTACTTAGTAATTGCAATAATGAAAGGAGCAATGGATTAAGACATCCATTGTAACTGGAATTCTTAAGTATAGTGGATAGTCTCAGTAAGGGAGAGTCCCTACCACCGTGGATGTACATCACATTGACGGAACCACGTAAATCTCTCGTGTCCTTAATTTGCTTTACGTTCTGTGTTTTGAATTAAGTTGTGAACGCAGCTAAAGTATCAATCAACCCATAACCTAACGAAGACCTAAACAAGAACATCTGAATTGTCTATTAGGCAAGGTGTCTGAAAGGTGACTTTAGGGACTATTGTGATTAGTAGGTAGCAATAGATCTACCTTAGTCGAGTTTGAGAAAGAGTTCACTTTTAAGAAGAAGTTGAAGTTGTTCACTTACCTGTGAATTGCAAATTGTGGTGATACTGATTCACCGCCCCTCTCAGTATCACAAACTAGTAAATCTTAGGGAGAAGTTGAGAACTTCAATTGGTATCAGAGCACCAGTTTGAAGCTTAACAGCTTGGTGTACTAGTTTAAAGGGATCTAGAAGTTTGTCTTGTTTAGTATACTGAATATGTTAAAGTTATGGACTGTAAATCTGCCAAAAAGATATGGGACAGATTGTAGAAAGTCTATGAAGGTGATGGCAGAATGAAGGAGGCTAAGCTTCAAGTGTTCAAGGAGAGATATGAATCTCTCAAAATGCAGAAGAATAAGATAGTTCAAGAGTTCTTCACTAGGGTTATTGACACTGTAAATGACCTGAGAAGTCATGGGAAGAACAAGCAGGACTCATTGATTGTGAAGAAAATTCTGAGAATTCTGCCTGAGAGGTTTGCCTCAAAGGTAGCAGTCATAGAGGAGAGTAAAGATCTCAATTCTATGTCTCTGCATGATCTCCAGTGCAATCTCATTGCATATGAGATGAGGATAAAGTCAGCTGAAAGCTCTACAACAACGAAGGTATCAAAAGAGACAGCTTTCAAAGTTATGAAGCACTTGAAGATAAAAGAAGAGGAAGAATCATCCAATGAGGATGATGATGATGATGATGATGATGAGGAGGAAGAAAGTGAAGGTGAAGTATTGGCTTACTTTACAAGGAAATTCAAAAAGGGGTCTAAGAAGGGAAAATGACAGTTGTCCTTAAGATGTTATCGTTGTGGGCAGACTGGACACTTTGCTTCTCAGTGCAAAGTGAAACTTGATGATGAAGATGAGGATGGTGATGATAAGCAGAATTCAAGATGGAGAAGATCATCATTCAAATCAAAGAAGTCCAGTAAGAAGATTGTCAACCCACAGAGGAAGAAGAGAGGCTCATTCAATAGTTATGTGAGTCAGACAAAAAAAGATGATGAGGAGGAAGATGAAGACTCATCAGATGAGCATGTCTTTATGGCATCAGCACAAGGTGGTAGCTCAACCTTTGAAGAGGAAGAGGAGGTTGATGAAGAAGAGCTAGATCTTGAAGTTGAGCTGGAAGCAGCTTCAAAGGAGATAATCAGAAGAGGCAGAACCATAAGAAGGTTAGAGGCCCATATAAAACAAGTTGAGGCAAAGTCTAAGGAAGCTGAAAGTCAAAAGGATGAAATAAGGGCTGAACATATTGACTTGCAGAGAAGATTTGAAGAACAGATCAAAATATGTGAAGACCTTACAATAGAGCTTGGTTCAAGGGCTTCAAAAATTGAAGAAATGGAGAAAGTGTTGCTAAGACTTCAACAACAACTCAAAAGGAGTGAAGAGAACTTGCAGAAGCTTGAAATTATAGGAGAAAAAAGTTCTGCAAGAGAAAAGAAGAATGAAGAGAAAGTGCAGCAATCTAAGGTTGCATTGGCTAAAGATAATAAGAATGTGCCACAGAAGTTGAAAGAGAAGGTTGTGACTCAGGAGAAGATAGTTGAGAATAAAGAGGATTTGAAGAAGCAACCTAGGGTGGCAAACAAAAATGAAGAAAAGAAGGTCAGCCAGCAGAGGGCTATGGCTGAACAGAAGAAGGAGAAGAAGGTGATTGAAATGAAAGTCACACAAGCAAAGAAACCAGCGACCTTGCCTACACAGCAAGTAATGAACAAAAGAAAACAAGCTGTGATTAGACCAAATAAGAGGTAGTCTCAAGGTTACTGTCTTTATTGTGGAGTTTGGGGTCATAAGGCGAGTAACTGCTGGTGTAGAAGGCCAATATATGTCTCCAACTTGAGAAGATATGACGCTACATACAGGGGGAGACAATACAAAACTTAGAGGAGAACACCTGTCATGAGTTCTTGCACATACTGTAAAAGGCAAGGACACACTAACGAGGATTGTTGGTGGACGCCCAAACCAGTTAACTTCAAAGAACAAGTTTGCTATATTGGCAGACTTGGAACAGTATGAAAGATGTGAGCAGGATGGCCATAATGCCAAGAGATGCATGAAACTTCTTCCTAAGCAAGAGAAGGCACTCAATGGCACAGTGAAAACAAGCGGTGCAGTCAAAGCTGAGAAAAAGGAGAAAGCTATCTTCCAGCCAGTTCAAAAAAAGGAATATAGAGCAAAAAGGGAGGTGGCTAATATAGCTGAAATTGCACTAAAGGCTGATTGCAAGGATAAGCAGTGGATCCTTGATAATGGATGCACTTCGCACATGACGGGAGACAAGAGTAAATTATCAAAGCTGAACAAATCAAGAGAAGGCATAGTCAAGTTTGGCAATGATGATTCACTCAACATCAGTGGTCAAGGGTCAGTGAATATTGGAAAAGGAAAGCTGAAAGATGTTCTACATGTTGAAGGACTCAGATATAATCTAGCATCTGTCAGCCAACTATGCAATGAAGACCACAAAGTGATATTCACAAAAATAGGTTGCCAAGTAAAGAGTAAAGAAGGCAATACTGTTGCAGCCAAGAAGAGAACAGTTGGAAATTTATATGTGATTGATGAGGACAAGACAAATAGCAGTTTACTTACAACAAGAAGAAGAATTGTGAGAGCTGCTACTTTACTCTCATAAGTTGAACTTAAATCCGTTAAAGAGGCTATTCAAGACAAAGCCTGGGTTAAAGCTATCAATGAGGAGCTGGATCAAATTGAGAAGAATGATACATGGAAGCTGGTTCCAAGACCCACTAATAAGAATGTCATAAGAACAAAATGGGTGTTTAGGAATAAACACAATGAAGATGGCAAGGTGGTGAGGAACAAGGCCAGGCTGGTTTACAAAGGCTACACTCAGATAGAAGGGGTAGATGTTGATGAAACTTTTGCACCTGTAACAAGGTTAGAAACTATCATAATGTTCTTAGCTTTAGTGGCACACAAGAGGTATAAAGTCTATCAGATGGATGTGAAATCCGCCTTTCTGAATGGGCTCCTGAAAGAAGAAGTGTATATTGAACAACCCGATGGAGTACAAATCAATGAGGATGAGACACATGTGTGCAAGCTAAAGAAAGCCTTGTATGGTCTTAAGCAAGCTCCAAGAGCATGGTATAATAGGCTGGATGCGTACTTGAGAAGGTTAAACTTCAGAAGAGGAACAGTTGATAATAACCTATATGTGTTCAACTTAGAGAAAGGCTAGCTGATAACCATAGTATATGTAGATGACATCATCTTTGGAGGCGATCACTCTGAGCTATGCCAAGATTTTGCACAGAAGATGAGTGAGGAATTTAAGATGTCATTGATTAGAGAAATGACGTACTTTCTTGGATTATAGATAAAGCAGTGTGAAGAAGGTATCTTTATTTCTCAGACGAAATATGCCAAAGAGATGCTGAAAAGGTTTGGTATGGAGGATAGTAGACCTGTCAGTACCCCTATGACAGTGGGCTGGAAGAAAGACCGTCGGCAGAACAAAGGAAATCCGGCTTGATGGTGAGAGAGATCCGGCTAGATGGGAAGAAGAGAAATGAACCTACCCAGCAAAACAAAGAGCAGCATGGCAAAACACCACAAGGCGTGAGATCACCGGCTGGAAGAAAAACAGAAACGGACGGGTGAGGCGTGAGGCGTGAGACCAGTGAAGAGGAAGAAAACCAGAAACGTGAGGTGAGAGCAAAAATCAGATCGGGGCTAGATGGTAAAACAGGGGTTGCAAAAGAGAAAAATCAAAGACGGCCAGAACAGAGGTGTGGACGGCAAAGACAACCGGGAGAGCAAAACATGAAAGACAACCAGGAGAGCAAGCTGTGAGACAGTGAGATCGTGAAATAAGAGACGGGTGAGACCGTGAGACGGTGAAAGCGGGAGCTGTGTGAGACAACTTAAAGAAGGAATTCGGTGAAGTATCAGAAAGAAGTCAACGTATTTCCAGATTTCTTCAAGAGAGGTTAGAGAGCGTTGCAGTGAACTTTTAAGCGGTAGTGGAGCAGCCTTTTAAGTCAACAGAGGCAAGACAAGCGAGAAGAAGGGTAGACATAGTAAGTGACACTCTTTGTATTGTACTTACTTAGTAATTGCAATAGTGAAAGGAGCAGAGGATTAAGACATCAATTGTAACTGGAATTCTCAAGTATAGTAGATAATCTCAGTAAAGGAGAGTCCCTACCACCGTGGATGCACGTCACATTGATGGAACCACGTAAATCTCGTGTGTCCTTAATTTGCTTTACATTCTGTGTTTTGAATTGAATTGTGAATGCAACTAAAGTATCAGCCAACCCATAACCTAACGAAGACCTAAACAAGGACATCCAAATTGTCTATTAGGTAAGGTGTTTGAAAGGTGACTTTGGGAACTATTGTGATCAGTAGGTAGCAATAGATCTACCTTAGTCGAGTCTGAGAAAGAGTTCGCTTTTAAGAAGAGGTTGAAGTTGTTCACTTACCTGCGAATTGCAAATTGTGGTGATACTGATTTACCCCCCCTCTCAGTATCACAAACTAGTAGATCCTAGGGAGAAGTCGGGAACTTCACATCTCTATTTCTACTCGGTTGGGGTTCAAATTTACCTGTCTCCTTGCTAGAACCCACATTCTTGTGCTTGGATAGCTCGGCTTTGGACTTGTAATTGGCCATCTCATCCCTTTTACTCCAATTTGGCTTCAAAGATGAGGTAGAACCCGAATTCTGCCCAAACCGTGTGGAGCCCTTTTGTTTAAGTTGCCTTTCAACTTTCATTACTGTGTGCACCATGTCTTCTAATTCCACATTGTATTGCAATTCAACCACATTTGCTATGTCCCTATTTAGCCCTTGTAGAAATTGAGTCATGGTTGTCTCTCTATCTTCTTCTACATTTGCCCTAATCATGGTAATCTCATCTTCTTTTGGTAATCCTCCACACTTTTGGTGCTCTGAGTGAGCCCTTGTAGCCTTTAGTACAACTCCCTGTAATAGTGATTAGGGACAAACCTCCTCCTCATGATAGCCTTCACTCCTCCCATGTATTAATGGGCCGCTCATGGTTCCTTCTCCTAGTCAAAACAAGTTGATCCCACCAAATAATAGCATAATCAATAAATTCAACTGCAGCAAGCTTTACCTTTTTCTCCTCGAAATAGTTATGGCAATCAAAGACCAATTCAACCTTCTTCTCCCATTCTAAGTATGCATCAGGATCATTTTTACCTTGGAATGGAGGAATTGCCATTTTTATACTGCCCAAATTATGGTCATAGGTGCCTTGCCTCCCGAATTCTCTTCGATCCCTTCTATTGTTAACAGTTCTAATGACAATAGTTTGATCGTCAAATTCATCATCTTCTACATTATCTTCATGGTCATAGGCACGTCTCAACTGCCTTCTTACTTTAAGAGCCTCATATTCCCTATGTCTCCTTTGCAACTCTGCTATTGTATTAGCTTGCTCCTCTATCCTCTCCCTCATATCATCAAATCTGGTATTCATGCACTCAAATTGTTGTTGCATAGCTTTGATCATGAAGGACACATCACCGGCTCCCTCCTGAGTTGCACCTTTGTCTTTGGACGTCATAGTATTACTTTTGCACAAAACAAATAGGATATCTCACAAAACTCAAAAGACGGTGTCACACTCCCTCGTGTTTACACTCTTTATGGCTTTTCCTTTATATGAACTTTCACTCTTACCTTTTACCACTCGGATTTTCCCTTTCAGCTCTATAAAAAACTAAACAACGTAAATCAAGGGTATTGATTTTGAACAGAATAAGATAAATGGCATAGAATTGAGCAAATTGGAGAACAAGGAATCAAAAACGAAAAAGGATGTCAAGACAAACGGATTTAATGAACTAAACTCACAAAAATTAGGATAGGGGTAGTATAACGTAGAGGACAAACTCAGGTAACAAAATAGGAAAATAGATGGTAAAATTGGAGTTGAGTAAGAAAACCTTTATTATTATTGTGGCCAATATGACCAAACTGTTAACCTTATCAATAACTTGAATTTGATGTTTTCTTTCTTTTGTTCTTCTTCCTTCCTTTTTCTTCTTTTTTTTTCTTTTTTTTCTTTTTTCTTCTTTTTTTCTCAACACAAAACAATAGTAGAATACTTAGACATAGCAATTGGAATTGAAATTAGCACATTTATGAGCTTAAACAAACAAGCAAGGAAAGAAGGATTGTAAACAAACAGATTTGTGCATTTGAATGGTAATGCACATAATAGACAAACTAAACAGAAATAAATAAATCACAAGGTAGAAAATTGAAGAGTGAGTGGATTTAACCTGATTTAAAACTAGGCTCTGATACCAACTAATGCGGAAAACCCCAAAAAGACGTAGCTTAGGGACCCAACGCACACAAGGAATCAAAGAACAACTAGAAAAGCTAAACCAAAGTTTAATATCACAAACCCTAGACTCACCCTTTAAAGGAACACAAACCTAAGGTTTTTAAGAAGGATATGGACGCCACACTCCAGAAAAGAAAGGAATTAGGAGTGATAAGTTGATTGGAACGCCACATGAAGAAGTGCCTCTTGATAAGTTCTTTAGTCCTTAAAAGAACCGAGGGAGAAAAACCCTTACTTTCTATTTCACTCCAAGTTGTCTCTTTTTCCAAAGCTTACAAGGGGTGCCTATTTATAGGCTAAGACAGCAATCCTAAGGAAGCACAAATTCCTACTTAGGACAAATCCTCATTTTGGAAGAATTCCTAACTATGGACAAATTCCAACATAGACAATAAACTCCTATTTAGGAGTGAATGCTATTACTTAATTTGATCATTAAGTATTCTAATTATATTAATTAGGCCTGGGCTCTTTGTCAAACTTAAATTTGCACAATTTGAAGCTTGGTTGGCCTGAATGTTCTTAATCAACCCATTTAGTGTTTTTTCAATCTTTTTGACTCTAACTCGTGTTATTGAGCCTTCTGGGATGTGCAATGGACCTCTTGCATCCATTGAAGCCTTCCACCCATCATCTCTACGGTTCTCATCAGCAAGTCAACCCTAAAGTCAATGAATCAATGTTGACCATTAAACCTAAATTTTAGGGGCCAAAGCTAATCGTTAACCTTTGACCATTGACCCTAAATTTTAGGAATCAAATCTGGCCATTGATTGTAGGGCAACCTTTGAGAATCAATGCTGACTATTGATGAGAGTGCAAACTTAATCTCAAGTCTCTATAAATAACCCTATGCACCTTGCAAGACAAGTGTGTGTGTTACAGAATTTTAAGAGAGTCAACCAAATGAGAGAGAATATCAAACCTAAAGGCAAGGAGAGGGTGAATGGTAAAGAGAGAGATAGCCACCAAAGGAGAGAGTGAATGGCCAAGGCAAAGAAGGTAGCCACCATGGGAGGTGCAGCCAGCCAAGGAGAGTGCAACAAACGACCAAGGAGAAAGCAACAGGCCAAGGGAGGTGCAGTAGTAGCCAACCAAAGCAAAGGTGATAACAACCACCAAAGAAGGAGGCAACCATACCAACCAAAGGAGGAGTTGCAACAATCAGCAACCATACTAAAGGAAGAAGGAGGTAGCCCTACTAAAGGGAGAACAAGGTGCAGCAGTCAGTAGCCACACCAAACCAACAAAGAAAAATGTGTAGTAACCAAACCAAGGAGAGTGCAACAGCCAGCCACCAAGGAGAGTGCAGTAGCCAACCACCAAGAAGAGTGCAGTAGCCGACCACCAAGAAGAGTGCAGCAACCAGCCACCAAAGAGAGTGCAGTAGCCAGCCACCACAGAGAATGTAGCAGTCGACCACCAAGGAGACTGCAACAGTCGTCAACCAAAGAGAGTGCAGCAGCTAGTAGCCACACTAAACCAGAGAAGAAGGTGTGCACCAGTCACACCAAAGAAAGAAGAAGGTAACAACCGGCCAAACCAAAGGGAAAAGGAGTTGCAGTAGCCACTTAAGGAAATTTGCAATTGTAAAAAGGAAACTAGCAAACTGTAGCAAAGAGAAGGAACCTATTGAAGAAAGGACAAACAACAAACCAAAGGGAAACCAACAACTTGTAATAGGCACATTTAGCAACACCAACAATTATAGTACGTCTAGAAGGCAATCTTAGCAATTACAGCATGTCCAATAGGTAATCCCAGCAAGTAATCCTAACAATTACGTGTCCAAAAGGCAATCCCAGCAATTATAGCACATCCAGTAGGCAATCCCAACAATTGTAGCACGTCTAGCAAGCTATACCGGCAATTGTAGCATAGGCGGACAATGATAGCAAAATGTGCGGGCAGTGACAGTAGAACTTACAAGTAGCAATAACAGAACATGCAGATAGCGATAGCAATACATACTGGCAGTAAGAGCAACACGTGCAGGCAGCAAGAGCAACACGTGCCGGCAGCAACAGTAGAACATGTAGGCAACGATAGCAGAACGTGCAAGCAACAATACTAGCAAGCACAACTAGCAATTGTAGCTTGTAGGTTTAACAAGTAGCAAGCACAACCAGCAACATGTCCAGGTAGCAAGGCAGGAAACACAACTAGCAGTAGGAGGAGAAAACTTGCCCTAGCAGCAATTCTAGTAACTTGTAGTAGCAAAGAAGAAACCTGCCAAGGTAGCAAGTGAGGTAGCACTGATAGCAAAGGAAGAAACTTGCCAAGGCTGAAGGAGGTAGTATTGGTAGCAAGAGGAGAGAACTTGTCGAGACAGCAGGGGAGGCAGCACTAGCAACAAAGGAGAGATCCTACCGAGGTAGCAGGTAAGGCAACACCAGCAGCAAGGGGAGAGAATCTATAGAGGTGATAACTAGCAGCAGAGATTACCTATAGAGAAGAAACTGGCAAAGCCTGAGCAAAGACCAACAGTGAGGAAAGAGAAGATCCATTTTCTGCAACAACAGTTTGTGCACATTGAGTGATCTTTCTTAGGAAAGTTTTAGTCTAAACTCTTTATGTATTTCTTGAAAAAGGGTGGGAGACCCTTGGAGTGATCAGGAGATCAATCCTTTCAGTGATCAGGAGATCAAACCTTAGAGTGATTGGAAGATCAACTCTTTTAGTGAACGGGAGATCAACTCTTCTAATGATCAGGAGATAAAACCTTCGAGTGATTCAGGAGATCAAACCTTCAAGTGATCAAGAGATCAACTCATCAAGTGATCGGGAGATCATTGTAAGTGGTTAAGGAGTGATCCTTCCACACTATAACTGCGTCCCTTGATAACAAAAATGGATTGTGTGATTTAGGAGTGATCCTATCACACCGTGAACGTAGCTCACATATTGTGGGTAAACCATGTAAAAATTGTCATGTGTTCTTGGGTGCTTGCATTTGATTGATATCCACACAGCTGCTCTCACATAAAGAAGAAAGATAAAAATTAGATCATCGGTTCTAACAAATCACAATGGTTAAATCTGAAAAGATTTATAAAAAGCAAGCATCTCACATTGATTCACTCCTTCCCCTTTCATTGTGAGACCTAAGAAGGTCCTCATCAAGTGGTATCAAAGCTAGTTCCTCTATTGATCCAATTTGTTTGCTTTGATCTAATGTTGTTTGTTGTTACTGCAAATTTTTATCTCTACTGCTGATTAATATCATGGACAGCATGAACAATGTTAAAAGCAAGGGCATCCCTACTTTTGATGGACAAAATTATCAATTATGAAAGAATAAAACACTCCCATATTTGATGTCACTTGGTCTTACTGTGTTTAAGTCTGTTGTTAGGGGCTTTATCCCTGTTGTTGAAGGTGATGCTATGACACCTGCTAATAAGAAGAATTTGAAATGTGATGGAAAGGCGAGAAATACCATATATGCCTCCTTATTAGACAAAGAATTCACCAAAGTAATGGGGTGCAACACAGCCAAGCAAATTTAGGACAAAATGAAGAACATTTATAAAGGAGACAAGGTTGTGAAAGAAGCCAAGCTATAGATTTGAAGAAATAAAGATGCAGAATGATGAATCTGTGGATACTTTCTTCACAAGTGTTAATGAAATTATGTGCTCTATCAGAGGCTATGGAAAGGAGATCAACGATGCTATTATGGTAAGGAAAATACTTAAAACCTTACCAGAAGCTTACAATGCCAAAGTCTCTTCCATAAAAGATAGAGATTTGGATAGGCTACCTTTAGATGATTTGCATAGCATATTGGTAGCTTATGAAATGAGAATAACCCCAATGAAGAAAGAGAAGAAGTTCAAGGTGGAGAAGGAACAGGCCTTCATGGCAGTGAAGAAATTAAAGATTAAAGACCAAGAAGAAGAATCTGATAGCAACTCTAAGGAAGAAATGGTAATACTAAACTAAAGAAAGTCATGACATACATCACCAACAATATGAGGAAAGGAAAAGGAAAGTACAAGGAAAAATTACCCTTGAAGTGCTTTAACTGTGAAGACATAAGGTACTTTGTCGTGGACTACCCAAAGAGAAGAGAAGCAAATAGTGATGATGATAATGAGCTGGTCCTATGGAGGAGAACAAAGAAATATAACTATTCTAAAGCTGGAAATTCAAATGCCAAAGGGAAAAAGCAATTCTTCATATCCAAAAGAAGAAATTATTTGAGCAAGTTGGATGAGGAAGATTCTGAAGAAGAAGTTAATGATGATTCCGATGATGATGCTGTTGGGAATGTGATGGTTACGAAAGTAAATAATGTTTTAGAAACTTCAAGTGATGAGAAATGAGAGCTTGTTTGAAGAGGAAGAGGATGAGTTGGTTCAGCAACTTAAGAATGAACTAAGAGCTTGTTTGTACAAAAACAATAAGCTGGAAAAAGAGGTAAAACATCTCAAAAAGCTGTATGAAAATTCTGCTGTTGATGAATCTGATCTCCAGGTGAAAGAAAAGGAGTTTAAAGCAAAAACAAATGAGTACTTAAAGAGAATTGAGGAGCTGATTGTACTTGAGGCAAAGCAAGGCAAGATGCATGAAGATCTTAGTGCTAAGGTGATTGCACAAGAGCAAGAGGTGCTGATTTTGCAAACCAAGCTCCACAAGGTCAAGTATGAGCTAAAAAAGTGTGAAGAAAGCTTCATGTAGGCCATGGAAGTGAGAGGAGAGTCATCTTCAGCAAATGCCATCAAGGAGGATGCTACCAAAAAATTGGACGAGTGTCTAAGCAAACAAAGACCTTATTCCATGAGGAAGAAAGGACTTGGCTCTATTGAAAAGCCAAGTGAGAAGTGTTTATGCCTAAAAGTAAACATAATGATGTGATGGAGAAGAGAAACCAACCTAAGCTAAAATGGGTTAGGAAAGATGGGGTGAAGCCTCCTATCCAAAGGAGACAGGTTGTCAAAGAGGATAAAGAGGTTGCCACAACAGTAGCTGAAGATGGGAGACATGAACTTGGTGAAAGAAGAAAATCTATATTTGAAGGATTTTGTTAAAGCTATGGTAAGTATGAGAACAAGGTTATTGTGTGCTGGAGCAATGAGCCTATAATGAAGAGAAATGTAAGGCAAGAGTCTAGGGGGAGACTCTATCAAGAAAGGAGATAGTCTCAGGTGAAAAGAAGTCATATTCCACTAAGAAACAGGTTTGATTTGCTAGGAGAAATCTATAAAAGATGCGAAAAGGCTGGACACACTGTTGGGGATTGCTTGACATTACTGCTCAGTCAAAGAGTGCAAAGGATAAAACCTACACATGCTCCTACATTCGACCAAAGAAGAAGAAGAGGAAGAGAAACAACTATGGTTGTGGAAGTAGCCTTAAAAGCTTCCAAGAAAGAAAAGCCATGGATCTTGGACAGTGGTTGCTCTTCATACATGACAAAAGACTCCAAGGTGTTGAAGGAAGGAGCAAAACATGATGAAGGGTCAATCAAAATTGGCAATGATGGTGCCTTAAAGATTCAAGGTATCAATGCTACTGAAATTGGTGTAGAAAAATTGAAATCAAAGAAAGTGCCTTATGTTGAAGGGCTAAAACACAATCTCATCAATGTTATCCATCTTTGTAATGATGGACATAAAGTTACTTTTAACAAGAGTGGCTACATACACTGTGGCTGGTGTCCGCGCTCTATGCACCTGCTGTCTACGCTCTCTGCGCTCACTATTCACATACACTATGGCTAGTGTTTGCACTCTCTGCACCTGCTATTCGTGTGCACTGTGGTTGCTGTTTGCACCCGCTATTCCTATTATTTGTGCAGGCTGTGTCTGCCTTTCATGTATGCTACTGCTGCTATCCACGCATGCTGCTGCTGCTTTCCTCACATGCTGCAGCAGTTTTCTCGTGCCATTGCTACTCTCCCCATGTGTTACAACTGCTTTCTCACACCACTGCTGCTCTCCAGGTGTTGGTTGCTAGTGCAGGACCCTTTTACTGCTGTTCTAACACCTGTCGGTTGTTACTCCACCACCTGTAGGCAGCTGCTCCACCTCCTGCTGATAGCTGCTCCTTCTTTCTTTCTCTCCTTCACCAACTACCTTGCTGCCTTTCCTTAGTGGCTGTTACTCTCACCTTGGTCGACTGCCTTGCCTTCTTTCTTCCTCTCCTTGGTGCCTTTCCTTCTTTCCTTGGTGACTACTGCTCTCTCCTTGGCCGACTACCTTGCCTTCTTTCCTTGGTGGCTACTGCTTTCTCCTTGGTCAACGGCCTTGCTTGGTGGCTTCCTCCTCTTTGCCGTTCACCTCTCTTTTTCCCTAGGTTTGACATTCACCTCTTTTTGTCATTCACTAAATTTGAGTCCTAAAATTTAGGGTCAATGGTCAACATTGACTTCCTAAAATTTTGGGTCAAAGGTCAATTGCCTCACACTCCTTTTCATTATAGGCCAAGTATTCCAACAAGCATTAGCCTTGTGTCCATACTTACCACAACTCTAGCAAAAACCTTTGAACCTAGATTTACTTTTTTTACCAAGTTCATGTCTTCTTTCTTTAGCAACTGGTGTGGCAACTTTCTCTCCATCTTTGACAGCTTGTCTCCTTTAGATGGGAGTCTCCACCACGTCTTTCCTAACCTATTTTAACTTGGGTTGGTCTCTCTTCTCCATCACGTCATTGTGCTTGTTTTCAGGCACAAGCACAATTTTCTTCTTTTCTTCTAACTTCTCACTTGGCTTTTCAATGTAGTCAAGTCCTTTCTTTCCCATGGAATGAGTTCTTTGATTGCTTAGACACTCATCCAACTTTCTGGTAGAATGCTTCTTGATGGCATTTTTTGATGATGACTCTCCTTTCAATTTTCCCTGGAACTCGGCCTTGTGAAGCTTGGCTTGCAAAGTCAGCATCTCTTGCTCTTATGCAATCATCTTAACACCAAGTTCTTCGTGTATCTTGCCTTGTTCTGCTTCAAGTACACTCATCTCCTCAATTCTCTTCAAGTACTCCTTCTCTTTTTCTTCAAACTCCTTTACCTTTACCTAGATATTAGATTCATCAGCAGAAGAATTTTCACACAGCTTCTTGAGATGAATTACCTCTTTTAACAACTTGTTATTTTTGCACAAACAAGCTCTCAACTCATTCTCAAGTTACTACAACAACTCATCCTTTTCCTCTTCTATTGATTCCTCCTCACTTAAAGATTCTTTATCATCATTTACTTAAGCAACCAGCACATCCTTTGTAGCCTCTTCATTGGAATCATCATCACTTTCTTCTTCAAAATCTTCTTCCTCCAACTTGCTCAAGAAATTCCTTCTTTTGGATATGAAGAACTTCATTTTCCCTTTGGCACCTGAATTTCCAGCTTTGGAGTAGTTGTATTGCTTTGTCTTCCTCCTTGGGACCAGCTCATCATCATCCTCACTATTTGCTTCTCTTCTCTTTAGGCAGTTTATGGCAAAGTGCCCAATTGCTCCATAACTAAAGCACTTTAAGGGTAATTTTCCGTTGTACTCCCTTTTTCCTTTCCTCAAGTTCTTGGTGATGTATGCCATGACTTTATCTAGCTTAGTATCACCACCTCTTCTTTAGAGCTGCTGTCAAACTTCTCTTCTCGATCTTTAATCTTTAACTTCTTCAGTTCCTTGAACTCTAACTCCTTCACCTTAGACTTCTTTTCTTTCTTCATTAAGTTTATTCTCATTTCATAAGGCACCAATATGTTATGCAGGTCATCTAAAGGCAGCCTATCCAAATCTCTATCTTCTATGGAAGAAACTTTGGCTTTGTAAGCCTCCAGCAAGGTTCTAAGTATTTTCCTTGCCACAGTGGCATCATGGATCTCCTCTCCATAACCTCTGATGGAGTATACAATTTCATTGACTCTTGTAAAGAATGCATCTACAATCTTATTGTTCTGCATCTTTATGTCTTCAAATCTACTCCTTCAGATTTGTAGCTTGGCTTCCTTTATAACATTGTCTCCTTCATAGATGTTCTTCAATTTGTCCCAGATTTGCTTGGATGTGTTACACCCCATCACCTTGGTGAATTCTTTATCTGATAGGGAGGCGTATAAGGCATTTCTCACCTTTCCATCACACTCCAAGTTCTTCTTATCAGCTGGCATTATAGGATCACCTTCAACAACAGGGATGAAGCCACTAATAGCAAACTTAAACACATCAAGACCAAGGGACTTCAAATATGGCAGCATTTTATTCTTCCATAACTAATGATTCTATCCATTAAACGTAAGGATACCCTTGCTATTAATATTGTTCGTGCTATTCATCATCTCAAGCAGCAATAAAGATAAAAACTCACACAGTAATGCACAACTTCACTTCAAAGTAGAAAAATTGGATCAATAGAGGAACTGGCTCTAATACTAATTGATGAGGACCGTTTTAGGTCTCACACTAAGAGGGAGCGAATGAGTGTGAGATATGCACTTTTTACAAATCAATCCAGATTTAACCTTTGTGGCTTGTTAGAGCCGATGATCCAATTTTTATTTTTCTCCTTTATTTAAGCACAACCATAAGACTAAAAAATCAATGCGTAAGCACCTAAAAACACACGACAATTTTTACATGGTTCACCCACAATGTGTGAGCTATGTCCATGGTGTGATAGGATCCCCCCTAAATCACACAATTAACTCTTGCTATCAAAGGATAAAATAATGTTGTAAAAGGATCACTCCTTCACCACTTATTGAAAGACTACTCCTTAACCACTTATAATGATCTCCCAATCACTCTAAGGGTATACCACCCTGTTTTTCAACAAATTTATCAAGAGTTTATGGTAAAACCTTTCCTAAAGAATGATCACTCAATGTGTACAGACTACTAGAGCAGAATATGGATCTTCTCCTTCCTTCACTGCCAATGTTGTCTCACTCGTTGCCGATGCTGCCTCCACGCGATGCTAATGTTGTCCGTGCGCGTTGCCGTTGTTGTTCGCACATGCTGATAATGCTGTTCGCACACATTGCCATTGCTATTCGTGTGTACTGCTCTTGCTGTTCGTGCGTTCTGCCGTTGTTTTATGCACACTACTAATGCTGCCCATACGTGTTGCTAATGTTGTCTGCACACACTCCGCACATGCTGCTCCTACTATTCACACACACAACTATTGCTGTCCACTTATGCTACTGCTACTGTTTGCATGCACTCCGCACGCACTGCTCCTACTGTCCACATGCACTGCGACTGCTGACCGCACATGCTATTCCTGCTGTCTGCGCATTTTACTACTGTTGTCCACACACGATGCTACTGTTTGTTGTCCACGCACGCTGCTACTGTCTGCGCGCACTGCTACTTCTTTCCTCATGCGTTGCTACTGGCTGGACATGCTACGACTACAGTCCACACGTGTTGTTCCTGCTATCCAAACACGCTGTTGATGTCTACTCACCCCGCTACTGCTATATGCCCGCGTTACTACTATCTTCTCACCCCGCTACTACTATCAGCCCACGTTGTTGCTGTCTGCTCGCGCCGCTGTTACTATCCGCACGCACTGCAGTTGTCTTCTCATGTCGCTGCTACAATTCCCACATGCTGCAGCTGTCTTCTCACACCGTTGCTGCTTTCTCCATGTACTGCAGCTGTCTTTTTGCACCACTGCTGCTCTCTTCGAGTGCTGCAGCTATCTTTTCATGTCAATGCTACTATCCACGGGCATTGTAGTTGTCTTCTCGTGCCGCTGCTGTCTACATGTTGGTTGCTAATGCAGGAACCTACTGCTGCTACTCCACCTCCTGCCAGCTACTGCTCCACCTCCTACTAGCTATTTCCTTGGTGGTTTGTTGATGCCGGACCCTTCTGCTACTGCTTCATCTCCTACCAGCTACTGCTCCACCTCCTGCCAGCTACTACCTTAGTGGTTTACTGGTGTGGGTGGCTACCTTGGCAATTTTTGCTAATGTGGAGGTCACACACTAAAAGGGGGGATGAATCAGTGTAAGATATTCGCTTTTTACAAATCTATCCGGATTTAACCTTTATGACTTGTTAGAGCCAATGATCCAAATTTTATCTTTCTCCTTTATGTGAGACCAGCCGTACATATATTAATCAAACACAAATGCCGAAAAACACATGACAATTTTTACATGTTTTACCCACAATGTATAAGCTACATCCATGGTGTGATAGAATTACTCCTAAATCACACAATTCACTCTTATTATCAAGGGATACAACAATGTTGTAGAAGGATCACTCCTTAACCACTTATGGAAGGACTATTCCTTAACCATTTGCAATGGTCTCCCGATCGAGGAGTTGATCTCCCAATCACTCCAAGGGTATCCCACTCTTTTTCAATAAATTTATCAAGAGTTTATGATGAAAACTTTCTTGGACAACGATCACTCAATGTCTACAAACTGCTATTGCAAAATATGGATCTTCTCCTTCCTTTGTTACCAATGCTATCTCACCTACTGCCGGTGCTGCCTCGGCATGATCTCTCCTCTACTGTCAATGCTGTCTCCCCCTGCTGCCTAGGCAGGTTCTCTCCTCCTACTATCAATGCTACTTCTCTTGTTGCCTTAGCAGGTTGCCTTCACTGCTACTGCAAGTTGTCGGACTTGTTGCCGAGGCATGCTTTCTCCTTTGTTGCTATAAGTTGTTGGACTTGTTGTCAGGATACATTTTCTCCTTAACTACTGCAAGTTGCCAAACCTACTATTGGGACACATTCTCTCCTCGACTGCTAAAAGCTACCAGACCTACTGCTATTGCTGCCTATACGTGTTGCTATCATTGCCTACGCATGTTGCTATCGCTACCTGCACGTTCTATTATTGTTGTCCACATGTGCTGCTATTGCTGTCTACATGTTTTGCTATTGCTGTCCCCATGTTCTGCTATCGCTGTCCCCACGTGCTGCTCTTGCTACCTGCACGTTCTGCTATTGCTATCTACACGTGTTGCTAACACTGCCTACACATTCTACTTTTGCTGCCTACACATGCACGGGTTGCTATTGCTGTTTGCGCACATTGCTATCACTCCCTGCACGTTCTACTTTTGCTGCCTACACATGCACGGTCTGCTATTGCTGTCCACACGGGTAGCTATTGCTATCCACATGTGCTCCTATCATTGTCTGCATGTTCTGCTATCGCTGTCCCCACGTGCTGCTCTCGCTATCTACACGTTCTACTATTGCTATCTGCATGTGTTGCTAACACTACCTGCATATTCTGCTTTTATTGCCTACACATGCACAGGCTGCTATTGCTGTCCACACACGCTGCTATTGCTATCTACACATTCTGCTTTTGCTATCCACACGTGCACGGGCTGCTGGACATACTACAATTTCTGGGATTGCAAGCTGCTGGACACGCTGAAATTTCTAGGATTACAGGCTACTAGATGCATTGCTGGTGCTGGGAACGCCTGCTGGAGTTGCTACTGCTGCAAGGACACCTGTTAGTTGTGCTGCTGGTGCAAGGATGCCTGTTGGAGTTTTTACTAGTGCAAGGACACCTACTAGTTATGTTGCTAGTGCAGGGACTCCTACTGGAGTTGCTGCAATCTGCAGATTCTGGTTTTGCTTGCACCTTCTATTGGTTTGCCTCCCTTGCTACCGGATTGCACCTTCTGCTAGTTTGCCTCCCTTACTACTGGATTGCACCTTCCTTCACCTTCTGCAGTTGCTAGTTTTTGCTACACCTTCTACTGAATCCTGCTCATTCTCCTTCACCTTCTGTAGTTACTGGTTTTTACTACACCTTCTATCGGATCCTACTAATACTCCTAGTTGTGCCGCCCTTGCTGCTGCAATTTGCTTGCTGCACTTCTCTCCTTCTCTGGGTGGCTGCTGGTTGTTGCAAGTTGCAACTGGTGTTGTGGATTGCTGGTTAGCAGGTTGCTACTGGTTGTTGAGTGTTACTGCTGTAATAGTAGGTTGCTGCTGGTGTTACCGGCAAGCAACTTGGTTTCTTCTTGGTTTGCTACCTACCCTTACTGTTACTACTTGTTGCCTTGCTGCTGTAATCTCCCTCTTTGGTGGTTGCTACACGTCCTTCTCTCCTTGGGGTGGCTGCTGCACATTTTTCTCTCCTTGGTGTGGCTGTTGCATGTCTCCTTTACTGGTTTAGCGTGGCTACTGGTTACTGCACCTTGTTCTCCCTTTGGTGTGGCTGCCAGTTACTACAACTCCTTTGGTTGGTGTGGCTGTCTGCTTCTTTGGTGGTTGCTCTCACCTCCTCCTTGGCAGGCTGCTGCTGCAACTCCCTTGGCCAGCTGCTACACTTTCCTTAGTTGTAACTCTCTTGGCCGGCTACTACACCTCCCTTGGTGGTTGCCTCCTCTTTGCCATTCGCCTCTCCTTTTAGTTGCCTTTAGGTTTGCCATTCCTTTTAGAAAAATCTGCAGCACACACATTTGTCTTATAAGGTGCATGGGGTTATTTATAAAGCCTTGAGATTAGGGTTACACAATCATCAACGGTTATCATTGATTCCCAAAGGTTGTCCTACAATCAACGGCTAGATTTGATTCATAAAATTTAGGGTTAATAGTCAAATTGACTTCCTACAATTTAGGGTCAATGGTCAAGGGTCAATGATCAACCTTGATCCCTAAAATTTAGGGTCAATGCTCAATATTGACTAGACTTTAGTTGACCTCCCATCAACGGTTTTAACCAACAAATTCTATGCATCTTAACGACATTCAAAACATCAAATCAACATGAACAACAATATGAGATGCTATTGACAAGAAATCCAACATAAGCCATCAAAGATGAGCTCAACAATCATAACCAGTAGTTGCAGCAACAAGCACAACCAACACAGCAACCAGCAACAAGTGAATCACAACCAACAACTTGCAGAAATGGCAGTAGATGAATCACAACCAGCAACTTGTAGAACCAACAGTAGGGCAAGCAACACTAATAGCAGGAGGAGAAAACTAACTTCGGCAGTAGGGCAGGCAGCACCAGCAGTAAAAGGAGAAGACTTGCCTCGGTAACAGGGTAGGCAACACTAGCAACAGAAGGAGAAAACTTGTCTCAATAGTAGGGCAGGCAGTACCAACAGGGGAAGAGAATCTGCCAAAGCAACAAGTGGGACAACCTGCCAAGGTAGCAGGAGAGGTAACACCGATAGCAAAGGAAGAGAACTTGCCAAGGCAACAGGTGAGCTAGCACCGGCAATAAAGGAAGGAGAAGATCTACATTTTGCACTAGCAGCCTGTACACATTGAGTGATCATTCTCAGGAAAGTGTTAGTCATAAACCTTTTGATAAACTTGTTGAAAAACTGTGAGATACCCAAGGAGTGATCGAGAGATCATTGTAAGTGGTTAAGGAGTGATCCTTCCATGACATTAACTGTATCCCTTGATAATAAGAGTGGGTTGTGTGATTTAAGAGTGATCCTATCACACTGTGAATGTAGCTCACACATTGTGAGTGAACCATGTAAAAATTGTCATGTGTTCCTGGGTACTTGCATTTGATTGATATCCGTACAGCCACTCTCACATACATAAGAAAGATAAAAATTGGATCATCGACTCTAACAAGTCATAGAGGTGAATCCAAAACGATTTGTAAAAAGCGACCATCTCACACTAATTCACCCCCTCCCCCTTTTAGTGTAAGACCTAAGAAGGTCCTCATCAAGTGGTATCGAGCCAATTTCCTTTGTTAATCCATTTTTTCTGCTTTAACTTGAAATTGTTGTTGCTACTATGAATTTTTACTAATTGATATTATGGATAGCATGAACTGTGTTAACAGTTCACGCATTCCCATTTTGATGGACAGAATTATCAGTTATGGAAGAATAGAATGCTCCCATATCTGATGTCACTTGGTCTAGATGTGTTTGAATTTGCTATTAGTAGCTTCATCCCTGTTGCTGAAGGTGATGCTATGACACCTATTGTTAAGAAGAATTTGGAGTGTGATGGAAAGGTGAGAAATGCCTTGTATGCCTCTTTATTAGACAAAGAATTCACCAAAGTGATGGGGTGCAATACAGCCAAACAAATTTAGGACAAATTGAAGAATATTTATGAAGGAGACAATGTTGTAAAGGAAGCCAAGCTACAAATCTAAAGGAGCAGATTTAAAGACATAAAGATGCAGAATGATGAATCTGTGGATGCCTTTTTTACAAAAGTCAACGAAATTGTGTACTTCATTAGAGGCTATGGAAAGAAGATCAAATATGCTACTGTGGTAAGAAAGATACTTAGAACCTTACTAAAAGCTTACAATGCCAAAGTTTCCTCTATAGAAAATAAAGATTTTGATAGGCTACCCTTAGATGATTTGCATAACATATTGGTGGCTTATGAAATGAGAATAGCCCCAATGAAGAAAGAAAAGAAGTCTAAGGCAAAGAATGAGTTAGCTTTCAAGGCAATGAAGAGATTAATGATTAAAGATCAAGAAGAAGAATCTGATAGCAACTCTAAAGAAGAAGATGGTGATACTAAACTGGATAAAGTCATGGCATATATCACCAAGAATATGAGGAAAGAAAAAAGGAAGCACAAGGAAAAATTACCCTTGAAGTGCTTTAGGTGCACGGCGAGCCCATACAAAGGGTTTGGTTAAGATATACCAGATTCTACCAAGTATACAAATGGAACCTAACCATACATGTCCATCAATTATATCTTCCAAATCATCGACACTAGCAATCCATCCTTCTCCTCCAAAAGGGGATTTTAGTAAATAACCAAAAATAACACTTGTGGAGCAATTGGGTACTTTGCTGTGGACTGCCCAAAGAGAATAGAAGCAAATAGTGATGATGATTATGAGTTGGTTCCAAGGAGGAGAACAAAGCAATCCAGCTATTCTAAAGATGGAAATTCAAGTGCCAAAAGGAAAAGGCAACTCTTCAGATCCAAAAGAAGGAAATTTTTAAGCAAGTTAGATGAAGAAGATTCTAAAGAAGAAATTGATGATAATGCTTTAAAGGATGTACTGGTTGCTCAAGTAGATGATGATCAAGAATCTTCAAATGATGAGGAATCAACCGAAGAGGAAGAGGGCGAGTTGGTGCAGCAACTTAAGAATGAGTTGAGAACTTGTTTGCACAAAAATAGCAAGTTGGAAAATGAGGTAAAGCATTTCAAAAAGCTGTATGAAAATTCTGCTGTTGATGAATTTGATCTCCAAGTAAAAGAACAGGAGTGTGAAGCAAAAAAGAAGTACTTGAAGAGAATTAAGAAACTGATTGTACTTGAAGTAGAACAAGGCAAGATACACGAAGATCTTGGCACTAAGGTCACAAGAGTAAAAGGTGCTGATTTTGCAAGCCAAGCTCCACAAGGCTAAGTCCAAACTGAAGAAGCATAAAAAAGCTTTATACAAGCCTTAGAAGTAAAAGGAGAGTTGGCTTCAACAAATGCCATTAAGGAGGATGCTACCAAAAATTTGGATGAGTGTCTAAGCAAACAAAGACCTCATTCCATGGGGAAGAAAGGCCTTGGCTATATTGAAAAGCCAAATGAGAAGGTAGTAGAGAAGAAGAAAATTGTGTTTGTACCTAAAAGCAAGCACAATGACATGATGGAGAAGAGAAACCAACCCAAGCTAAAATAGGTTAGGAAAGATGTGGTTAAAACTCTCATCTAAAGGAGACAAGTTGTCAAAGATGGAGAGAAGGGTACCACAACAGTTGTTGAAAAAAGGAAACATGAACTTGGTGAAAGAAGAAAATTTAGATTTGAAGGATTTTGCTGGAGCTGTGGTAAGTACAAGCACAAGGCTAATATGTGCTGGAGTAATGGGTCTATAATGAAGAGGAATTTTAGGTAAGAGTAAAGGGGAGACTCTATCAAGAAAGGAGACAGTCACACATGAAAAAAAGTTGTATTCCACTAAGAAACATATTTAATTTATTGGAAGAAATCTATGAAAGATGTGAAAGGCTGGACACACTGCTAAAGATTGCTTGACATTGTTGCCTGATTAAAGAGTGCAAAGGAGAACACCTATACGTGCTCCCACATTCGGCCAAACATTGCTGCTCGGTTAAGGAGTGCAAAGGAGAACACCTACACATGCTCCTAAATTCAGCCAAAGAAGAAGAAGGGGAAGAGAAATGATTATGGTTATGAAAGTAGCCTTAAAAGCTTCCAAGAAAGAAAAGTCATAGATCCTAGACAATGGTTGCTCTTCACACATGACAGGAAACTCCAAGATGTTGAAGGAAGTAGTAAAATATGATAGAGGGTCAATCAGATTTGGCAATGATGGTGCCTTAGAGATTAAGTGATGGTGGTGTTCTTACTAAGGGTGAAAGAATAAATGGAAACTTATACCAAGTTTCCAGAAACAAAAACACATGCTACATGAGCACCAAAGATGAGAACTTGTTGTGGCATAGAAGATTAGGACATCTTGGACAAAAGGGGTTAAACAAGTTGTCCAAAAATGAAGCTGTGAAAGATGTATCCAAGTTAAGAAGAGAAAGAGATGCAATTTGCAGCATGTGTCAAAAAGGGAAGATGGTGAATGCTCCCCATAAAAATATAGAGATTCAAACAAAGAAGCCATTAGAGCTCATTCATTTAGACGATTGTGGGCCTATGAAGCAAAGATCGACAAAGGGTGATAGGTACTTCATCTCTTTCATTGATGATTTACAAGAATGGCTTGTATCATATTCTTGAAACATAAGTCAGAGGCTCTCAATAATTTCAAAAGCTACAGAAGGTTGGTTGAAAATTTGTTGGGGGGAAAAATTAAAAGGCTCAAGATGGACAATGGGACATAATACACATACGGTAAATTTGAAGATTATTTGGAGAAGCATGGAGTGAAGCATGAAAATACTAGTCCCTACACACCCAAAGAAAAGGGAGTGGCCGAAAGGAAGAATAGAAACCTAGTGGATATGGCAAAAACCATGTTGGCTGATCATGGTACTTCACATGGCTACTAGAGAGAGGCTATCACCACTGCAACTTAGATTCAAAATAGATGCCTAATGAGACCACATACAAAGAAGACACCCTATGAGTTGTGGAATGGAAAGAAGCCAAGTGTAAAACATTTTAAAGTATTTGGAAACCCGTGCCTCAATAAAATCAAAGGCAAACATCTCAACAAATTTGATAAGAGGGCTAATGAAGGCATATTCTTGGGCTATGTACCAATTAGAAGAAGCTTTAGATGCTACAATAAAAGATTGCTGAAAATGGTGGACAACTTTAAAGTTAAAGTGATTAAAGATGGTTCTACAATACAATCACAACATGAGGAAGCTAAAGATGTTGTGTATGACAAGCTAAAAAGAATCTAAAAGTGATGAATCAGAGGGCATTTAGTATAAGGAAGATGTTGATTCTCAAGTTACAAGTGATGAAAAAGCAAAATCAAGGCATTCCTAAACTCATAAAAGAATCAGAGCTGAAGTTGACGCTAAAAACATTGTTGGCAATAAAAAGGACTCTGTGCAGACTAGGAGAAGACTAAGAGGTGGTGAACAAACCTCATTGATCTTTGAGGTTGAACGTGGAAGAAGCATTAAAGCATAAGGAATGGGTATGTGCTATGAATGAAGAGTTTAATCAAATTAAAAAGAATAACACTTGGTGTTTAGTACCTAGACCTAAAGGGAAAAACATCATTGGAACCAAGTGGGTTTTTAGAAATAAGCTTAATGAAAAAGGTGAGGTGGTAAGAAACAAGGCAAGGCTTGTTTGCAAAGGCTACTCACAAGTAGAAGGTGTTGACTTTGAAGAGACCTTTGCTTCTATGGCTAGGCTTGAAGCAATTAGAATATTCATGGTCATTATTGCTCAAAGAACTACAAAGTTTATCAGATGGATGTGAAGTCTGAATTTCTGAATGGGGAGCTTGAAGAAGAGGTACTTATCGAACAGCCTGATGCAGTTTAAGTGTGTGCAAATTAAACAAGGCTCAATACAGCATAAAGCAAGGTCCAAGAGCATGGTATTCCAAGCTAGATACATGCCTTAAATATATGAAGTTCAGAAAAAGGCATGTGGACAGCAACTTATACATAAAGGAAGATAAATAGGGCTAGTTAATTGTTGTGGTTTATGTTGATGACATAATTGTTGCTGCAGAAAAAAAGGCCTTTTGCACTACTTTTGCCGAGCAGATGAATAAGAAGTTTAAGATATCGATGCTAGGTGAGATGAAATTCTTCTTAGGGTTTTGCAAAGTAAGGCTGGAATTTTTCTCTCCTAAGAAAGTATGTGTTGAGTCCATCTTTGATAGCTAATGTTGGATTTGTTGTCAACATCATCTCACATTATTGTTTGTGTTGATTTGATGTTTTGAATGTTGTTAAGATGCATTAGAAGTCATTGGGAAAAAATGGTAATGGCAGGTCAACCTTGAAGTCAATGAATTAATGTTGACCTTGACCCTTGACCATTGGCCCTAAATTTTAGGAAGTCAATGTTGATTATTGACTCTAAATTTTAGGAATCAAATCTGATCATTAATTGTAAGAAAACCTTTAGGAATTAATGTTGGTCGTTGATAAGTATGCAACCCTAATCTCAAGGCTCTATAAATAACCCCATGCACCTTGCAAGACAAGTGTGTGTGCTGCAGAATTTTAAAAGAGAACAATAAACCTAAAGGCAACCATAAGGAGAGGTGAACAACAAAGAGAGAGGCAGCCACCCAAGAAAGAGTAACCGGCCAAGGCAAAGAAGGCAGCCACCAAGGAGAGAGTAGCCAACCAAGGAGGGTGCAGCAGTAACTGAACAAAAGAGTTACAGCCAAGGAGAAGTGCAGCTAGCCAAGAGAGGTGCAACACCAAGGAGAGAAAAACATGCAGCAACCATACCAAGGAAAGAAAGACATGCAGCAACCACACCAAACCAGAGGAAAAGAGGTGCAACAACCACACTAAACCAAAGGAGAGGGCGTGCAACAGCCACACTAAACCACAAAAGAAGGTGTGTAGTAGTCTTACCAATGAAAGAAGAAGGCAGCAACCGACCAAATCAAAGGGAGAAGGAGTTGCAGCAGCCTCCTAAGGAATCTTGCAATTACAGTAAAGAAACCAGCAACCTGCAACAAGCAACACCAACAACACATCCTACACAACACCAGTAGCAGCCTGCAACACCAACAACAGTCTACAACACCAGCAATAGCGTACAATACCAATAACAACCTACAACACCACCAGTAGCAGCCTACAACACCAAGAATAGTCTACAATAGCAGCAGTAGTCTGCAACACCAACAGTAGTTATAGCACCAGTTGCAAGCAATAGCAGCAATACCAACATGTGCAACAAGTGCAGGCACAACCAGGTAAAGCAACAAGTGTAGGCACAACTAGCAGCAATAACAGCAAGTGCAAGCACAAATAGTAAAGGCAGCAAGTGCAAACATAACCAACACTTACAGCAAGTGCAGGCACAACCAGGAGCAATAGTAATGTGCAAGACCAATAGCATATGAATCACAACTAGCTGCACACAGCAAGTGCAGGCATAACCAGCAAGTGCAAGCACAACCAGTAATAGGTCCAACAACTTGCAATAGTAGAGGAGAAAATGTATCCTCGTAACAAGATTGGTAGCTTAGAACAGCAGAGGAGAAAACGTGTCCCAACAGCAAGTCCAGTAGCTTGCAACAGTAGAGGAGAAAATGTGTCCCAACAGTAAGTCCGGCAGCTTGTAGCGGCATAAGAGAAAACATGCACTGGCAATAGGGGAAGAAACCTGCCAGGGCAACAAGTGAGGCAGTAGAGGAAGAGAACCTGTTAACGCCAAAGGAGGCATCTCTGACAGTAGGAGGAGAGAACCTACCAAGGCAACAAGGGAGGCAACACCGGTAACAAAGAAGAGATCTTGCCGAGGCAACAGGTAAGACAACACCAGCAGTAAAGGGAGAGAACCTATAATAGAGATAACCTGCAGAGAAGAGATCGACAAAGCCTAAGCAAAGACCAATAATGAGGAAGGAGAATATTTGTGTTCTGCACTAGTAGCATGTGCACATTAAGTGTTCCTTCTTAAGAAAGTGTTAGTCACAGACCTTTTGGTAAACTTGTTGAAAAAGGGTGGGATACCCTTGGAGTGATCAGGAGATCAATCCATTGAGTGATTAGGAGATCAAGTCTTTGATTGGGAGATCATTATAAGTGGTTAAGGAGTAATCCTTTCACAAGTGGTTAAAGGGTGATCCTTCCATACCATAACTATATACCTTGATAACAATAGTGGATTATGTGATTTAGGAGTGATCCTATCACATTGTAGACATAGATCACACATTATGGGTGAATTACATAAAAATTGTCATGTGTTCTTAGGTACTTGCATTTGATTAATATCCGTACGGCTACTCTTACTTAAAAATGAAAGATAAAAATTGGATCATCGATTCTAACAAGTCACAAAGGTTAAATCCGAAAAGATTTATAAAAAGCAAGCATCTCACACTGATTCACCCCCTTCCCCCTCAGTGTAAGACCTAAAAAGGTTCTTATCAAGTGGTATTAGAGCTAGTTTCCTTTATTAATCCAATTTGTCTATTTTAATCTGATAATGTTTATTGCTGCTGTGAATATTTACTGGTTGATATCATGGATAATTTGAACAGTGTTATAACAAGGTCATTCCTACTTTTAATGGACAAAATTATCAATTATGGAAGAATATAATGCTCTTATATCGAATGTCACTTGGTCTTAATATGTTTGAGTCTGTTGTTAGTGGTTTCATCCCTATTGCTGAAGGTAATGCTATGATGTTTGCTAATAAAAAGAATTTGGAGTGTGATGGAAAAGTGAGAAATGCCTTGTATATCTCTTTGTCAGACAAAGAATTCACCAAAGTGATAGGGTGCAACACAGCCAAACAAATCTGGGACAAATTGAAAAACATTTATAAAGGAGACAAAGTTGTGAAGGAAGCTAAGCTACAAATTTGAAGGAGCAGATTTAAAGACTTAAAGATGTAGAATGATGAATCTGTAGATGCCTTCTTCACAAAAGTCAACAAAATTATATGCTCCATTAGAAGCTATGAAAAGGAGATCAACGATGCTACTGTGGTGAGAAAGATACTCAGAACCTTACTAAAAATTTATAATATCAAGGTATCCTCCATAAAAGATAGAGACTTGAACAAGCTACCCCTAGATAATTTACATAACATATTGGTGGCTTATGAAATGAGAAAAGCCCCAATAAAGAAAGAAAAGAAGTCTAAGGCAGAAAAGGAGCTAGCCTTTAAGGCAATGAAGAAATTAAAGATTAAAGACCAAGATAAAGAATTCAATAGCAGCTCTAAAGAAGAAAATGGTGATATTGAACTAGATAAAGTCATAACATACATCACCAAAAATATGAGAAAAGGAAAAGGAAAGTACAAGGGAAAATTATCCTTGAAGTGCTTCAAGTGTGGAGCTATTGGGCACTTTGCCATAGACTGCCCAAAGAGAAGAGAAGCAAATAATGATGATGATGATGAGTAAGTCCCAAAAAGGAGAACAAAGCAATCCAACTATTCTAAAGCTAGAAATTCAAGTGCCAAAGGAAAAAAGCAATTCTTCATATCCAAAAAAAAGGAATCTTTTGAGCAAGCTAGATGAAGAAGAAGTTGATGATGATTCTGATGATGAGGCTACAAGGGATAAGTTGGTCGCTCAAGTAGATGATGATCAAGAATCTTCAAATAATGAGAAATCAACAGAAGAGGAAAAGGATAAGTTGGTTCAGTAACTTGAAAATGAATTAAGAGCCTGTTTGCACAGAAATAACAAGCTAGAAAATGAAGTAAAGCATCTCAAGAAGCTGTATGAAAATTTTGCTGTTGATGAATTTGATCTCTAGGTGAAAGTAAAGGAGTTTGAAGCAAAAAAGAAGAAGTACTTGAAGAGAATTGAGGAGCTGATCGTACTTGAGGCAAAGCAAGCCAAAATACATGAAGATCTTGGTGTTAAGGTGATTGCACAGGAGCAAAAGGTGCTAATTTTGCAAGCTAAGCTCTACAAGGTTGAGTCCAAATTGAGGAAGCATGAAGAAAGCTTTATATAAGTCATGGAAGTGAAAAGAAGTCGTCTTCAGCAAATGCCATCAAGAAGGATGCTACTAAAAAGTTGGATGAATGTCTAAGTAATCAAAGACCTTATTTTATGAGGAAGAAAGGACTTGGCTATATTAAAAAGCCAAGTGAGAAGGTAGAAGAGAAGAAAATTGTGTTTGTGCCTGAAAGTAAGCACAATGACGCTATGGAGAAGAGAAACCAACCTAAGCTAAAATGGGTTAGGAAAGATGTGGTGAAAACTCCCATCCAAAGGAGATAGGTTGTCAAAGATGAAAAAGAGGTTGTCACAATAGTTGCTAAAGATGGGAGACATGAACTTAGTGAAAGAAGAAAATCCAAATTTTAAGGATTTTGCTAGAACTGTATGCTTAAGCAATAAGCCTATAATGAAAAGGAATATAAGGCAAGAGTCTAGGGGGAGACTTTATCAAGAAAAGAGACAGTCTTAGGTGAAAAGAAGTCATATTCCACTAAGAAACAGATATGATTTGCTAAGAGAAATTTGTGGAAAATGCAAAAAGGCTAGACACACTGCTAAGGATTGCTTAACATTACTGCCTAATCAAAGAGTGCAAAAGAAAAGACCCACACATGCTCTCACATTCAGCCAAACATTGCTACTTGGTCAAAGAGTGCAAAGGAGAACACCTACACATGCTCCTACATTCGATCAAAGAAGAATAAAAGGAAGAAAAACAATTATGGTTGTGGAAATAGCTTTAAAAGTTTCAAAGAAAGAAAAGTCATGTATCCTGGACAGTGGCTACTCTTCAAACATGATAGGAGACTCCAAGATGTTGAAAGGAGTAGCAAAATATAATGGAGAGTTAGTCAAATTTGGCAATGATGATGCCTTAAAATTCAAGGTATTGGTGTTGCTGAAATTGGTGCAAAAAAACCTGAAATCAAAAAAAGTGCTTTATATTGAAGGGCTAAAACACAATCTCATCAATGTTAGTCAGCTTTGTGATGATGGACATGAAGTTACTTTCAATAAGAGTGACTATACAGTAAAGAGATTAAGAGATGGTGCTGTTCTTACTAAGGGTGAAAGAACAAATAGAAACTTATACCAAGTTTTCAAAAGCAAAAACACATACTACATAAGCACTAAAGATGAGACCTTGTTGTGACATAAAAGATTGGGACATCTTGGACAAAACAGGCTGAACAAGTTGTCCAAAAATGAAGCCGTAAGATATGTACCTAAGTTGAGAAGAGAGAGAGAGATACAATTTGCATTACGTGTCAAAAAGGGAAAATGGTCAATGTTTCCCACAAAAATATGGAGATTTAAACAAAGAAGCCATTAGAGCTTATCTATTCAAATGTCTGTAGGCCTCTGAGACAAAGATCAATAAAGGGTGATAGGTACTTCATCTCCTTCATTGATGATTTTACAAGAATAACTTGCATTATGTTCTTCAAATATAAATCAAAGGCTCTCAATAATTTCAAGAGCTACAAAAGGTTGGTTGAAAATCAATTGGGGGAAAAAATTAAAAGGCTCAAGATGGATAATGGGACAGAATACATATGAGGTAAATTTGAAGATTATTTGGAGAAGTATGAAGTGAAGCACGAATATGCTAGTCCCTACACACCCCAACAAAATGGAGTGGCCAAAAGGAAGAACATAAGCTTAGTGCATATGGCAAAAACTATGTTGGCTGAGCATGGTACTTCATATGGCTACAGGAGAGAGGTTATCACCACTATAACTTAGATTCAAAACTAATGCTTAATGAGACCACATATAAAAAAGACATGCTATAAGCTGTGATATGGAAAGAAACCAAGTGTAAAAGCACTTTAAAGTGTTTGAAAGCTTGTGCCTCATTAAATTCAAAGGCAAGCATCTAGGAAAATTTGTTCACCACCTCTTAGTCTTCTCCTAGTTTGTACAGAGTCCTCTTTATTGCCAATAATATTTTTAGTCTCAACTTCAGTTTTAACTATTTTATGAGTTTGGAAATACCTTGATTCTTCTTCTTCATCGCTTATAACTTGAGAATCAATGTCTTCCTCATGTTGAATGGCCTCGAATTCATCACTTTTAGACTCTTTTTGGTTGTCATACACAGCATATTCAGCTTCCTCATGCAGTGATTGCATTGTAGAACTATCTTCAATCACTTTAACATCAAAGTTGTCCACTATTTTTAGTAACCTTTTGTTGTAGCATCTAAAACATCTTCCATTTGGTATATAATCCAAGAATATGCCTTCATCAGCCTTCTTCATTCCATGGGGAAGAAAGGACTTGGCTATATTGAAAAGCCAAGTAAAAAGGTAAAAGAAAAGAAGAAAATTGTGTTTGTGCCCGAAAACAGCACAATGACATGATAGAGAAGAGAGACCAACCCAATCACAAGGACTTAGCTACGTGATGTAGCAGCACATGCTCTCTTGGCGTTATGTAGCTCACTCTTTCTTCCTTTACCATGCCCTCTCTTCTGTTTTGCAAAACCCATTTTCTTCCTCTATCGAGCTCTCTCTTTTAGTTTGCAACAACAAACATTTTCTTCCTCTGCCAAGCTCTCTCTTTTGGTCTACAGCAACACGTTTTCTTGCTCTGCTGAGTTCTCTCTTCTGGTCTCTGTCGAGTTCTCTCTTTTAGTTTGCAGCAACACACATTTTCTTCCTTCTATTTTGCAGCAACCATGTTTCTCTCTTCTGTTTTTGTAGCAACCACATTTCTCTCTTCTCTTTTTGTATCACGCTTATGTCTCTATAGCACTTTCTCTTACTATTCTCTCTTAAATTTTCTACAAAGTACACCTTTCTTAGCAGCTGCATAGATATATTTATAAATGTTGAGTTTAGGGTTGCTCTATCATCAATAGTTAGCATTAATTCCCAAGAGTTGCCCTACAATCAACAGTCATTGATTCCCAAGGGTTGTCGTACAATTAACAGTCAACATTGATTCCTAACATTTAAGGTCAACGGTCAGCATTGATTCCTAAAGTTTAAGGTTAACAATCAACATTGACTCATTTAATTTAGGGTTAACCTACAACCAATGGTTTTGATCAATGATCTCTCTGCATCTCAAGCTCCTTGACAAATACAAAATGCACCTGTAGGTAGCAAACACATTTCGACAAATCTATGAGATGTTGTTGATAACAAATCCAATATTAGTCATAAAAAATGGACTTAACAATAACATTTCATCTTTGGTGCCTCTTGGATTAATGAATGAAAAATCAATATGTATAAACTTTAATATTCAAAAAAAATAGTGAAATAAAGAATTTTATAAACTATAAATTCTTAATGAATAATATAGAACTTTCCTCTATACTATATTGTTTGAAATCATACTATTTGATGCAATTTTCCATTATTAGGATTGATACTTACCTTATTTATTTTCATAAGAACTTTACAAATCTTATCTAAGATCTCAAAGGAGCAGCTTACACCACTCTTATTTCAAGTGTGCATTCTATTTAGCACACCACCCATAAGAGATATATAATTAATTAAAAGTATAACTTAACCTTAATTATTGGAATTATTGCAATATCTACAACATAGGAAAGGACATTACAAATTTTTATAAACACAAGGTCAACTAGTGACTTTTTGTTACCCATATAAACTTATTTCAAACAATCTTCTATCACATATGTTCGGTTTTCATTATTTTTGACCTTTTCCTGTAAGCATTAATCTTATTACCTTAAATATATCTTCCACTAACTTTTTGTCTAATAATTTACTCAAAGAATCAACCAAATTTATCTTTGACCCTACGAAATCAAGTAATATCACTTAATTATTTAATAGCTACTTTACTAATTTATGTCTCAAATGAATATGTCTATTATTCTTATTATATGACTTACTCTTTACTTAAGCAATAATGATTTGGATATAAACTCAAATTTTATACTAAATCAAGCAATAATTGCTTGCTTAGTAGACTTTCTAGCCATTGTCTTACCTCCAAGAGTGAATTTATAACCACTTGTGAATTTTATTTCATCTAAACAAAAATCTAGTTAGAATCATTATTATACTCTTATAGTATAACAAGAAATCCACTATAAATGTACCAAAGTTTATGGTATTTTTTAAATATCTCAAAATTCTTATTAAAACATTCTACACACATCATATGCAATATCAAAAATCATAAAATTCATTAAATGTATCAAACTACTAATAATTTAAGCATACATAGACTGAAATACTTAATCACCATTGTGTTTTAGTAAATGTACATATACATCAAAAGGAGTGAAAATTGGTTTCACATCAAATATTCATATTTTTTAAGAAATTTCTCAACATAATGCTCTTTTAACAAAAATCTACCATTAAGATTGTAGTAATCTTCACTTCTAGAATGACATTTGCTTCTCCCAAATCCTTCATGTCAAAATATAATATAAGTAATCATTTTGTACTAGCTATCACTTATAAACAAGAGCTAAAGATAAGTATATTATCATCATACAAACATATAATACAAAATTATGTCATTCCCAATTTTTGTACAAACACATTTATTAGCATTAATAATAGAAAAGTCATTGGAAATCAAAACTATATCAAACTTCTTATACCACTATTTAGGTATTTGTTCAATCCATATAAAGATTTAACGAACTAATAAACCTTATTGTCTTAACTAGGAACTTTGTAGCCTTTAAATTGTGATATATAAATTTCTTCGTCAAGATGACCATACAAAAAAACAATTTTTAAATCCATTTGATGAACAATAAGCTTGTAAATAGATGTTAAAAGCAATTAATATTATATTGTTACAATTCTGACAAGAAGTGTGATTATATCAAAATAATAAATATCCTACCTTTTTATATACCCTTTTGTCACAAGTTTAACCTTATATTTATCAATAGATTCATTTAATCTATACTTTTTTCTAAAGATCCAATTAAAGCCTATAAGTTTGGCTTCTATAGATAAATCTACTAATTTTTCTATGTCATTATGATTCAAGGAATTAATTTCACTTTATATAGCTTTTACCCATATATTGTAATAATTAAAGGATATAATTTCAAAATACATTAAAGAATCATTGTTTACTACTAGAATGTAAAAGGCATCATTAAAGATATTTTCTATTCTTTATCTCATACTCTTTTAAAATTTTGGTTTGAAACATGCAATAAAGTTACACTCTCTTTAACTCAACTACAGGGACAAGTAACTATGCTAATTCCTTTTTCACAAGAGATACATGGTTAAAAAAACTTTGCATTTTTTATCTAAATGATAATATTAGTATTAAAAACATCACTCTTAATAACATGAAAACAATAAGTGGTACTTTGATCTACATAACTTATAAATATGTAATTTGAAGTCTTAGAACCTGTTTCTCTTTTTCTTGGTTTAAGCAAAAGTATCTTTGCAAGACACCCCCACAATTTCCAATAACTCAAATTAAGGGAGTATCTCTTTTATAGTTCATATGGAGTCTTACCAATTTTTTTATATGGAATCCTATTTTGCAAATAACATTTAAAAAGTATTGTCTCTTTTCATAAATTAAGAGATCTAGAACTAACATAACATTCATTATTTCTTTCAAAGACCTATTTTTCCTCTCTACTACCCACTTGAATGTAGTGAGTAAAAAGATGTGATATCATGAATAATGCCCTCTTTTTTATAAAAATCTAATAATAGTTGTGAACTAAGTCTTTTAATCTTCTTTCCTAACTAGTTTTCTACTTCACTCTTATATTTGATAAACACATTACATAATTCATCTTGTCTCTTAACAAGAAAACTTTAGTATATCTAGAATAGTAATCTATGAAGGTCACATAAAATTATTTGTTACCTTTAGTCATGACATTTTTTAAATCTCTTAAATCAAATGGACTAAGTTAAGTAATTCAGTTTCTCATTAAACTAATTTGGAACTCTTCTTAGTTAACACAAATATCATACTTACCTTGTCACCACATAAGTTTTTAATCAAACAAAGCTCATTTACCTTTTAAATATAAGGATTACTCACATGTTCTAATATAGCATGCCATAATTATAAAAAATAATAATATAAGTAGAAGAAATATATCCATGTCTATTACTAATAACACCAAGTATATTTATACATTTTTATGAGTTAAACTTGTGGAATGAAGGCATAATCATTTTTTATGAGACTATGTTTATCACTCTTACTTTCTCATTTTATTCAAAAAGAAAAAATGAACAAAGTAGCTGGCTTCTTTGCTTGTGTAACTTTCATTTCAGTCACCTTCTTCTCCTTCTTCTATTTAGCCATTGCCCTTGGCTGACTGACTTTCTTTTTTTCAATTTTGTTTGCCACCCTAGGTTGCTTCTTCAAATCCTCTTTATTCTCAGCTATCTTCTCCTGATTCACAACCTTCTCTTTCAACTTCTGTGGCACATTCTTATTATCTTTAGGCAATGCAGCCTCAAATTGCTGCACTTTCTCTTCATTCTTCTTTTCTCTTGCAGAACTTGTTTCTCCTCCCACTTTAAACTTTTGCAGATTCTCCTCACTCTTTTTGAGGTGTTGCTGAAGTCTCAGCAACTCTATAAACTTTTGCAGATTCTCCTCACTCTTTTTGAGGTGTTGCTGAAGTCTCAGCAACTCTATCTCTATTTCTTCAATTGTTGAAGTCCTTGAGCCAAACTCTATAGTAAGGTCTTCACATATTTTGATCTGTTCTTCAAATCTTCTCTTCAAGTCAATATGTATAGCCCTTATTTCATCCTTTTGACTTTCAACTTCCTCAGACTTTGCTTCAACTTGTTTTATGTGAGCCTCCAACCTTTTTATGGTTCTACCCCTTCTGATTATCTCCTTTGAAGTTGCTTCCAACTCAGCTTCAAAATCTGGTTCTTCTTCATCAACCTCCTCTTCCTTTTCAGAGGTTGAACTACCACCTTGAGCTGATGCCATAAAGGCTTACTCATCTGATGATTCTTCATCTTCCTCCTCATTAGCTTCTTTTATCTGACTCACATAACTCTTGTATGAGCCTCTTTTCTTCTTCTGTAGGTTAGCAGTCTTCTTGTTGGACTTTTTTTATTTAAATGATGGTCTTCTCCAGTTTGAATTCTACTCATCATCACCATCCTCATTTTCATCATCAAGTTTCACTTTGCACTGAGAAGCAAAGTGTCCAGTCTGCCCATAATGATAACATCTCAAGGATAACTGTCCATTTCCCTTCTTAAACCCCTTCTTGAATTTCCTTGTGAAGTAAGCCAACACTTCACCTTCAGTTTCTTCCTCCTTATCTTCATCATCATCACTGGATGATTCTTCCTCTTCTCTTATCTTCAAGTGTTTCATAACTTTGAAAGCTGCCTCCTTTGATACCTTTGATGTTGAGGAGCTCTCAATTGACTCTATTCTCATCTCATATGCAATGAGATTGCACTGGAGATCATACAGAGACATAGAATTGAGATCTCTACTCTCCTCTATGGTTGCCACCTTTGAGGCAAACCTCGCAAGCAGAATTCTCAGAATTTTCTTCACAATAGATGAGTCCTTCTTGTTCTTCCCATGACTTCTAAGGTCGTTTACAGCATCAATAACCCTGGTGAAGAACTCTTGAACTGTCTGATTCTTCTGCATTCTGAGAGATTTATATCTCTCTTTGAACACTTGAAGCTTAGCCTCCTTCATTCTGCCATCACCTTCATAGACTTTCTGCAATCTGTCCCATATCTCCTTGGCAGATTTGCAGTCCATAACTTTAGCATACTCAGCATCTGTCAATGCTGAAATGATGACATTTGAGGCCTTCCCATTTATCTCAAACTGCTTTAACTCCTTTGGGGCTGGGTCTTTACCTTCTTTCGAAGCCACAAAACCCTCCTGTACGCATTTCACCACATTCATGCCCATGGTTGTAAATACCACTTGCATTCTTGCTCTCCACATATGGTAGTTGGTTCCATTGAAGATTGGAACCTTCTTGCTGTAAGTAGTGCCGGTGCTGGTACCGGCTTCCATTTCTTAGTATACTGAACAATTCAAACTTCTAGATCCCTTCAAACTAGTACACCAAGCTATTAAGCTTCAAACTGGTGAACCTATGCTCTAATACCAATTGAAGTTCCCGACTTCACCCTAGGATCTACTAGTTTATGATACTGTTGCAGCCAGGAAGAGAACAGTTGAAAATTTATATGTGATTGATTAGGACAAGACAAGCAGTTGTTTACTCACCAAAGAAAAAGAAAATCAACTCTGGCATAGGAGGCTGGGACACTTATCACAGAAGAACATAAGGAAGCTGACCACTACTTATGCAATCAAAGACATTCCCGACCTCAGGAGAGAGAAAGAGGATGTTTGCTTAGCATGCTCTAAAGGAAAACATGCCAGAAAGCATTATAAGACCAAAGAGTTTAGTTCTGAAGCAGTGCTTGACATTATGCATACTGATTTGTATGGGCTGATGAGAACAAAAGGGTTGAATGGTGAAAGGTACTTCATCTTGTTTGTTGATGATTATTCAAGAAGGACCTGCATCATGCACCTCAAACACAAGTCAAAAGTTCTAAATTGCTTCAAGAGATACAAAAGATTGGTTGAAAATGAGAGTGGAGGGAAGATCAAAGTATTGAGGTCAGATCAAGGCATTGAATTTACAAATAAAGCTTTTGAAGATTACCTTGAGAAGCATGGAATTCGTCACCAAATAGCAACAGCAAGAACACCTCAACAAAACGGGGTGGTAGAGAGGAAAAATAGAGATGTGGTTGAAATGGCAAGAACTCTACTACTGGAATCCAAGCTTCACATAAGATTTTGGACAGAAGCAACATTTACAGCAGTGCACTTATTGAACAGAGTCTTACTAGGCCCAATACCGATAAGAGTTTATATGAGCTATGAAGTGGGAAGAAGACGACAGCCAAGTATCTTAGAATCTTTGGTAGCCCATGTTTTGTGAAGAACAAGGAGCAAAACTTGGGAAAATTCAATGCTAGGTCTGATGAACTGAGTTATGGGATACTCAGCAAAGACAAAAGGTTACAGAGTTTTCTTGCATAAGCTAGGAAAAGTGATCACGTCCAGTGATGTAAGAATAGATGAGAACTGGAAAACAATATATAATGGAGAAGCTGAGAACAATGAAGAAGATGACTTCAATGTAGATGAAGAATCAAACCAACCTGAAGAAAAGGAACAAGAAGTAAGTTTAGACTCAAAGAAGACTGAGTCTGAAGGTGAAGAAAGAGATCCTCTTGCAACTAAGACTGTGCAAGAAAGAAAGCCAAAGAAAACGTGGACCAGTGCTCATCAAGAAAATCAGATCATAGGTGACCTATCAGCAAGAGTTACAACAAGAAGAAGAATTATGGGAGCTACTACTTTACTCTCATAAGTTGAACCTAAATCTGTTGAAGAGGCTACACAAGATCTAACTAAATCTCTATCCACAGAGCTGTTTGAAAAGCACAGAATGAGTCTGTCTGTGCGAATGCCTCCTCAAGTCTGAAGTTCAAGTGAATCTCCACTTTACGAGTTTTTCAAATTTGTAATTGGTTGGCAAAGGGGGAGAGAAGCAACAGTGCAAAGGGAGCTGTTAAGAAATGGGGAGTGCATATTTAGGGAGAGTTGAAACTGCTGCATAATGGCTTTTGTTATGAGTGTTGCCAACAATTACAAAGGGGGAGATTGTTGTTCCCACAGCTTTGTATGGGTTGTAATTGTTATCAACTAGGTTTAAGTGTGCAAGAAAGTAAAGCCACATAGAAGGGCAAGAAGGTAAAGCCACATAGAAGGGCAAGAAAGTAAATCCACATGGAAGGGCAAGAACGTAAATTCACCGCATAAGTCCTATTATGGTTTCATAGAAGAGAGTATATAAAGACCTTGGAAGACAAAACTAGGGTAAGGCCAATACAATTGAATACTCAGCAAACACAAGCAAGTGCTGGACAGCAAAAAGAGAGAAGGAACGGCATATACCACCGAGAGAGAAAACATGACCAAAAATATACTGTTGGCAGTAAAGAGAGAGAAAAACTGAGAAACGCCCGAAAGAGAAAAACGGCAAAGAGGTGGAAGAGAGAGAGAAAACATAGCCGTTGAAAGAGAGAGAAAACACAACCGTTAGAAGAAGGAGAAAAATCAGATATGGCCGAAGTGAGGGGTGGACGGCAAAGAGAAAACCCGAACAGCCAAAAAGAAAAACAGAACGAAGAACGGCCGAGTGAAAAAGGAAGAGAGAAAACCTACACGGAAAACCTAGCACGACAAAACTAGCAAGGCAGAACACTAACACGGCAAAACAGAGGAACTGGCCAAAGTGGTACACGGCAAAAAGAAGAAGAGCACGGCAAGAGAACAACAGGAGATCAGAACGGCAAGAGAGCAAAACTACAAGAGAAGCAAACCAAAAACGTCACCACTGGAAGAGCAAACCAGAACGTGCAACAGCGTGACTGACCAAAAACAGGAGACCTGAAACGGGTGACCACGCCGTAAGATAGGAAACGGGTGACCAGGCCGTGAGATCTAACACGGGAGACCAGCAAAGCTGAAACAAGAGACCAGCGATGCTAAAACGGGAGACCAGTAAAGCTGAGGAGACCAGCGAAGTTGAAACGGGAGACCAGCAAAGCTGAAACGTGAGACCAAAACAGCCAAGGCAAGGTGAACGGCAATAAAGAGAGCATGGTCACAACACACCAACGGCAAGTAAGACCTTGGTGAGTTAAAACCCTACAACAAGGAAGAGTAAACTGGCTAGACAGCAAGAGTGAACATACGGCAAACCAAGGGAGACCTTGGACAACAAGGGAAACCAGGCAACGGCTGGAAGGAAACCATGTGACTCACAGTAAGAGGAGAGGCAAACGCACCATTGGTAAGAGAGAAGACAGCACACCGTCTGTAAGGGAAGAGAGGAGAAATCGTGAAAGAGGAGACCACTGGGAGAGCAAACCAAGTTGTCCAGAGGTGTGAAACGGACAAGTGCAAACCAGAAACAGTGGTAAGGCGTGTGACCAGCAAGGCATGCAAACCAGAAACGTACGTGAGACGTGAAATGCCAAATTAGAAGGGTGCATGAGGTGTGTGACCAGCAAAGGGTGCAAACCAGAAATGTGCATGAGGTGTGTAACGCCAAACCAGAAACATGAGGCAAGTCGTGAGACGTGGAACGGCAAACCAGAAATGTGAGGCAAGCCGTGAGACAAGGAGATGGGTAAGACCATGAGATGGTGAAAGCAGGAGCTATGTGAGACAACCTAAAGAAGGAATTCGGCGAAGAGAGGTTAGAGAGCGTTGCGGTAAACTTCTAAGCGGCAGTGGAGCAGCCTTTCAATTCAACAGAGGCAAGACAAGCTAAAAGAAGAGTAGACATAGTAAGTGACACTCTTTGTATTATACTTGCTTAGTAATTACAATAGTGAAAGGAGCAGAGGATTAAGACATCCATTATAACTGGAATTCTCAAGTATAGTGGATAGTCTTGGTAAGGGATAGTCTCAATTCAACAAAACCACGTAAATCTCGTGTGTCCTTAATTTGCTTTATGTTCTGTGTTTTGAATTGAGTTATGAATGCAGCTAAAGTATCAGCCAATCCATAACCTAAAAGAAGACCTAAACAAGAACATCTGAATTGTCTATTAGGCAAGGTATCTGAAAGGTGACTTTATAGACTATTGTGATTAGTAGGTAGCAATAGATCTATCTTAATCGAGTCTGAGAAAAAGTTCACTTTTAAGAAGAGGTTGAAGTTGTTCACTTACCTGCAAATTATGAATTGTGGTGATATTGATTCACCCCCCCTCTCAGTATCACAAACTAGTAGATCGTAGGGTGAAGTCGAGAACTTCAAGATCATAAGAAAAAAGGAAAGAAATTTAAGTCATAGAAAAAATATGAAAAGATTGTTAAAGAGAAAAGAAATATTTTTGAATAAGAGTGAAAAAGATTATGAAAAGAAAGGAAAGAGATCAAGTACAAAAGGAAAGACTTGAAGATGTTGAAAAGTTGTAAAAGGTCTTCATCAATCAAATCAAACCAATCACTATGGTTGACCAAACATGTAAAAAAGAGTGTTATGCTGAAAGTTGAAAATTACAAAATTTTGGATTAATCAATCTAACAATGAAGTTCATAAAACAAAAAAGTTGACCAAACTAATTGTTGTAATAGACTAATGTGACAAAAGTGTAAATGTCACAAAGTTCTAAAAGTTTGGATCGATCAAGCAAAGTTACCTAGTGGTCCACCAATGTCTCATAGATAGACTTTTTATATTTGATCCAAATTGTAATTTACTCTTTATATAGCATAATATAATCAATCATAACAACTACTAAAACCTAAGCATCTATATATTGATGTTTGTAAATAAAGTTAAGTGCCTTAAACACCTTGAGCCAAAAAAAAAAGATATATTTTAACAAATCAAAATAAACAAAAGGCATAATGTTTTAAAGAGATAAATATTTTAATTTTGTGAAAAAGCTTTATATGGCTTTGTCTTCAAAGTCAAGTGCCCTAAGTATTATAAAGGTAAGTTTACACTAAATCAAAAAGTAAAGTTGTTGGTAAGCTTAATACCAAATCAATAAGCTAAGTTGTGATAGTTGATTAAAAACTCTCAAGGTAGTAACTTTGAGGAAAGGAAGTAGGCTTAAAAAATAGCTAAATCTCTATAAATTCTTATATTTAATCTCTCTTCCCTTATCACTTATTTTTTTTTTGGTTGATTATATTGTTTACTTAGTTATTTGTTATTACTTTTTTAAATTAGGATTAAGTGGTTGGACAAGCAATTAAACTAAATAAATTCAATTCAACCCTTTTGGTTTGTCATAAAGACTAATAAGTGATCGAAATTCAATGTTTTTTTCACAAACCTAACTTATTAAAGTTGATTCTTGATATCCCTTATACCCATGTGTCAAGTTAAAGGTAGAAATATCCTTAGACTACTCATCTTTAATGGTTTCAACTACAACTATTGGAGAGAAAAGATAACCATATATATCCAATCCTTTGATAATAAACACTAGGAAATGGTTAAGAATGGCCCAAAAAAAAGCCCTTAAAATCAACATAACTAAAAAAGAGAGTGAGTACAATAGAGGCCAAATTATCCAAAATCCGTAATTCCAAAACTACTTACATATTACATTTTAGTTTGAATGTTAATGAATATAACAAGATTTCACCATGTAAGACTAAAAAGAAGATTTAGAACAAACTTCAAGTTATTCATAAGGGCACTTTATAAGTAATAGACACCAAGATCAATCTATTCATGTAAGAGTATAAGTTATTTAAGATGAAGAGTGACAAGACAATCTTAGTGATGTACACAATGTTTATTGATATTATCAATCCTTTCAAGAACATTAGGAAGGATGTCAAGATAAGTGATCTTGTGAAGATGTTTAAATCACTTTTGAAGTCTTGGAATCTTAAGGCCATTGCAATCAATAAATCTAAAAACAAACACTTTAGGCTAAAATGAGTTGATCAATTCATTATTGATACATGAGATAACCTTTAATAAAAAGATTTTGGACAATAAGGCATTTGCCTTTAAATCTTCCACATATAAGGAGAGAAATAATAAGACAAAGAGTAATAACAAGAAGGATGGTAATAATGGAGATACAAGTTACTTCAACATTGAGGATGATAAGAAAGAACTTGAAATTGTAACAAAAAGATCTTACACCTTATAAAAAAGAGACAAAGTGGTGAGAGATCATTCAAATATGATGATGATAAAGACAAACAATTAAAGAAAGAAATTATATGTTATAAATGCAAAAATCCTAGTTACATTGCTCCAAATTGTCCCAACAAAAAGTTCAAAAGGCCAACAAAAAAGGTTTCTAAGGCCTCATTGGATTATTCAAGTAACTAAGAAATTGATAAATCATATGATAAGGTAACTCACAAGGCCTTCATGTTTAAAATAAAGTAAATTCTCACCACGATACATCTAATAATGATACTAATGATGAATCTTTGATTGATGAGTTGCATAACAATTTAAATTATATAGATAAGAAGCTCAAAGACATAGTTATTAAGAACAAAAATCTTTATGTTAAGAATGTCTCTATGAAGTTTTAAGTTGGATCCTTAAAGGATGAAATTGCTTCTTTAAAAGTTAAGAATACAACTCTAAAAGATGAGATCAAGTTACTAACTGAAAAAAGTAGTAAGGTAAATAATGTCTATAATGAGAAAAGATTCGTGAAACTCTTAGATGATAATATTTACCTAAAGAAAGAAGTTTTTAGCTTTCAAGAGTCTCTCTCTAAGTTTATTAGAAGTAAAGACAAACTAGACATGTGGCTCAACTCTTAAAAGCCTTAAGGTGAGAAGAGTGATTTAAGTTATACATCTTATACATGTTAGCCTAAATCTTCTCAAAACAAAACAACTTATGCTCACACATATTTATAAGCATCTACTATCACATCACATAAGAATACTCATGCATCATACCGTGGTAAAAAAGCATCTCACAAATATGCCTATATATACATAAGACACATACAAAGGCTTAAAGTATCATATAGACATAAATATTCATATGACAGATGATATGATCATTGAAATGACAGATACCATACTAGAAATCATATTAAATATTATTTTTATGTTAATTATGGTCATATGCAATATTCTTATAATTTGAGGTAGAGTTTTGAAGGTGTGAGATATTCTTACATAAATGGTAAAGGCACTGATGTTAACCTACAAGGTCCTAAGCATGTTTAGGTATCAAAATCAATTATTTTGAATTATTTTGTAGGTAAAGAGGAGTGTTGTCATCAACCAAGTAAACATCTTTGGACATCATTCGACTACTTGGATAACAATGACAATAAGGGATGAATTGCTATCTATTACATTATGCCCTATTTAATTATTGTGAAGTTTAATTATTTAAAATTTCCTACATTATTATGCAAATATGTGTTTCATGTTAATTCATACATGTTTTAGCATTAATATACTTAGGTATACTTTTATGCATGCTTCATCCTTGATATGCTTCAATTGTCATAGTTTATTGATTTTTTGAAGACATGATCAATGTTATCATGTTTATATGTTGTTTATTTGGCATGTGATTTTATGTTGCATTCATTGTGATCAAGTCATTATATATATAATTGAGTTGCATGCTAATTTAAGTTGCTATAGCTTTATGAACATGCATGATTGCTGTTAGATAAGTTGTATATTGTCTTGCATTCATTATGATCAAGCCATCATATATATATATAAATTATGTTGTATGCTAATTTAAGTTATTATATCTTGATGATCATACATGTTTGCTATTGGGCAAGTTATACATTATCTTGTATGATGAAAAGGGAGTCATTATGATTGATTGGTAATATTTCTTAACCTCATGGATCTAAGTAATTTGGATACTAATAGTTAATTCTATCTTGCAAGAATACAAGAAATTCTTCATGGGGAAATCTTTATACTTAACCTATTTTATGGAATCAAAGGATATCAATTATTACTTTGGATCATATGAAACTTGATTTGACATGCTTCATGTGCATGAATAAAAGAGCAAGGAACATGAGCTTGAATGGCACATCAAAGGATCAAAAACACAAAATGCAAATGAGTAGTAATATTTTCCAATGGAAATGAGCCTATTTATTAAAGGTAATATCAATCACATGATTCAAATAGTGCCAAAGGGAATTAAAGCATACTAAAGAGGCTTTCTTAAAACATATTACTTTGGGCCATGATAGAACTTGGTCTAACATACTTTGTGCATGAGAAAGAAAGTAAAGAACATGAGCTTGAATGACACATCAAAGGATCAAGAACACAAGATGTAAATGAGTAACAAAATTTTCTAATGGAAATGAGTTCATTTATTAAAGGACGGCAACATGAATCATATGATTCAATGAGTGTCAAAAGGAATGGAAGCATGCTAGAGAGACTTTTCCTAAAACATATTATTGGAAGTTTAAGTGGTGTATCCTTCTAGTTTTGAAACTCTTTCATGTTCACAAAAGGATTTTCTAAAGAAAAGTCTAAATAATATTTTCACTCAAACTATGAATACAAAAGGACTATTCAAGAAGTTTAACATGTATGATTCCAATCATTGTAACTCACCAATATCTACATCAATTAAGTTTGACAAAGATAAATGTGGTCAAAAGTGTGGTTAAGAAGTACATATGTGATTAATAGCACCCTTTACCCTACTTTTAGTCTATATGATGTCATAAGTGGCACAATCATAAAAGGAGTATGAGATTGCATTATGCAATAGGTTAAGTATCTCTTCCAAGTGCTTGCATATTTCATATCATATTGCTCTAACATTGCATGATTCAAAAGCAAGATGATAGTTACTCCTACATAAATTTTCTAAGGTTTCATCTTGGCATATCAATTAGAGATAAGCATGATTATACATATGCATTTATGTCCTCATACTCTTTTGATATATGTGCCTTAATACTTTAGTGCTTATTTGATAAAAGAGGAAAAGCTTTTTGATGCATTAGAGGGGGGAAGAAGTGTGTTGGTTTATCAATGTGTTATATTTGTTTATATTTTTATTTGCATCAATGTTTAGTCATCATCACAAGGGAGAGATTGTTAGGACTTTATATTTTATATTGTACTTTAATGATAACATAATATTGAATGTTACTAATGTGTTTATATGAGTGTGATTAGTGGAAAAGTTGGATCACATAAATACAAAAGTATATGTTGCAAGCAACACAACAAAAATGAGTCAACTATTAGTCAACTTCTATAAACTTTTGTACTCTAGTTAAGATGAATTAAATGATAAGACATACATGCTTGGAAAGCTAGACTCATTGAGTTTCCAATCCTACCACCTATTCATTAATTGAAAATTTATAAAAAAGAAATATGACTCAAATATTAGAATATATTAAAACTATCAAAACAGACTACATTGGTCAACTTCTAAAGGATGTTATTGACAACGAGAGTTGAATTAGATAATATGCTAACTATCTTTGGAAATATATTTCAATCTAGTTTCCAATGCAAAGACAACACATAATTTGGAACTTTACAAACAAAAAAGAAGTTATAGCTAATTTACTAAAGGGCATATGAGTTGTCAAGTTGAAAAGAAAGAAAGAATTTGAATAAGATTGTAAGTAAAAAAGAAAGTTTGAATTTGAATAAGATAATAGAAAAAATTATGAAAAGATTGCTAAATAGAAAGGAAATGTTTTTGAATAAGATTAAAAGAGATTGTGCAAAGAAAGGAAGGAAATCAAACATAAAGGGAATGACTTAAAGATATTGAAAAGTTCTAGAAAGTCTTGATCAATTGACTAGTCTAATAACTATGGTTGACTAGTGTGTAAAAAAGTGTTGTTATGTTGAGAGTTAAAAAGTTACAGAGAATTTGGATTAATTAACTGGATAAGTCAACTAAACAAATAGGTTGACTAGGTAAAAAGGTTGATTGAACCAATTGTTGAAATCAATCAATGTGATAGAAGTGCAAAAGTCAAAATTTTCAAAGAATTTGAATTGTTTATTCGAAATTATGATATACACAATTACAATAATTAATATAACTTAAATATCTATATATTGATGTTTGTAAATAAAATTAATTGTCTTAAACACCTTAAACCCAAAAAGATATATACTTTAATAAATTAAAATAAAGAGAAGGCGCAATACTCTAAAGAAACAAATATTTTAATTTTATAAAATAGCTTTATATAACTTTTTGTTCAAGATCAAATGAATTAAATATTGTAAAGATAAGATTACACTAAATTAACAAGAAGTATAGTCTTTGGTAATCTTAAGAAGATGTAGGTTTAAAGAATAATCAAACCCTTTGTGTTTGCTCTTTCTTATTTTTTATTATTCTTTGAAGTTGGAATTAATTAGTAGATTTTTTGAAAATAGGATCAAGTGATAGGTTATGTAATGCAACTGAATATACTTCATTACTCTCCTTTTAGGTTACTTTAAAGACTAACTATTACTTAAAAAAATAAATACAAATCATCTATGTGATATGTAAATACAATTCTCTAGTCTCTTTTTAAATTAACCTTTGTTCTACTAATTGTTTCTCTTTTCTTTTATAAATCTCATGCAACAAAAAAAATAAACAAACAATAAGAAAAATTTAAATGTTAATTATCAGCATTTATGCTAAAAAATAATGAATAATGAATTCTTAGGCAAAAGAAGAATGTTAAAAATAATCATTTAACCAACATAACACACCAAACCATATAAGATATGCCTATTATAGGAAATATTATCCATCAACATTTAATTATTGAGCAAATTTATGAAACTGTCATGTCTACTAAGAATTGACACAATAAAAATTTTAAGAAAAATCAAATTGCATTATGATTCAATGGTAAACAAAACTCATTATTAGAAATTATTATTGTGGACATCATAGACTTGAAAAGTTCAACATAACCATGAACCTTACATTTTTACTGGAGCTGAAATAGAAATCTTGGTAAACTTAAAATATAGACTTCATATCTTCCTCTAATATTTTTTATCTCGACTAAAAACAACAAATCAAATTTTGTACATTCCTCTTTTAAGGCATAATTTTCTATTTCCTCAGTAAATAAGATACGATAATAATCAAAAAGTGGTTTTGAAATGTGTTAGAGATTGAAAGAGTAATAATTCTTCTTATTCTTAATAATACATTAGAAAATAACTTTATAGATGCTAGATCTAGTAAAAAAGGAAATTGACAAAAAAGTAAAAAATACATCAAATATCATAACTTATGGAGACTTTAAAAAACCTACCTTTAAAAAAACTTACCTAAATTAGTTTATTTCTAGAGATATATTCTAAAAATAGCTAACTATGCACAATATAAGCCATTAATCACGTTTTCCTATACTCACCCTCAAGCTGGTGAATAGGCATTCTCCATTCCCAGCTTGGATATTATATTTTGAAATACTAAACTGTTTAACCTTTTGGTAAGTACATCAGCAAGCTGGCTGTATGTAGGCATGTAAGGGGTACAAATCAACCCGCTTTCCAAGTGTTATTTGATAAAGTGTCTGTCGACTTCGATGTGCTTCGTTCGATCATGTTGTACTATGTTGTGAGCTATGCTAATTGCAGACTTGTTGTCACAATAGAGTCTTATTGAGTCATCCCACTTAATCTTCAAGTCCTCTAGAATGATTTTTAACCAAAGTACTGCACATATACCTTGAGCCATTGCTTGAAATTCTGCTTCTGCACTAGACCTAGCTACTACATTCTGTTTTTTACTCCTCCATGTCACAAGGTTTCCACCAAGAAAGGTGCAATATCCAGTGGTTGACTTTTTGTCAACAATTAACCCTACATAATCAGCATCTATATATGTTTCAAGTACTAAACCTCCGTTCCTTTTGAATAAAATACCTTTCCCTGGTACTCCTTTAAGGTACTATAATACTTGGTAAGCTGCTTGTAAATGAACTTTCTTTGGGTTATGCATGAATTAGCTAATCACACTAACCGCATATGTTATATCTAGTCATATGTGAGACAAATAAAGGAGTCTTCCTACAAGGTGTTGATATGTTGCCCTGTCTACTGCAACATCCTCCTCTACTTTTCCAAGTTTCACATTTTGATCTATTAGAGTACTTGCTAGTTTGCATGCTATCATGCCTGTTTCCTTAAGGAGATCCGTGACATACTTTTGTTAGGAGATAAAAATGCCCTGCTTAAAGTGAGCAACCTTAATCCCAGGAAAATATTTCAGCCTTCCTAACGCCTTGATCTCAAATTCCTTACCTAAACAATGACTCAGGATTTGTTTTTCTTTGTCATCATCTCCTTTCACTATTATGTCATCAACATAAACCAAGAAAGCTGTGACTCCCCCTGAACTTAAATGTTTAATGAACAATGTATGATCCCCTCAACTTTGTTTATATCCCATATGTCACGGAGTTAGGCTTTGGACGTGCTTTAGACGTCCTAACCCGCGCGGCACTTAGACAATCTTGCAAGAGAAGATGCTAAGTAAGCCTTAAAGAGTTTGAGAGAATCGACTTAGAGTCGAGAGAGGCTAGAAAGGGACAAGGAAACCGAAGGCACAAGAGAGAGAGCTTTGCAAAGGAAAGAACTTCAATTCAATGGTGTCTTTACAAATGAGAGGAGTGGGGTATTTATAGTGGTTCCACCTCCTCAATGTGTGGCTAGGATCCATTTGATATAATGGTTCCTATTACTCTACACTTTACAAGGGGATAAGGCACACTTTATAATAAGATAAGGCACGCTTTACAATAACTCATCCAGAATGCTCTGGCTAAGTCTTTTGGGCTACAATTGGGCTAGGCGAGCCTCGTTTGGCAATGCTCTTGGGACGGGCCGTGACATCCTCCCCCACTTGATCTCGTGACGTCCTCGTCACGCCTTCGTCCTTGAAGCATTGAATGTAGTCAGCAAATTGTCAAAGCAAATCTTCTCGTTCCCAACTAACCTCGTGGTCTGGCAAACCTTTCCATTTCACCAAGTACTCGATGTAGTTAGGAACTCCCCTTTTTCGTATCACCCTATCAGCAAGGATGCTTTCCACTTCCTTGTTGAACTCAGTGGTGACGGCAGTTGGTGCACGCTTGGATTCCCCACGGCTCAGATCTTTGGTGTCTTCATGAAAGGTCTCTAGAAGACTTACATGGAAGATGTTGTGAATTTTGAGTCTTGGGGGGAGTTGGATTTAGTAGGCAGCCTTCCCTACTCGCTTGATTATGGGAAATGGTCCTTCATATCTCCTCACCAAGCCTTTGTGCACTTTGCGTAAGGACTTGAATTGGTTAGGTAGCAACTTTACCATCACCAAGTCTCCCTCCGCGTATTCCTTTGGGCGTCGCTTGGCATCGGCCCGCTTTTTCATCCGTTTGGCAACTTTGTCGAGGCAGGCTCTTGTGATGTCTGCCTCCTCGTGCCATTCCTTTGCAAAATTGTAGGCAATGGGATGCCTATCTTGCATCAAGACTCCTTTAATGGCGAAATCAGATGCATCAGTATGGACTTCGAAAGGCTTTTCATAGTCCGATAGTACCACAACAAGTTCTTCGGAGATTGCTTGTTTCAACCCCTCAAAGGAAGCTTGGCATTCTAAATCAATCGAATCATGGAGCTGCTTCCTTAGTTCAGCGAGCTCCGGTGGTGCCATGCGATAGGGACCCATGGTAGGAGGTTTGGCACCCGGTTCTAGCTCAATGTGGTGATCCACATCTCGCTTTGGTGGAAGCTTCTTGGGCAACTCAAAAGGTATAATGTCCTTGAACTTGGTAAGGACAGCCTGAATGGGTTGCAGCAGTGCGGGAGTTGATGCGGTTACGTCTTCCCTATCGCTTAACTCCCTAATGGTAGCGACATAGCCAGGACCCAACTTGAAATCCCTTTTGAATTGCAAGGCTGAGATCGTTGATGGTTGAGATCTCTCCTTGCGCTTCAAGGGAACTACGCAAATCTTACGATTATGAACAACCACAAGAGAATTTGAAGTAGGAACAGGAAAAGCCGAAGCTTCGCAAAAGAATGTAAGACCTAACACTACCTTGAAATCATCCATGGGAATAACGGTAAAGTCTAACTTACCGGTCCATTCGCCGATCTGGACAGTTGCTCCACGTACCATGCCTTGGACAGGCCGAGCTTCCGAGTTTACCGCTTTAATGGTGCCATTTCCCGTTGTTAGTTTGAGGCCTAGACGTTTGGCCTCTTGTTCATCTATAAAGTTGTGCGTTGCCCCAGTATCTAGCATCGCACAAGCTGATTTACCCTCGATGGTAACATCAGCGTACAACAATCCCTTCTCCTTAGCGACTGTTGGGGAGAAACACTTCGAGAGATTACCCAACTGTTGGATAAATCTCATGTCCGCTTGGGTTTCTTCGTTGGCTTTCTCCGAGTTGAGTACTGCCACCATAGCATTCATTGCTTTTCGGTTGAGGCAGTCCTTTACCCAGTGCGGTCCGTCACAAATGAAACAGGGTCTAGGAGGATTAGCGGAGTTGTGCTTACCCGTAGACTTTTTCTCATGCTTGGGATGGTCACTTGAGGGTCTTTGTTTTCCCCCCTCGTTGTGGCCAGAATCTTGCTCCTCTTGCCCAGGTTTCTCTCCCCCACTTTTGCCAGAGTTCTGCTTCTCGCTCCTAGAGTGAGCAGAGTAGTCGATGAAGGTTTCGGCAGCAGCAATGGCAGCGTCCAGGGTCTGCACATTACGCCTTTCCAGCTTGACTCTCACCCAATCCTTCAAGCCATCTTTAAAGTAGAAGAGAAGCTCCCTATCGGACATTTCAATTTCAAGCATGAGGGTAGTAATCCTTAATGTAGTCAGAAATACTACCTGTCTGACATAGGCGACGCAACTTTCCTCTAGCTTCACTATCTGCATTGTGAGGCACAAAGTACTTACGCACTTCAGCCTTGAATTGTTCCCAAGTGTCGATGATACATAAGCCTTTCTCCCGTTCGGAATGCTTCCGTCTCCACCAGAGTTGGGCAGCATCCCTTAGAAAAATTGGGGAGTTGCCTACCTTGGCGAGGTCGTCAACAACCCCCATGGCCTCGAAGTACTGCTTAAGGCCAAATAGAAAGTTTTCTACGACAGTGGCACTACGTGTGCCGTTGTACATGGAAGGCTTCGGGACCTTTAAGCCATGTACCGCAGTGGTGCTAGTAGTGGTAAATGTACTAGCAAGCGAGGTGTTTCGGCGCAAAGAACCCATCTCCCTACGAAGATCGTGGATCTCTCCTTCAATAAACTCATGAAGGTTAGATAAACCTTGATTCAGGGAACGTACCTCTCCCTTAAACGAGCAACCAAGTTCTTCCATCATGGACTTGGCAGCCCTAGTGATTTCAGCATTCTCGTGGATCAAGTTATCGACTTGATCACTTAGATCTCCCACCAAGGAACTCACATTTGTGATGCTCCTTTCTAGGACAGCAACACGAGACTCCACAGGCTCCTTTGTTACAACCTTGGACTTTTCTCGTTTAGTTGGAGCACGCTGCTCCTCTCGACCACAGGTTTGAAGCTCAGCATGTTGCTCCTCAACGTTGGCAACAACGATTCCTTCCTCACCTGCCATACTCACAACTCAAAGAACAATAGAGTAAAGACTTAGGATTACCTTGCTCTGATACCAACTGTCACGGAGTTAGGCTTTGGACGTGCGAACCCGCGCGACACTTAGACAATCTTGCGAGAGAAGATGCTAAGTAAGCCTTAAAGAGTTTAAGAGAATCGACTTAGAGTCGAGAGAGGCTAGAAAGGGACAAGGAAACCGAAGGCACAAGAGAGAGAGCTTTGCAAAGGAAAAAACTTTAATTCAATGGTGTCCTTACAAATGAGAGGAGTGGGGTATTTATAGTGGTTCCACCTCCTCAATGTATGGCTAGGATCCATTTGATCTAATGGTTCCTATTACTCTACGCTTTATAAAGGGATAAGGCACACTTTACAAAAAGATAAGGCACGCTTTACAATAACTCATCCAGAATGCTTTGGCTAAGTCTTTTGGGCTACAATTGGGCTAGGCGAGCCTTGTTTGGCAATGCTCTTGGGACGGGCCGTGACACATAGCTATCATAACTCTAGCAAATTGTGCAAACCACGCTTGTGGTGATTGTTTTAGACCATACAAGGCTTTCTTCAATTTACATAGTCTGAGAATCCAAGTTCTTCCCATAACCTGGTGAGACCTCCATATAAATTTCTTCCTCTAGTTCTCCATGCAAGAGTGCATTTTTTACATCAAACTGCTGTAATTCCCAACCATAGTTAGTTGCCAATGACAACAAAACTCTAACAGTATTCATTTTTGCAACTGGCGCAAAAGTTTCCAGATAATCAATTCCATAACTTTGAGTATATCCTTTAGCTACTAACCTTGCCTTGTATCTTTCTATCAATCCATTCGCTCTATACTTCATTGTATACATCCATTTACACCTTACAAGTTTCTTTCCCACTGGTAACTTTACCAACTCCCAAGTTTTATTTTTCTCCAATGCCTCCATTTCCACATTCATAGCTTGTTTCCATTTCTCATTGGACAATGCCTTGGGTAAGGTGGTAGGAATGGTAATGGTGTTTAAGCTAACAAGGAAGGATCAATGAGATGGTGAAAATTTCTTAAAAGACATGAAGTGTGCAAGAGGATATAAAGGTCGTTTTGTGCACTCTCTTGTTGCTTTCCTAATGGCAATGGGAAGATCCTGGTCATCCTTAATCATATGAAATTTAGTTTCATTTTGCAATGTAGGATAAGATATTGTTACCTCATTCTCAAGACTTAGGTTGGACTCTTAGACCTGCATAAATTCAAGAATGGTCATCTTCTTCGTTATGAACACCTTGCCCTTGCCAAATCTCACATTCTTAAGTGCAGAATCTGTTTTTTCTTGAGGATTTTCAGACATAAGTTCAAGTTTAGATATGGATTTAAGAGAATTTTCTGACATATAGTTTGGTTCATTTTCAACTATATGTTTAGGAAAATTTTTAGGCACGCGATTTGGTATAATGGGACAAGATGAACTGGATGGTTTACATATGGACAGTGGCAATAAATCAAGTAAAACATCCTTATCCTTATTTTATATTGTTAAATTCTCCCCCTAAAAATAAGGATGAGTGAAGTAAGACTCATGTTCATTGAAAGTGACATCTATTGAGACATAAAACTTCCTTGATGGAGGATAGTAGCACTTATATCCTTTTTGAGTTGAGGAATACCCCACAAAGACACATTTTATTGCCCTTGGATCTAATTTCCCCTTAGTTGGACAGTGAACATGAACAAATGATACACACCCAAATATCTAGGAAACAAGGTTATTTGTAGTTTGTAAGTTAGGGTAGAATGTGGAGAGTATTTCCATAGGACTTTTGAATCCCAAAACTCTAGACGGCAAACAATTTATGAGATGAGCAGCAATAAGAACTGCTTCCCCCCAAAAATTTTTAGGCATATTGTTTTGGAACATAAAGGCTCGGGTATTTTCAAGAAGGTGACCATTTTTCCTTTCGGCTACTCCATTTTGTTGTGAGGTATTGACCCTTCCTTTTAAAAATATGGAGTTAGGGTTTGATTGAAATATTCCCTAGCATTATCTGACCTAAACCTTTTGATATTGACTCCAAATTGATTTTTAACCATGGAGTAAAAATTTGGGAGAACAATAATAACATCTAATTTATGCTTGAGTAAAAAAATCCAAGTAATACGAGTACAGTCGTCAATAAATGAAACAAACTATCTTGTCCCAAAAATATTAGGAATAGACGTAGAACCCCAAATATCACTGTCAATAAGATAAAAAGGAACAGAGCTCTTTTTGTTACTGGCTGGAATTGGTATACGCTTATGTTTATCAAGTTCACATACCTCACGATGAAAGTTTTCAACATCTAGATTTTTAAACAAATAAGGAAACAGAATTTTAATAATTCTAAAAGATGGATGTCCAAGTCGGCAATGATGAAGCCATACTTTCTCTTTATTGGATGAAAGATTTTCTGACATAAAAGAATGGGATAATCTGCCCTGAGTAATGTTTAACTGACTTGATGCTTCAGGTAATAGAGACCATACTGTTCTTTAGCATGTCCAATCATCTTCCCAAAATCCTTGTCCTAAAATTCACAATAGTTGTGATGAAAAACCATAATGCAATGTAAATCTTGAGTAAGTTTTTGTACAAAAATCAAATTTGTGGACAGTGTAGGGACATGAAGGACGTTTTTTAGGATTAATGATGGACCTATTTTAACATTCCCTACACCTGCTACAGTGGTCACAGAACCGTCTACTGTGGCTATTTTCCTACTGCTTGGACATGGGGAATACGTGGAAAAAATATTTGGTAAGTGAGTCATATAGTCAGTAGCTCCTGAGTTCATGACCTAAAAGTTGGCAAAGGTTGTACCCGAAACATTTAACCCAATAAAGAATGAAAACTCACCTAAATATGTCAAAGAACAGGTACTTGAGGATTTTTTAAGGCTATTGATAAGTGATCCTGTCCTCTCGATCACTTCTTGGTTAGGACTGCTTATCTCCTTTGGTGTTGATTCACTTAGTTGCACTGTAGCAACGTGAGCCTGCCTATAGTTCCTTGGTTGTTCTCCTTTCTGTCCCCATTTTCGACTAGGAGGCTTTCCATAAAGCTTCCAACACCTTTCACGAGTATGGCATGCCTTATTACAATAGGTGCACCACAAGCTGTCACGGTTTTGAGCTTTTGGTTGATTAAGTTGTCCACTTCCAAAATATGGTGCTCTTTCTATATTTGTGATTAATTTGTTGTCACCCCTAGCTATCATGACTGAGTTATCCATCATTTGTGATTCTAGCATCAAACCTCTTCTACTTTCCTCGCTCGGATTATTGCCACCACCTCATTAAAACATGGAACTTCCGACTTGCTAAGAATTTGGACCCTTACTTGATTAAATTCAGGGTTAAGACCAACGAGAAACTCATAGACCCTGTCTTGCTCAATAAATGCCTTTAGAACTGCTGCATCATCTGGACATTTGGTTTTTATCACCCTATAATGATCCAGCTCTTGCCACAAGATTTCAATTGATTAGCATATTCAATGCTTGTTTTACTTCTTTGTTTTGTAGTCATTGTCTTTACTTTGATATCATATACTTGAACTGCATCTCTAACTTTAGAATAGGTTTGTTGAATTGCCTCCTAATTATCCTTGGCAGTGGTTAAAAACATGCATGTGTCATTAATTTTAGGGATCATAGAACTCCATAGCCATGCCATAATCATGGAGTCTTTGTCATCCCATGCCTCAAAACCAAGATCTCCTGGTTTAGGTCCTATACCCATAAGATGACTGATCTTCCCTCTTCCTTTCAGCACTATCCGAACAAGTTGGGACCACTTAAGATAATTTTTTCCATCCAACCTATATGCAACCTGGATACTTTGTAGTTCTCCAATTTGTTGAGATCGATCCCCCTCTGATTGGGTTGTAGAAATTGTCTTTGCAACCTCAGGCATCTTTTATGAAAAAATAACAATTCTAGGCAATTAAGGTCTTTGACGTGAAATAGAAATCACCAGCAATAAAGGCTAGCAAAAATACTTTGTTTTGATGTTAGGAAAAAAAATAAAATAGAAAGAAGAAGACTATGAAGAACCAAGCTCTGATACCATGTTAGAGATTGAAAGAGAAATAATTCTTCTTATTCTTAATAATACATTAGACAATAGCTTTATAGATGCTAAACTTAGTAAAAAAGAAAATTGACAAAAAAGTAAAAAATTTATCAAATCTCATAACTTATGAGGACCTTAAAAAACCTACCATTAAAAAAACTTACATAAATTAGTTTATTTCTAAAGATATATTCTAAAAATAACTAACTATGCACAATATAAGTCATTAATCACATTTTCCTACAAAATGTTCAACCTAAACATGAAAATGCTTTAACCTAAAAGGGAGGACAAAATTCAAGTAGGAATTGAGAGGAAAAACATCATGTAACTTAATCTAATTTAAGAATATTTAGTTAGAAGAGATTTAATATAACCATACCTCGCATCAAACTAAATAGATAGATTAAAAATTTGTTATTGTTGTGGTTGTGTTGCTGTTTGTAAATAGGATATATGATCAAAGAGAGTCCATTTCATGGTTAGACTACTTACCTCAACTCGAATCTGTCAATAATCTACAAAGATAGAAAATCTATATCCATAGCAAACACTATAGATAGTCATTACGTGCAAACACAAAGAAGCCCACGTAGATTTTAAAGGTAATTGCTTTTCTTTTTTTTTTTTTTGGAAAAAAAATAAGAGTTAAGTTTACCTTCTGATGCATAGAGCAAAAAACATATAAGTGCAAGAAAAGGGTGAAAATATTTGCACGGAAACCAATGTAGAAAATTTGAGGTGACCTACGTAAGAAAGTAATGACAAAGAGCATGGTTATGCAATTAAAATCATAAAAAAAGAAAAAAAAACTGCAGAACTTGAAATCAAGAGCCACGTGGGAAAAGGAAATAGAAAGTGGCACTTCCATAATATCTCCCTTAACCACTCCCTAAAACTCCATGCAAAGTGGACTTGTTTATCTTCACAAATTGAAAATATGGATTATGCGATGCAAAATATCACACCAAAAATAAAATTATCAAAAAAACAATACTCAGTGACTTGTCAAAGAAAATAAAAGGTAACTCTTAGTGTTCATGAGTATGTCAAGGAAACTTCGCAACTAATTACAGAAAGATGACTACATTACTTACACTAATGACCTTGAAGGTTGCCCTTTTAATCCAATGTTCATCTCTTATTCTCACATGGAGTGAAATGACGTAATTGTTGTCTTCAACTTGCCGTAGACAATTACCTGTGCATCACCTTTCTAAAGGAAGTAACATCTTTTGTTACTTTATCATTTCAAGCAGGTTCACCGCTTCCACAAATGAAGTCCGTTTGTTTCAGGTCATTTTTCTTTTTATCTAACGATACATTCTACCTGAAATATATACTTAGATATTACTTTATACTATAAAATATAGCAACATCAAGGTAGAATAAAAGTTATACTATTCTAATTATAATTTTATTTATTATTATTTTTAAAAATTAGAAAAAAACAACATAAATATTTTAAAAACTCTACACAAAATATAGGTGAATAAACTAGTAATATAACCAATATTATGGCATTAACTTCTTATGTGAATGATCATTCTAAAGAGTTTTGCCTTCTCTCAACTATAATAACTTTTAATATAAATTAATTATCACTCTTTATGGTAATAATTTTTTTTTTTTTGGGAAAATTCATTGGAAACAGAATTTCTATATAATACACAAAGTATCTTCTTCTTCCCACTATACTTATTTCTCACTTTTTACGGTAATAAATGTTAGAGAAAGATTTAGTAAATATGAAATTTTTACATATGGTTTCTTCTCCTCCTTATTATAATGACTTTAAATATAATTGTCTCTCACTCTATATGACAATAAATTTTTCTAATTTTGAGAACCAACTTTACCTTTTGAACTCATACGGTCACAAACTTCTTAGTTACGAGCCTAATTAATTCTAGAAAATATTACCTATCTTCTTCTTTTCCATTTCTTTTTTTCATTTTCTTGGGTGCAAATGATACGGAAATTAGAAACAGAAAAAGCAAGAAAGAAAAGAAAACAAAGAGGAGTGCCTCAAGAGAATCAACTCCAGGATAACAGAATGGTACCCCTTCTCCCTTGCTATCTCCAAACCACAGCAGATGCCCAACAATTCAGCAACCATATTGGAAGCCACACCTGCAAAGCCCATGAATTCTCCAAGCCATTTACCGTAATCATCCCAAAGTGCATCACCAAGTCCAGCCTGTCCTGAATTACCTCTCGTGCTGCCATCAGTGTTGAACTTGACCCAACCATGTGGTTGCAGAACCCCAGAGACTAAATGTAAGGAGGATGAAGGCCCCTCCTTCTGAAGTACATAGCTACTACAGCAAGCCTCCACCAAACCATGTGCTTGTTGCACTCGAATGAACAGACTGGTTCTGTGACCTCAAATAATTTCATCGTTCCTAGCTTTCCAAATAGGCCGACAAGCACACAACATTCCAGGATTGTGGAGCCCTTCTGGCCAAAAAATTTTTAATTCAATCCATTAACCCACCAGTAAAGAAACAAGCAAGAACATGTTCTGGAAATAAAGCTTCTCATGCACCCTGTGCTTGGAAACAGTCTCTGAGGACATAAAGGATGCCCTCCTTTACAATATTACATCTAGTACATGTAGGAGAGGGATACATCCTCCAATGGAACCTTTCTAAATTAGTTGATAGCTACCCTTTAAATATTTGCCAAAATAACATTTTGAGCTTTTGCAGAACCTTTAGACACCATAGCTCCAAGTTGGATCAATAAAGTCACTACTTCGTCTATGAGCTAACCATTTGTAGTTTGTGAAAGTCAAGTGAGAACCATTCAAACTAAAAAGCCAAGCCACAGCATCCATTCTGCTTGAATGCCACAGAATAGAAAGAATCAATTGTTTCACATGCGGAGCAAGACATGTCACCAACCCGTCAAGCTGCCACTTCCCACCTTGAATAATATCACTCACTGTGGCTTGATCTTCATTAAGATAAATATAAGGAACCGAGGTAGAGGCACCCAACAATCATGCCAAAGTGAAACACCATCTCCTGTGGCTGTCTTGAGACCACATCTATCCTCAAGCATGTCAAAACACTTAGCAATAACTCTCCATGTGATTAAGACTGTGGGAGGACACACCAGTCTTGAATTTTCATTCGTCAAATATTTATGTAGAAGAGTGGATATCCATACCTTGTCTATATTGCACAGCAATCCCCAACACAACTTCCCCAACATGGCCACACTATTTCACCATGCTTGTTGAAGACCAAAGCCACCTTCAGATTTCAGTCAAGTGACTTCTTTCCAATTCACCAAACGGATCCCACCCCTCAAATAATCCAAAGCCCAAATGAAATGACGTGTAATATTATCCAGCTACTCACAAATGAAGCTAGGGAGCTAACTGTTTACATGGTGTAAACTAGAATAAAGGCAAAGCAATTCTGTGCCAATGTAACCCATCCTGCCAAATGAAGGAGCTTTGATTTCCAAACAGAGAGTCGCTATAGTACCTTATCCACAATATAAGCATAGGAAGCCCTGAAGGCTTGCTTATGAATGAGATGGATCCCAAGATAGGCACCCATATTGCAGGTAAAAGAGAAATTACTAACATGCTTAATCTGCCTAGCCTCACATATAGCCACCTGATCCGATAAAACTGCTGGGGATTTGAGATCATTAACTTTGAACCCTGAAGCCTTGCCTGAAGCCTTGCAAAATTCATCAAATGCATTCTTCACCACCCTAGCTTGAAACACAGTTGCCTTGCTAAGAGCATCACATCATCTGCAAACAATAAGATAATGTGGCACTGTACACACAAAAGAAGATCAAATGAAGAATACGCTCTGGAAACCAAAAATCCCACAATGTCAACTCCTAAAATCTCCAATCTGCCTGATCATATGCCTTTTTAAAATCTATTTTAAAAGCCATAACCCCTTTTGTGCTCTTAGCTCTCTGAACCAGGTTCATCACCTCCTACATCACAAAGATATTATCCAAAGTACTCCACCCGGAATGAAGCTGTCCTGAAGAGGACTAATAGTATCATCTAAGAAGGATCTAATCCAATTGACCAGAACCTTAGTAATGAGTTTAAACACAACATTGCACAATGAAATTGGCCAAAACTTTGAGATACTGTCCGCATCTCAGTGTTTGAATAAGACAAATGAATGTTTTGGACAAGCTGCCATGAAAAGTACCTAAGAGGAAAGGCCCCTGAATGAGCTTGATTATATCATCGCCAATGATATCCCAAAAAGTTTTGAAGAACAGCAGTTGAAAGCCATCCAGATTATGAGCTTTAAATGATTTGATGGACTTCAAAGCTGTGAAAATCTCCTCCTGGGTCACAGGAGCTATAAGACTCTCCTGCTGCTCCAAAGACAGACAAGGATGGTTCACAAATGGCAAAAGATGTACAATAGGGTCAGTTGAACAGAATAGCTTCTTGAAATGCTCCAACACACTTTCTTTAATGAACCTTTGAACATAACACACCACCCCATCATGAATCTGTAAACCTTCAATCTAGTTAGCTATCTATCTAACAATGGTAGAAAAATGAAAGAATCTTATACTCTTATCACCTAGTTGTAACCATTGCACCCAAGATTTTTGAAACCAACACAATTCCTCCTGTTTAAGCACTCAGATAAACTTTGATATTAATTGCATTTCTAAAGATTCAAGGAAAGGTCAGTATACTACTCTAAAGCCTATTGGACCCCATTTAGTCTAACTTGCAAGTACTTTTTCCACCAAAAGATATTACCAAAAGAGAGGCAATTAAATTACAGTGTAGCTTGTTGAACAACCACCAGTTTCTCCAGAAAAGTTGTCTCCCACTCAATTAGGCCCGTTGCACCACATATGGGAGATCCTCATGTGTCAACCATGCAGCTTTGAATAGGAATTGCCAAGTAATCTGCTAAGATTCCAACCCAAAAACAAGCAATATGGGATGATGATCCAAGAGAGTCCTCAGCAAAGTAATAACAGAGACTTCGGGAAGGAGGATCCACCAATCTTCAGTAGCAAACGCCCTATTAATCCGCTTGGAGATTACCACTCTCCCATACTCTTTTTGGTACCGAGTGAACAAAGGTCTCTTGAACCCCAAGTCCTGAAAACCACAATATTCAACATTATGGACAAATGTGCAGATTGGATTAAATTTTAATCAACCTCCCCTATTTTCTGAATGACTAAGGATGTCATTAAAGTCACCGACTAATAACCAAGGCATCTAGGAGAGATCAGAAAGGTCCCAAATATCAAACCAAAATAATTCTTCATATGTGAAGATCTTGTTTAAATGACAAAGCAACACCAATCTTCAAAATCCAGCTAGGACACAATGAATTGAATATATTGGAAACCCTTGGAAAAGGAATGAAGGTGAATATGTTGAAACTTCATCGCACCCATATTCCATCTGCAAACTGACAAGGATCTGCAATTTCATGCTTGTCAAAGCCCTGGAAGTTCCACTTTTGTTCCACCCTCGCAAAAGGAGATGTGTTTCCAAGATGAAAATAACATCTAGCCGATGAACCTTAACAAGCTCAACAAGATTCCTCCTTGCATCATCATTCCCAGCTCTTATATTCGAAGAAAGGATTTTGAAATTTCAAAAACTAAGCAGATTCATAGAAATAGACACAGTAGAAAAATAAATTCACAAAATGCACTAAAAGGCTATGCACGATCCTACACCATATGCTCCGAAGACTCCCCACTCGAGCCTTCCATCTTCATGCCACTACTGTTTGTAGAACCATCAGTTAGCTTACCACTATTCCCACATAAATCAGGAGGCCGTTCATGATTTTTGGGAGAGTCCCGAACAGGAAAGTAACATGTCAGATGACAAGGAATTTTATAGAATATTGCCATCTGAACCTATCGAGGAGGAGAAATTCCTACAGGGAACTGCAAACAAAAAGAAAATCTTCTCGCATCAAAGTCTTTCAAGACAGTAGGAGGAACTGACTTTGAGCTCACAGGAGCACTGAGGAAAATGGACTTATTTGGGTCAACATTTTCCCTGGGTTGGATTATTTTAGCCTTCCGCATAACACCTAACAAAACGAGGGACAACAGACCCTCTGAGTCCTTTGCGATTTTTTCCACAACCTGAGAGAAGCCCACCAACTCCTCGAGGCCCCAAGGATAGGCCATCATCCAATTGAGCCCTTTTTAGATTTTCACTTGGGGAGAAGAGACGTAGAGGCCTTGCGGTTGCCGTATCGGAATGATTGTTAACTTCGGCCATATCTTCCGTGTTGTATACCAAGGAAGAAAATTTGTCCAAATTTGCATCATCCCCTTTCAAGGAAATTTTTTCATCTTCGCATTATTCCGATGCTTTTGTGAAACTGCCATCCACGGCCTGAAGCTAGCCAAATCCTATACGCTCCATATCAGATAAACCCGCCAGCTCAAGTCGAACAATCTCTGACGATGGAAACATCAACAGCGTGTGGAGTAACACAGAAATGACCACGCAAAGCCTTTTGACAGAATGACATAGAATGCCCAAATCGACCACAAGCAAAACATATTGCATGCACACTTCCATACTCAACCCTTTGGCAACGGTTATTAAGCCAGAATTGAGGTATTAATGGTTTAGTCAGGTCAAGACCCACACTCTCGCAAAACGTCCCCTGGTAGCAAAGCAAATATCGTGTAATGATCAATCTTCACCGGTTTACCTATACTGAACGACACCGCCATGAGAACTTCATCATTATAGAACATGACTGATAATTTAGGGAATCTCACCCATGCCACAATTGATTCTATAGAGGCATTCGAAGGAATATAAACTAAGGGTCCCAGCGACGCATCGTAAGGTAAGGGTCCCGAATAACCCAACGACCTCCATTAATCACTTTATCTTGTAGGTCTTCATCTTGATGGAACTTGCGCGAGAAGAATCTGTATCCCAAGTCCAGTAATCCCATTCCCCCTCTCGGCGTCCAGACCTGATCAAATCAAAATTTTCAGCGAAGAACTGGGAGTCCACGGACTGACCCAGTAGCTTTTTACTACGAGAGCTTTCCTCCAAGGAGTGCACGGCGATTCCATGAGACCCTGATGCATAAATTTTTACCACATGAGTGGAATTGTCAAAAAAGAATCCTTTTCATTTTTGTTGCAATGGCATATGCATGTCAAGACACAAAAGTTATTAAATCCAACCTTAAATTTATAATTTTATTTTCTTCTTTTTCAATGTATGATGAATTTACATTATAATTATATTTTTTCCAACCTTAAAATTTAGACATCCTTTGAATTTTGATAAGTATAATCTTTTTCATTTTTATATGACTTTGTTTATAAACAAAATTCTTTTAAAATAAAATAATAAAACTTAACAAAAAAAAAAATACACACGTTGCTCAGGTAAATATGTTAATTGTTTTATTCTTCTTTTTGTTTAGAAATAAGCTAATTGTTAACATTATTGTCATATAAGATATCTAACAATAAAGCTAAACAAATGACCCACGTTTGACTTATTTCAAAAGTTAATAATTTGAATTAGTGAAATTAATAATCGATAATCAAATTAAATCATGTAAATTAATTTTAATTGGTGAAATTGATAATCTAATGGTAGACTTATACATAAAATTAAATCATGTAGTATTAAAAGTTTAAGTTCACACAAAAGATAAAAAACAATCAAATCATCTAATTCAGTTTTTGGGTAAAGTTTTGCTACTTATGTAACATCACTTATATTATAATTGAACCATCATCATTCATATAAAAGACAAAAGAAAAAAAGGAACCTTAAGTAACTAAAGTTTGTATTAAAATATTTTTCTAAAAGATAAACATGTTTGTATAAAAGTAACTCATTTCTTTTTTTCAATAACCTTTTTGGTGACAGTCATTTCATAGGTTAGCAAGAACTTTATTAAATCATCCAAGTATAAGGTGTTTAGGTTTTTAGGTTAAGTAATTGTTATTGTCTTAAGGTTCTAAGACTTTAGAAGCGATCTTATATCTTTTTTACAAGGTCATTTATTTCAATTTTCTTTTCAAGATTATTGAGTGGATTAATAATATTGGTAAACATCATATACATCTCCAAAATTATTTCATCACTCCTCATCTTAAATAGCTCATATTCATGCACAAATAAGTTCATCTTTGTATCTTTTACTTATATTGTGTCCTCATGAATGACTTTAAACTTGTTCCAAATCTCCTTTGTTATCTTACATGAAAATACATTATTGTATTTACTAACATTTAAATTATAATAAAGTATGTAAATAGCCTTAAAGTTAAGGATTTTGAATCTTTTAGTCTTTGTGGTGGAATCACTTATAATACTTGCTTCCAAGGCTTTGTTAAGGCCATTCTTAACTATTTTTCAAAATTTATAGTCATGAAATTAGATATACATAGTCGTCTTATCTCTTTAATAGTTGTAGTTAGAACCATTAAAGATGAAAGATCTAATGATGTTTTCACCTTTAATGCATAACACATAGATACAAGGAATGTCATACATTGACTTTAAAAGATTAAGCTTATAAAATAGAGACCAAACTTTGATATCACTTTTTGGTCCTTGGGGTAACCCAAGAAGGAAGGTGAATTCATGAAGGCGCAACACAAGTAAAAATACAAGATAAACTTACTTATGAATGAATACGAGCTCTTTAAGATAAGGAATGATGAAACAATCTTAGAGATGTATATGATGTTTACCAATATTATTAATCCACTTAATAATCTTGAAAAGAAGATTGAGATAAATGACCTTGTAAAAAAGATATAAGATCATTTCTAAAGTCTTAGAACCTTAAGACAATAATAATCATTAAATCTAAAAAATTAAACACCTTATACTCAGATGATTTTGATAAAATTTCTATTGATTCATGAAATGACCTTCACCAAAAAGGTTATTAAAAAGAAGAAAGGAGTTGCTTTTTATACAAACATGTTTATCTTTTAGAAAAATATTTTAGTACAAATTTTAATAACTTAAGGTTACCTTTTTATCTTTTATATAAATGATGATGGTTTAATTATAATATGAGTGATGTTACATGCGTAGCAAAACTTTACCAAAAAATTAAATTGAACGATCAAAAAAGTAATAATAAGATAATCAAAGTATAAATGACAAAGTAAGTAATGTAAATAATTAAAAATAAATGCTACAAGGGAAAAGAGAGAGTATACAATGATTTATAACTATTCAGCTCAAATTAGAGCCTATGTCCACTCCTTAAAATTTATCCTTTAAGAGTTTTAATTAACTAACTTTTTATTCTTTTGTAAAGTGAAAAAAACCATTTACACTAGATTAACATGACCTAAACAACAATAAAGATTTCATAAAAACTAATGGTTCTTCACAACTTAAAGACTCATCTTCTATCACTTTTCATTAAAGTACTTTTTTTTTTTTAACAATCTTAACTTTTCTCATTTAAAGCTCTTACTTTTAATCTTTCTTTCTCTTTCTGTTTCTCTTTAATCTATCATTAAGCTCAATATAAAGCCTTTAGTATATTTTTACATTTTTCACAATTTTTCCACCTTTCTCATACTCTACAAAAAAAAAAAAATGCAACCTTTATAAACAAACACAACAAACTAGCCACTTAAGAATTGATTCCTTTTCATAAAAAAAATTAATTTTAAAAATAAAAAACTTTCTCTCAACAATATTGGTCAACTACAACACTTGAACTAATTGACTAACCCAAAATTTCTATAACTTTATCATGCTAGCTTATTCAATCTCATCGATTGATCGTAGATGTTCGCTAAGTCGACTTTCTCTTATCAACTTTCTTAATGTTTAATTAATTGTAAGTATAAGTCTAGAAAATTGACTTAAATTCTTTGTTTCTTTTGTCTTTATAGCTTCTTTGGTATATAATTAACTACAGGTCTAAAGCCAATCAACCAACCTAAATTCTCTTTAACTTTTTTATTTCTATTTTCTTATCTATTGTTTAATCAATCAATACCATAAATCGACCTATCCTAAATTTCACCATATTTCTTTTAAGTTTTTATGATATATTAAATTTATTGATTATTATTGTTTTAAGAAAAAATTGAAAATTTTTTTTCGAATTTAATTTAGGTTATACTTACTTTTATAATTAATTAGATTTGAAAAAACACTTAACTAAATTAAATTGATTTATTTTTTTACATTTTTAAAATAATTTTTTTATTTTTAAGAAAATAAAAAATAAAAATTTTGGAATATTTATTTTCCTTTCTTTTGTTATAAAAAATAAGAATAGTTCTTTTTTAATTGCAAAAAATAGGGAAATTTGAGTTTTATTTGTTATTTTTTTACTTTCTTAAAAAAGATTACTTGAGAATAATCTTTTTTATCTTTGTCTTTTATTTTCTTTTGTTAAAAAATTATATAATTGTAATTAAATATATTTATTAATTTATAAAATTTTAATTAGATTATAATGAAAATTTTGTAACTATTAAATATTTTAATTCATCGTATAAGTAAAAATTTAAATTTTGTTCGAAAATATATATTTATATATAGAAAATATAAATAGATATAAAATAAAGATGTGAATATAGGTAAGTATAAATATACAGTATAATTTTTTTTTTTAATAATAATAACAATAAATTCAATAAACTAACTGTAGAAAACAGGAGTAGAAGCAAACACGGCTTCTGTCATCCACAGCCGCAAACAAATAACATAACCCAAAGTCTCCTTTGCCCCCTCGATTGAACCCTCGGGCCAATCTATTACAATTTTACACGTCTCAGCTCCAAAATCCTACGAATTAATCGGCTTTAATATAATTAATTATTTGATTGTTTTTTATATATAGATGGAGGGCAGCAGGCGTGTAAACATGGAATATCCCCAATTGGCAGAAGGAATCGAGAGATCGAAGTCTAGGGTTTCTGGTTCTATTCCGGTACGATTCACTTATCGGCTTTCTATTGAATCGAATTTATTCTTGGTTTGCTTGTTTGTGTGAAAACTCTGGGTTATTTTGGTTTATTTGATAGATTTTGGGGATTTTGTCAATATTCGCGTTTCATCTGTTTGTAGCTCCATTGGTATCATTATCAATTCCCAGCGCATAGGTTTCTTTTGGGGGATTAAGAAAAGGTATTTATACGTTAATCGTGATAAGCTCTCTTGTTTTATATTGCTGTTTTGGGTCATGAAAAAAATATGCTTATTGATCATTTGCAGCTGGATTTGGACATACTAACACGTAATTAAGCAAATATTCCTGTGACTTGTCTTTGTAATGTATTGTGGGCAAGCAAATCGAGTTGTTTTGGCTTTTGGATTGGAACGGCTAGTGATTGCCCATCTTAGTCAAATTGGAGAGTTGTGTTGTTAACTTTGAAATAGATTTGCTTTGTTGCCAGTATGTGGGTTTTTCATTTTTCTTTTTGGCATTTGGCTGATTTGGTGATTCTCCAATGTGAATGGAATTGCTGGAAAAGACATGGTCCAAAGTGCTTTTCACTTACTACTTTTCCGTGTATATCTTGTTCCAGTATTTATATTTTCATCACCCTATAATTTTTGTTTTAATCTTTTGCATTGGTCATATCCTGATCACAGCATGTCGCAGAAGCTGAAAAACATAGAGATTACTGTCATTTTGTAACCTCTAGCACATTTGGCTGCCCAAGAATGACAATCTCTGGGGAACATGACACTGAGTTACCTCGATTATCTAGGGAGGGGAGTTACGAGAAGAGAGAAACAAGAGCTTGTCAACAAAAGCAAGGGAAATACTTTTTCTATGACTCACCACTGTCTGAAGAAACTGGGGTGTGGATACCTGTTTCTGTTCCACCTATGTTGGAAAGTGACCATGAAGAGTGGGCCAGAGGTTTTCCCTCAAATGGTGGTTATTTCCCTGAAGGTGACATGGGGTGGAACCAGTTCTGTGAAGAAGAGAAGGAGTTGACCATGTGGGACATAGTAGTGGAGATGCTACTTGCAGCTCGTGGAAAAGTGAGGGCCATTACATCCAGTGATATTCATAGGTATAACTTTTCTTGGATGTCAACTCAGCTTCTGGAGCAAGCTTGGCAGGAGATGGCTCAGACTCTTACCGAGGCCAATTTTGGTAATTTAAAGGAAATTCTGGAAGCAGACCCTCCAAAGTGGTTGGCAGACAGTGCTGCCTCTGCATGCATGCTGTGTGGCATTCGATTTCATCCAATTATGTGCTCCAGGCATCACTGTAGGTTTTGCGGAGGAATATTCTGTGGTGAGTGCTCTAAAGGAAGGAGCTTAATGCCAGTAAAATTTCGAGTTGCGGATCCTCAACGAGTCTGTGATGTGTGTTGTGTGCGACTTGAATCTGTTCAGCCATATTTGATGGACCAAGTAAGCAATGCTGCCCAGTTGCCAACCCATGACGTTATGGACCTCAGTACCTTAAGATCCTGGGTTAATTTTCCATGGGGACAAACTTTGGAACATGAGATTTACAAGGCTGCAAATGCTATTCGCGGTTATAACAAGGTAGCACTTACAATTTCATGCTAGCAATTTACTTTTCATAGCTGATTTTGACATATTCTGTACAGATGAATTATCAGACAGGCCATAACTGTAGGTTTTGCATTGCACAACACGATAAACAAAGCATATTATTTAGAAGCAGCATGAGAGACAGGATCTTGGATGTTTCACATATATAAAACTGCATATTTCTGGTATGATATGTTGGTACCATCCTTAGCTTCTAATTCATTGCATTGCAATTATCAGGTAGGTTCCCTGAAGCCTGAAAAGTCAATTCCAGATGCCATTTTACAGCAAGCAAAAGGCCTTGCAATAATTACAGTTGTTAAAGTTGGGGTTGTGGTTACCTATAATATTGGAACTGGACTTGTTGTTGCGCGTAGAGAAGATGGTTCATGGTCTCCACCCTCCGCTATATCTTCATTTGGTGTAGGATGGGGAGCTCAGGTGGGGGATCAGTCTTGTCTCTAGTGACCCTGGTAGCTTTATTTTTATATACACTTAAAAGTATCCTATTCATGATAAAATTTCTATATGATGAATTTTCAGATTCTAACTAGTCGTTCAGAACAATTACTATTCGAAATGTTGTCTTTCCAATTTTTCCAACATATATGCACACTTGCTTTCATTTTTCCAACTGAACAATTATTCTGTTGTTTGCTATTATTATAGATCATTGCGTATTGTTGAGAATGTATTTTGCATCAAGTTTGTTCTTTGATATTCAATCTTTTGGGAGTTTATTTTCGTTCTTTTATAAAGGGCTGTTCTTTGCAGGCTGGAGGTGAATTGACAGATTTTATAATAGTATTGAGGACAAATGATGCTATCAGGACATTTGGCAGCAATGCACATCTTTCATTTGGTGCTGGTCTGAGTGCTGCAGTTGGCCCTGTTGGGCGGGCAGCTGAAGCTGATCTACGAGCAGGTGATGGTGGTTATGCTGCCTGTTATACATACAGCTGCAGTAAAGGTATACACTTGCTCTAGCAAACTTTGTTCTGCTGCTAAAATGTATAATGATGTGATACCCAGACTTAGAATATTTTTATTTTCGACGCAAGTCACCATGATGTTTATATGGCTGTCAACTAGCCATGAACGTTTGGGAAAGGGCATGATGAACATGGTCTGCTTCTAGATTCGTCCGTGCATGTATTTATTGCTCTGGTCTTTGTTCCTTAAATGTTTTAAAGGTCGAGTTTTCTTAATAACTAAAGTAGTATTGAGTTTGGTTTTTCTTCTGTCGCATCGCCTTCTGCTCATATCATAATTTCTGAATGTTCAGGAGCATTCATTGGATGTTCATTAGAAGGAAGTGCTGTCACCACGCGCTCAAAGGAGAATTCCAGATTTTATGGAAGCCAGTCCATAACAGCGTCAGATATACTCTTGGGCTCAATGCCCAGACCACCCGCTGCTGCAATTCTTTATTGTGCACTGTCAGAGATATATCAGAAGTTGGGAAGGTGATTGTTTGGAATATAGTAGCTGGAAAATCTAGAAAATGGAATGTCTGTCAACTTTGTACATATGGCATGAATGAATTGTGCAGGTGTCCTTTATTACCATTGTCTACCCACTTGAATCAGGTGAATCCTAAAGTCATGTACATCATGTTCCCCCGGAGTATTTCTGCCTTCTACTGCTTCTCCAGTGGGACAGCTGAAGGGGAACAAAGAAGAAAATATACTTGCAAATAAACTTGGAAAGTATGGTTTCATTTGTATATAATGTACAGATATTCGGATGAACATGCTCTGGATTATTTGCGTCTGTATTATTACACTTGAGTACCCCCGGAAAATTACAATTTATTCAAAAGCAATAGAAACAAGAAATCATTCTTTGCATTTCTTTTCTTCCGATCTTGCTTTTTTTTTTTGGCGGGGGGGGGGGGAGGGGGGCACAGCTGGCGTGATCACTAGCCAATGTTTTTCGAACTTGAAGATCAAGGTTCGGAGACGGATCTGACTTCTTGTCGTTTTCATCTCTCTCTTCTTATTTTGTTAAGAGTATTTATATATTATTTGTCTTTGAAAGGACATTGAATAACATGACAAAGCCTTGGAGATCACTTTCACGCGTCTCCTCGGAAGAGCAACCCTTTTTGCCTTAACGGGTGACATCCAGCGTCTCCAGCGACGCTATTGGGCTTTCACTTCCCGACAGCATTGTTTTAGTAAAACAGCTTTTATATGCATTGGGTAAAATAAAATAAAATAGAAATCTTCCACCAAAATAGAAAATAATCATCCTACACTCTTCAGAATCATCTTTACCGAGGCCAGGCGACACATTTCACTGCCCAGAGTTTCACTGTACGAACCAGCTGAGTCCAGCTTTTATGCAAATCATTTCTTCAGTTAAAAAGCAAATATTTCAGCTGTTCGTTTTGCTGGCCTAATGGATGATGATATCCATCAGAGCAACTGAAGATCGATATCAGAAAAAGGGGCAAGATATTAATAAAGAGAAATCAAACAACTTATTTGCTGAGATCCCGAAAGCCTTCCAATAGCATTTCCAATATCGGATCAAGTATCACGGCACAACTGAAACTCCTCTTCAAAAAGAAAGGATTTCAGTAGTTAACAAAATAGTGGGGCAAATGAACAGAAGCGGCAAAGTTGCCTCAAAGAACTAATTAAAATTTAATTGTTGATGGTCCTTTTCAAAACCAATTAAGTGAAAAAAATAAAACAAAACAAAAAAAAAAAACAGAATGAAATAACAGGTGCTCTTACTCACTGACGCTGTACTTCTAAACTCAGCTGCCTTGCAACCAAAGCACTCACGAGACAGAGTCATTAATATGAAGGGCATTAAGGGATGGAAGAAGATCAAAAGAACCACGAAGACCTCGTTCTCAGCCTCTTCTACGAATCCACTTTATCTGCACAAAGAAAGATACGGCCAGAAGCCATGCCACATCCTCTGCAGCCGTTGACCCATTCCAATTTACCTGGTTTTAGAGTTGCCAAGTGTGAGCTCAAGATCGTCAGAGACACATTCTTCATGGATCCTTTCCCCTTCCCAAGGTTTCACTAAACCTGTTGTGTTACTTCCAAATGCAAACTCAGTTGCAATACCATCTGCCATTGGGACATCTGCTGTTTGATCGACACCAGCAGGAACTGCCGGAGAGCATGTACCACTTTGCCCCGGAGTCCACATTTGTGACCCTGCACCTGACACAGCCTCCTCTCTAAATCCAAATGGGTTGCAGGAGACCAGGCTAAATGTGGGTGATGAGGGCCCACTTTGAGGAATGTGGAGACCAGCAAGCCATCGTGAATCGGGCAGAACCTGACGGCCGGGACTTGGTGGGGAAGATAAAGGCAAGAAAGAATAGTTCTGCCCCATCCAAGATGGAGCAGCAGCCGGGTCATCCCAGTCATTTCTGGTGCGAGGAGTTCGAGAAGTTGGAGAACTCGGTGGAGGGGTGACTGGAGCACTTATGGAGCCACTATGAATGCAGAGATGGTGAGGATGCTTGGACAAAGTTGATGAGGCAGAGGATAGGTTTTTGAGCCAGGGGACGAGGGAATTTGCATCAGCTTTGCAACAAGCATTGGTAGCATAACAAGATGAAACAGGACGTGGGAAAGACGGCGAGGCAGGACTTTGATTATAGGATGCACATGGACTAGGTTGGTATGAAGAGCATGGACTAGCTGATGTAGACCCTCCCACAATGTCCATGTGTTCCACAGGTTTGCACCCCTACGCAAACAAATTACTTGCATGAGTGAAATCAAATTTGTTCCCCAATAGTCATTGGTTTAACGAGTTAGCTGTCATGCACTGTGACAAAAATTTTCCAGCTAATTGACATGATACAAGTTGAATTGCATCACTCTAATTACTTCAAGGTTCCTTCAATTGGTTAAACCTTAATTAACATGGTATATACTTCAAACCTTAATGACACCTTCAATTATTCATGCAACGTCCCATAAGCACCACAAAATTCAAGGCCGGCCTTAATCTAGAAGACGTAAAAAGAATCACAAACTCTTGTCACTACCTATAAGCTGTCTGGTGCATTTAATGTGATTTTCATCTTTGTGCATGTCCTCTCACAATCAAAGAGAATGTTCATATTTAAAATTTTTTATTTTTTAATTTTTTATAAAAATAAAATTTGTCATATTAACAAATTTAATAATTTAATAATAAAAAACATATATTCATCACTTAATATACTAATTATATTTAATAAAAAACATTTAGCATGAATTAAATTTAAGTAATAAAAAAATAAATATAATTATAAAAAATTTTCACAAAATTATTTTTTTTTTATTATCGTAAACAGGAACGATCCCTCCCAACCAAGCTTTCCCAATTTAGACACGTGGAAGACAGAGAAAGGCATTAAGGTAATTGAGACCCCGACAAAATCCTTATCAGAGAAGATAATTCAATGTCAGAAAGGTCAGCGCTGTCAATATAATGCGCCCACAACACGCCATCATCCCGACCTCACCCCCACCCCACCATCCCAAAATAACACGCTGCTTACAAAAATAATCAAACAGCCCACCACACGCCTTGCAGTTTAATATTTCCTAAAAATATTCCTGATTTTTATACATTTCCTGGCAACGGAATCCATCCAGGGCCTCAAAAGTCTTCCTTTCTCCATCGCCTACCACCGCTGAACAAAACCTTTTCAGCTTGCCATCCCCACATCCAAAGACCATTCCAAAAGAAAAACGTTTAGACACAAAATGACCCAAAAAAAAAAAAAAAAAAAAAAGAGAAGTGTGCAGGAGGAGCGCCTCGAAGATGTCATTAAATTCGACGATAAAGAGAATGTTAGAAAAGAAAAGGGAGAAGAAATTCAGGGAAAAGAAATGGTCAGCATGCATGACTGCTTGGGGGCAGTGGGGAATCTCCAGGAAGCGGCGCGGCCTAGAAAGCGGAGGCAGGGGAGTGGGGGTGGAAAAGGAAGAGTGAGTGAAGAAGCATCAGCTCAGCTGGGCTGGGCTCAGCTGGGCTGGTAATGAAATGACCAAACTGCCCTCCGAAATAACAGTGCGATTCGGACAAGGGCATTTCCGTCTGAAAAACTTGTCGTCCGAGGTCGTCCCGTGCTGCGCATCTCTGAGGTCGCCGTCGACCGTGTTCGTTCGTATAAAAATGAAGTCATCTTGTTCTCCGTCCGTTTACCAAAATTTTAAACGGACCACCAAAAAGAGAAAATGCACGGCTACGATCTTAGCCCCCCAAAAAAACACATTAAAAAAAAACAAATTAAAAAAACCAAATTAAAAAAAAAACAAATTAAAAAAACCAAATTAAAAAAAACAACAAATTTAAAAAAATAAAAACGAAGAGCTTTCTAAGCACAACCGACCGACCGACCGACCGAATCAATCGCGACCATCGATCAATAAAAGTAAAAGAACTTGCTTTCGTCTCGATATGATTCCCTCCCCCGCTATCATACGCCCGCAGCGCTCGGTGCATGCTAGCACCAGAAAGCCACAACACAAACTAACACACTCAATTGCCTTGACTCACCCATGCGAACGGGATATTTCCCCTCGCCGACGACCTGACACACGGTGCCGGCGTAGTTCATCGCAACAAGCAACTTAATTAAGAAGCTAAACGGCGCATGAGTCCGTGATCGATTAAGTAGCCGAAGCTTGAACCTGAATTCGATCGATCTCACCAGGAGCTTGTAATTTTTTTTTTTTTGGGGGGGGGATAAATTGGTTAAGGTAGTTAATTAGCCGTACCTTTCGATAAGTAGTGCCATCTTCTTCGACGGTCCACCCAGCTTCCTTGCATAGAGCTTTGAGGACCTCGTTATTGTCACAGTGCTTTGGGAGCTTGAAGTTCCCGTACAATCTCAGTCCGGCGTAGATCTTGGCGGCGATCGCCCTCCGCCGTCTCTCCCTCCGCTTGTTGTTCTCCCGCTCCTTCCACGTCGGCATTCTCGTTCCCGATGTCATCGCTCCTCTCTTTCTGTCTCCGCGTCTCTCAATGGCTAGAGTGCGAAGATGTGCGGGAGAGTTTCTCGGGAAACCAACAGTGTGGACTGCGGTGACGTGGGAATGGTTAAATAAAAAAGTAGGACGGTGGAATTGCACTAAATGCAGAAAGGAGGAGTAAATGACCTTGAATGCGGGAATAATTACGAGGATGCCACTAGGCTAAAGAACTTCTCTTCCGGCATCGCAATGATAGCACGTGTTTGGGCTCTCCTTTTTAGAAAAGGGTGGGGCATGGTCAGTGGCGAACAGTCGATGACGTGTGGTGTGAGTGCGAGAGGGGGTAATATGGTAATTCAACAAGTGTATTACCCAAAATCTACCAGGATTTAGTTTTGGCACAGTTTGAACACATGGCAACGGAGGTGGGACCATTTTGTTGTTTGACTTTGACTAATATCGCTTGTCATTGCCATTTGATGATTAAAATAAATAAATAAATAAAAATAAGAGAGTGACTCCGTTCCAGTGAAGTTTCAGACCCAATATAAAAAAGGATAGTACGAATATAAAAAAAGAAAAAAGTCATGTAAGAGTAAGTGGCAAATAAATAAATAAATTGAAAACAAGTATAAAATTAGAAAAATAATTCCAAGTATAAGAAATTAATTGTCAACAATATTATGGAAAGGAAAAAAAGGTGGGAATTAAACTCTAACAATGCAGGCAAGGAAAGGCAAATAGGAGAGTCAATGGCGAAGTGAGACAAGTTGGAATTTGGGAAGTTCTTGGGCACCTAAATGTCACGGAATTAGGCTTTAGACGTGCTAATCTGCGTGACACTTAGTCAATCTTGCGAGAGACGATGCTAAGTAAGTCTTAGAGAGTTTGAGAGAATTAGCGGCAGACTTGTGAGAGGCAAATAAACGATTTGGAAGTACTAGAGAGAGAGAGAGAGTATAAGAGAGCTTTTCAAGTGAACTTGTATTGAGAAAAAATACGTGTTGTACAAATGAGAAGAGTAGCCTATTTATACAACTTAAAAGAAAGTTCTAGAATAGAATATTTTCAGTATATACAAGGAGTATTTTAGATAAGCATTTAATATGGTCCCTTCCAGAATTCTCTAAGTAATTGTGGTATATTTTGCATGCTTTTGGGACCTTCTGTGGATAGCAAATGGGCTGGACAGCCCGTAAAGGTTTAGTTTTGGCCCAAATTTGCACCTTAAGGATACATGAATGGGCCGAATCAATGTATTCTTGTGACATCCTCCCTTATTTAATTTTGCGACGTCCTCTTCACATTTTCAGCCTTAAATTGCCGAATGTGATCGACAAATTGTCAAAGTTGGTCCTTTCGTTCTCAACTAACCTCGTGATCTGGCAAATCTTTCTATTTTACTAAGTACTCAATGTAGTTAGGAACTCCCCTTCTTCGGATCACTTGGTCAGCAAGGATATGTTCCAAGTCCTTGTTGAATTCGGTGACCACAGCCGTTGGTGTGCCCTTCGACTCATTTCGGCTTTGATCCTCTTCGTCTCCATAGAAAGGCTTTAGAAGACTTACATAGAAAACGTTGTGGATCTTTAGTTTTGGAGGGAGTTGGACTTGATAGGCGGCTTTTCCCACACGCTTGATGATAGGAAATGGCTCTTCGTACTTCCATACCAAGCCCTTGTGTACCTTGCGTAGAGACTTAAATTGGTTGGGAAGTAGTTTCACCATCACCATATCTCCTGCTGTGTACTCCTTTGGGCATTGCTTGGAGTCAGCCCATCTCTTTATCTTCTTGGCTGCTTTGTCAAGGCAAGCCCTTGTTATGTTTGCTTCCTCATGCTAGTCTCTAACAAACTTAAAGGCAGACGGGTTGTTGCCAGTGTAGGGAGAGGCAATAGCACTTGGCGTTAGTGGTTGTTGTCCTATGACAATCTCAAATGGGCTTTTGTTTGTGGCCTCACTTCTTTAAAGGTTGTATGAGAATTGGGCAACGTCGAGTAACTTCGCCCAATCTCATTGGTGAGCACCGATATAGTGCCTCAGGTATTGTTCAAGCAAGGCATTAACTCACTCGGTTTGCCCATCACTTTGGGGATGGAAGCTTGTTGAGAAGTTTGGGTCGGTTCCCAGCAACTTGAATAGCTCGCGCCAGAATTTGCCCATAAAGCGGGAATCTCTATCACTGATTATACTCTTTGGCATGCCTCATAGCTTTACTATGTTCTTGAAGAACAAGTGAGCAGCTTCGTCCACTTTGCAATCAGCGGGGGCTAGAATGAAGGTGCCATACTTGCTGAATCGATCAACTACCACTATGATGCTTCCACACCCTTCGGACTTTGGTAGAGCCACAATAAAATCCATTGAGACACTTTCCTAAGGCTTCTCGGGAGTGGGTAGTGGCTCAAGTAGGTCGGCTAGTGGCTGTTGTTCTACCTTGTCTTGTTGGCAAATTAAGCAAGTTCGCACATAGGCCTCGACGTTTGTATACATATGCGGCCAAAAATAATGTTGTTGGACAAGATCAAGGGTTTGTGCCATACCTGGGTGACCAGTCCATAGGGAATCATGAAATTCCTTGAGGATTTCCTTCCACAAGTTTCCCCACTTCGGCACGAAGACTTGATTTCCAATCGTCATTAGGACTCCATCGTCCACCCAAAATCGATGAGTCTTCCCCTCACTAGCCAATCTCAACAGATTGTTGGCTAGTTTGTCTTGTCTGGTACCTTCCTTGGTCTGTTCAAGGAGGTTGCTTGTAGGGGTATTAGTAGTAAGGGCCGTTAGTTCTGCTTTCCTACTCAATGCATCAGTAACCACATTGGCTTGCCCCGGCTTATATCACAATGTGTAGTCAAATACAGCTAGGAAGTCTTACCAACGAGCTTGCTTAGGGTTGACTTTCTTTTGGGTTTGGAAGTAGCTCGTAGCAACATTGTTGGTCATGATAATGAACTTACTTCCAAGGAGATAGTGTCTCCAAGTGAGCAAGCAGTGGATGGCGGCAGTCATCTCTTTGTCCTGGATGGTATACCATCTCTCCGTGTCGTTCAGCTTGCAACTTTCGTAGGCAATGGGATGCCTATCTTGTATTGAGACTCCTCCAATGGCAAAGTCGAATGCATCGGTGTGGATTTCGAAAGGCTTTTCGTAGTCCAGTAGTACCACAGTAGGTTCTTCAGAGATTACTTGCTTCAATCTCTCGAAGGAAGCTTGGCATTCCTTCGTCCAATGCCAAGTGTGGTTTTTCTTTAGTAGGGCGGTCAAGGGTGCCACTACAACAGAGTATCCCTGGATGAACCAACGCTAGTAGTTGACAAGCCCCAGGAAGGATCGCAGTTCCAGGACTTTGGTTGGAGGCTCCCATTGTTGGATGGCTCGCACCTTTACTGGATCCATCAACAGTATACCATCCTTGATTTGGTGACCAAGGAAGTCCACCTCTTGCTTGGTGAACGAGCACTTCTCCTTCTTGACGAACAACTTGTTTTCTCGGAGAGCTTGGAAGACTTGTTTGAGGTGCTCAATGTGCTCTTCAAGTGTGTTGCTGTACACCACGATGTCATCCAAATAAACTACCACGAATTTGTCAAGGAAAGGATGTAGTACCTTGTTCATAAGTGTGCAGAAGGTGGCTGGTGCATTGGTGAGGCCAAATGGTATGACCAAGAACTCGAATGCTCCGCAGCGTGTCACGTAGGTCGTCTTTGGCTCATCATCTTGTGCTATGCGGACCTGGTAGTAACCTGATCGCAAATCCAGCTTAATGAAGCACCTTGCCTTCCCGAGTTGGTCAAAAAGATCAGCTATCAAGGGGATTGGATACTTGTTCTTGATAGTGACCTTATTCAAGGCTCGGTAGTCGATACACATGCGTAGCGATCTGTCCTTTTTCTTCTGGAAGAGGATTGGGGCACCAAATGGGGCTTTCGATGATCGAATGTAGCCCGATTCAATCAAATCATGGAGCTGCTTCCTCAGTTCAGCAAGCTCCAGAGGTACCATGCGATAAAGACCCATGGCAGGAAGGTTGGCACTGGGTACCAGCTCAATGTGGTGATCCACATCTCGCTTTGGTGGAAGCTTCTTTGGTAATGCGGAAGGCATGATGTCCTTGAACTTGTTAAGGACAGCCTGAATCGGTTGCGGCAATATAGAAGTTGGTGCTATTATGTCCTCTTCATCGCTTAGCTCCCTTATAGTAGCAATATAGCCAGGACCTGACTTGAGACCCCGTTTGAATTGCAAGGCTGAAATCATCGATGGTTGAGATCTCTCCTTGCGCTTCAAGGGAATTACGCGGATCTTATGAGCGTCGGCAACCATAAGAGAATGTGAAGCAGGAATAGGAAAAGCTAAGGCTTCGCAAAAAAATGCAAGACCTAACACCACTTTGAAATCATCCATGGGAATGACAATAAAGTTCAACTTACCAGTCCATTCGCTAATTTGGACAGCAACTCTGTGTGCTACACCTTGGACAGGCCTTGCTTCCGAATTTACAGCTTTGATGGTGCCATTTCCATTCGTTAATTTGAGGTCTAGATGTTTGGCCTTTTGTGCGTCCATGAAGTTGTGCGTTGCCCCCGTATCCAGCATCGCACAAGCTGATTTACCCTCGATGACAATATCAGCGTACAACAATCCCTTCTCCTTAGCGACTGTTGGGGAGAAATGCTTTGAGAGATTACCCAATTGCTAGATAAATCCCATGTCAGTTTGGGTTTCTTCATCGGCCTTTTCTGGGTTGAGTACTGCCATCATAGCATTCATTGCTTTACGTTTGGGGCAGTCCTTTACCCAGTGCGGTCCGTCACAGATGAAACAGGGTCTAGGAGGATTAGTTGAGTTGTGTTTGCCCATAAACTTCTTCTCATGCTTGGGATGGTCACTTGAGGGTCTCTATTATCCACCCTCATTGCAGCTAGAATCTTGTTTTTTCTACCCGGTTTTCTCTCCCCCACTTTTGCCAGAGTTTGGCTTCTTGCCCTTGGAGTGAGCAGAGTAGTCAATGAAGGTTTCGATAGCAGCAATGGTAGCATCTAGGGTCTGCACATTACGCCTGTCTAGCTCAACTCTCGCCCAATCCTTCAAGCTGTCTTTAAAGTAGAAGAAAAGCTCCCTATTGGACATCTCAATTTCAAGCGTGAGGGTAGTAAATTCCTTTATGTAGTTAGAAATACTACCTGTCTGACATAGGCGACGTAGCTTTCCTCTAGCTTCGCTGTCCACATTGTGAGGCATAAAGTACCTACACACTTCAGCCTTGAATTGTTCTTAAGTGTCAATGATACACAAGCCTTTCTCCCATTCAGAATGCTTCTGTCTCCACTAGAGTTGGGCAGCATCCCTTAAGAAGATTGGGGTGTTGCCTACTTTGGCCAGATCGTCAACAACCCTTATGGCCTTGAAGTACTGCTCAAGGCCAAACAAGAAGTTTTCTACGGTAGTGGCATTGCGTGTGCCGTTGTACATGGCAAGCTTTGGGACCTTCAAGCCATGTATCGTAGTGGTACTAGTAGTAGTAGCTGTACTAGCAAGTGAGTTGTTTCGGCGCAGAGACTCCATCTCCCTACGGAGATCGTGAATCTCTCCCTCAACGAACTCGTGAAGGTTGGACAAACCTTGATTCAAGGAGCGTATTTCTCCCCTAAACGAGTGGCCAAATTCTTTGATCATGACTTTGGTAGCTCACGTGAGTTCTGCATTCTCATGGATAATCGACTTGATCGCTGAGGTCGCCCACAATGGAGCTTATATCAGTGACGCTCCTTTCCAAGTTGCTAACACGAGAGTCCATGGTTTCCTTTGCTGGAGCCTTGGACTTGCCACGTTTGGCGGGAGCATGTTGCTCCTCACGCCCAGAGCTTCTTGCCTTGCTTGTTGCTCATCGATAGTGGTCTCAACAAATCCTTCTTTGCTTGCCATACTCATGACTCAAACAAGAACAAAGTTGAAACTAGGATTCAACCATGCTCTGATACCACCGGTTACGGAGTTAGGCTTTAGACATGCTAACTCGCGCAGCACTTAGTCAATCTTGCGAGAGAAGATGCTAAGTAAGCATTAGAGAGTTTGAGAGAATCAGCGAAAGACTTGTGAGAGGCAAATAAGTGATTTGGAAGTGCTAGAGAGAGAGAGAGAAAGAGAGAGAGAGCACAAGAGAGCTTTTCAAGTGAACTTGTATTAAGAAAGGATTCGTGTTGTACAAATGAGAAAAGTAGCCTATTTATACAACTCAAAAGAAAGTCCTAAAATGGAATATTCTCGGTATATACAAGGAGTATTCTAGATAAGCATTTAATATGGTCTATTCCAGAATTCTCTAAGTAATTATGGCACATTCCGCATGCTTCTGGGACCTTCTGTGGATAGTAAATGGGCTGGGCAGCCCGTAGAGGTTTAATCTTAGCTCGAATTTGCACCTTAAGGATACATGAATGAGTTGGATCAATGTATCCTTGTGACATAAAGCTCCAATCAAAGTTTGTTGTTCCCATAGCCTTGTATGGGTTGTAATTGTTGTTAACCAGATTTAAGTGTGCAAGCAAAAGTAGCTTGTTCAAGCATTCAAGGGATGAGTTTTCAATAGAAAGAAAAGAGCAAGAAAAATAAATTAAGAAGGAGGATAATGCTGAATTTTGTATGGAATAGTAATATGAAGCCACATGGAGGGGTAAGAAAGGCAGCTCCAGCAAACCCTACTAGGGTTTGTATAGAAGGGAGTATATAAATCGGTAGAGCAAGGGGAAAAAAAAAGGAGACACCACTAGGAGAGCAAAATGTGAAAGACACTATCGGGAAAGCAAAACGGCAAATACACCATTGGGAGAGCAAAACGACAAATACACCATCGGGAGAGAAAAACAGGAAACATACCACCGAGAGAGCAAACCAAAAATGCATCACCTGCAAGAGAAGAGATTAGAAATAGACCATTTGGAAGAGAGGACAGCAGATTTGGTATTCGTGAGACCACCCAGAAGAGAAGACAGCAGACCTGGTATCCATGAGATCACCAGGCGTAACAGACCAAAACAACCCACCAGGCGTGACAGATTAGAACGACCCACCAGGTGTGACAGACCAGAAGCATGAGGCGACTGAGAAACGTGAACCAGAAAACCTAGAAGCGTGAGGTGACCGAGAAACGTGAACCAACAAAACCAGTAGCGTGAGGTGGCCGAGAGATATGAACCAGCAAACCAGAAACGTGAGGCAGGCCGAGAGACGTGAAGTGCCAGACCAAAAATGTGAGGTTGGCCGAGAGACGTGAACCAACAAAACCAGAAGCATGGTACAGGCCAAGAGATGTGAAACGACAGACCAGAAGCGTGGTGCAGGCCAAGAGACGTGTGAAACGGCAAACCAGTAGCGTAAGGCAAGCCGTGAGACGTTAAACGGTAGACCTGAAGCGTGAGTGCAGGCCGTGAGACGGTGAGACCAGGAGTTGGGTAAGACAACTTAGAGAAGAAATTCAGTGTAGCATTTGAGAGAACTTAACGTATTTTCAGATTTCTTCAAGAGAGGTTAGAGAGTGTTTTGGTGATCTTCCAAGCGGTAGTGAAGTAGCCTATTCAAATCAAATAGAGGCAACACAAGCCAAAAGAAGGGTAGACACAATAAGTGACACTCTTTGTATTGTGATTGCTTTGTATTTGCAATAGTGAAAGGAGTAGAAGATTAAGACATCCATTGTAATCATAGGGAATACCACACTGGTGTTCTCAAGGTGTTCTCAAGTATAGTGGATTGTCTTGGTAAAGGAAGAATCTTTACCACCGTGGAGTACGTCACATTGACGGAACCACGTAAATCTCTCGTGTCCTTGCTTTGAATTTACATTTTGTGTTTTGAATTGAGTTGTGAATGCAGCTAAAGAATCATCAAACCCATAACCTAAAAAAAGACCCAATCAAGAACAACCAATCAGTTTAATAGGCAAGGTGTCTGAAAGGTAACTTTGGGGACTATTGTGACTAGTAGGTAATAATAGATCTACCTTAGTTGAATTTGAGAAAGAGTTCATTTCTTTTTGAAGTTGTTCACCTATCAATTAAAAAGAAGGGGTGTAATACTGATTCACCCCCCCTTTCAGTATTATAGACTAATAGATCCTAGGGTGAAGTAAGGAACTTCAAAGTTAGATTGAAACACATTTATGAGAGACAGCTTATGCTTTTGAAACAGTAGACGGATTGGAGGTTCCCAAAAAAAAAAAAAAGAGAGAGAGAATACATTAGCTTATGTATGCATGTAATTGGAATACCCAACTCAAATTGACCTACATTTGGGCTAACTAGGTGTAATTGAGACTTGGCATAAGAGATTTTAAGCAGTATGCCACGGGGCCATTACCTTCTCCCGAAAAGGCAACCTGTTGGGGTGTGTAGTTCCCACGTTTATATGACCCAAGATCCCCCTCTTTCTCGACGATGTGGAAGTCAGGTAGTGTGCACCCGTTACATCCTCCCACATTAAATTCATTGATGTCCTCGTCGATGTTTTTATACATGCACCGAGTCAGTGAAATTGGAGGTTCTCGGCATTCCGTGCCAAGTCGAGGGTCCCACAGCTCATCAACGTTCTCGTCGATGTTCTTAGACACGCACCGAGCATGTGAAACCGAAGGTTCTTGGCATTCTGAACCAAGTCAAGGGTCTACGAGGGGACAGGGGTAGGCTCTGATACCACTTATCACGGGACCATTACCTTCTCCCCAAAAGGCAACTTGTTGGGGTGTGTAGTGCTCATGTTTATATGACCCAAGATCCCCTTCTTCCTCGACGATGTGAGAGTTGGGTAGTGTGCACCTGTTATATCCTCCCACATTGAATTCATTGACGTCCTCGTCGATGTTCTTGGACATGCATCGAGTTGGTGAAACCGGAGGTTCTCGGCATTCCATGCCAAGTCGAGGGTCCTACAGCTCATCAACGTCCTCGTCGATGTTCTTGGACACACACTGAGCTGGTGAAACCGAAGGTTCTCGGCATTCTGAGTCAAGTCGAGGGTCTGCGGTGGGACAAGGGTAGGCTCTGATACCACTTGTCATGGGGCCATTACCTTCTCCCCAAAAGGCAACCTGTTTGGGGGGGTGTGCAGTGCCCACGTTTATATGGCCCAAGATCCCTCTCTTTCTCGACGATGTGGGAGTTGGGTAGTGTGCACCTGTTACAAGTAGGTGAGATTAGTAAGTAATATTGATGAGTGCAAGTTCAAAATACGTATTCAAGTTGTTGATGTAAATTTGTACCTAATTGTGTGATGGTGACGAGAACAGTGAACTAAATATGTTATTTTATTTTATTTTTTATTTTTGATAATCCTAATAGTGCAATGCAATATCTAATATTACTGTAGGGGGGATTTGTTTGCAAAGAACTTGGAGAGAAATAACTAATGGATATGTATATGTATCGAAAGAAATTTAGATGACATAAATGCAATTTTTATTATATGGGCAAAAAACATTCTTAAAGTAGACATAAGATGCATCATATAAAAAAGTGTGATAAGGACCTTCTTGAATCTCACATTAAAAGAGAGAAAGGGTGAATCAATGTGAGATATTTACTTTTTATAAATCTATCTAAATTAAATCTTTGTGATTTGTTAAAATTGATAATTTAATTTTATCTTGTTTCTTTATATGAGAACGGTCGTATAAATATCAAACAAGCATAAGTACCCAAGAACACACAAAATTTTTACATGTTCACTCACAATGTGTGAGCTATGTCCACAGTGTAATAAGATCACTCCTAGATCATATGATCTACTCTTGTTATCAAGGGATACAACTGATGTTGTGGAATGATCACTCCTTAACCAATTACAATGATCACCCAATTACTAGAAGAGTTGATCTTTCAATCACTCGAAGGATTGATCTCTTGATCACTCCAAGGGTCTCTCACCCTTTTTCAAAAAGTACATAAAAAGTTTATGACAAAACTTCCCTGAGAGAGATTATTCAATAAGTTGCTGCTGCAAAAAATGGATCTTCTCCTTCTTCATTGCCGGTTTCTCTCTTTAAGCTTTGTCGATCTCTCCTCTATAGGTTCTCTCTTTTCCTTTGTTGCCGGTGCTGCCTCCTTCTACCTTGGTAGGTTCTCTCTTCCAGGTTCTCTCCTTTGCAAGTTCTTTACAGGTTATCTCTATGTTGCTGCTACTCTTGCCTCTTTCTGCTGTGCACTGTCTCTTTCTCTTTTGTTGTTGGAGGATTTCTCCTTCTTACTGCAGTTGTTGCTTTTTCTTTTCTGCTACTAAAGGCTTTTTCTTTTCTTGCTACAACTGCTGCTTTTTCTTTTCTACTATTAGAGGCTTTTTCTTTTTTGCTCCTAGCTTTTTCTTCCTTTTCTACTGCTTCCTCCTTCTTCCTTTTCTACTGTTGCATCCTTCTTCCTTTTCTGCTATTGCATCCTTCTTCCTTTTTTGCTTCTATAGCTACAATTTTTCTACTTTTGCTAATGTAATCTTTCTATTTCTACTGCAGTTGTTACCTCTTTTTTTCTTTGGTGCTTCTGTTGTTTCCTTCTATTGTTGCACTTTCGTTCTCTTTTAATGCTACTATTATTTTCTTCTAGTGTTGTTGCTATATCCTTTTGCCACTGCACTCTCCTTTTTCCTCTGGTATTACTGCTATTTCCTTCTGCTGTTGCATTCTCCTTCTCTTTTGGTGTTGCTGCTGTCTCCTTCTACCGCTATATTTATGTTGCATAACTCTCAGCTGTTTTTATGTCGCATAACTCTTTATTGTCTTTATGTTGCATAGCTCTCTGTTTCTTTATGCCATATAGCTCTACATTGTCTTTATGTCACACAACTCTCTGCTTCTCTATGCCGCATAGCTCTCTGCTTCTCTATGCTGCACAGCTCTCTGCTTTTTTATGTCGCATAGCTCTCTATTATGTTTTGCAACACTTAACTCTCTTGGCGTTCTGTAGCTAACTTTCTTGGTGTTTTGCAGCACACACAGTTTCTTCCTTTTGGCATTTTGCAGCATATACGATTTCTTCCTCTTAACATTCTCTCTTATGGTCTACAATACACAACCTTTTGTCATTCCCCTTGCCTATTCTTTTTGGTGGTTGCTCTTTGTTGTTTTGCTCTTTTTTCTTTTGGTGGCTGCTCTCTGCCATTCTCTCTATTTCTTTATTACGTTTTTGCAGCACATACCTCTCTTGACAGCCACATGGATATATTTATAAGCCTTGAGTTTGGGGTTGCCTTGTCATTAACGGTCAGCATTAATTCCCAAGAGTTACTCTACAATCAATGGTTAACATTGATTCCAAAAATTTAAGGTCAACGGTTTACATTGACTTATTGAATTTAGGGTTGACCTGCCATCAATGGTTTTGACCAACGATCTCTCTACATCTCAAGCTCTTTTTCCTTGTTCACAATGCTTTCAAGAATCTTCTTAATGAATACAAATTACACATGTGGGTAGGCCACAACTGCATTGCCAGATCCTAAGCAATTTCCTTGTGATAAGGATTGTTGTAGGTCTCACACTGAGAAGGGGGGTGAATCAGTGTGAGATATCCTCTTTTTACAAATCAATCCAGATTTAACCTCTATGGCTTGTTAGTGCCGATGATCTAATTTTTATCTTTTTCCTTTATGTGAACGTGACCGTACAAATATAAATCAATGCACAAACATCCAAGCACACACGACAATTTTTACGTGGTTCATCCATAATGTGTGAGCTATGTCCATGGTGTGATAGGATCCCTCCTAAATCACACAATCCACTTTTGTTATCAAGGGCTATAGTTTGGTTGTGGAAGGATCACTCCTTAACCACTTATAATGATCTCCCGATCGAGGAGTTGATCTTTCGATCACTTCAAGGGTATCCCACCCTTTTTCAACATGTTTATCAAGAGTTTATAATCAAAACCTTTCTTAGAGAATGATTACTTAATGTGTAAATACTGCTAGAGTAGTATATGGATCTTCTCCTTCCTTCACTGTCGATGTTGTCTCACCTGCTGCTAGTGTTTCCTGCGCACGCTGCTTCTGTTATCTGCACGCGTTGCTATTGCTATTCACACACTTTGCTAATGCTGTCTTACGTGCTACCGTTGCTGTCTGTGCGTTCTGTTAATCCTGTCTGTATGCGCTACCACTGCTATCTGCACGCTCTGTGCCTGCTGTCCACATAAGCTATGCTGCTGCTGTCTGCACGCGCCTTGACTACTGTTTGCATACATTATGGCTGTTATTTGCATACACTGTTCCTGCTATCCGTACGTGCTGCTCCTACTGTTCGCATGCATAGCTACTGCTGTCCACTTGCATTGCTATTATTATCTGCACGCACTTCGCATGTGTTGCTCTTGCTATCCACACGCATTATGACTGCTTGCCATACAAATTGTTCCTGCTGTCCGCGTATACGACTGTTCACTGTTGCTATTCGCGCGCGCTACTGCTGTTGTCTGCACATATTGCAGCTGCTATCCATATGCGCTGTTCTTACTATCCAAGTGCGCTGTTGCTATTTACTCATGTAGTTGTTGCTATCCACCTGTGCTGCAGCTGTTTTCTTGTGTCGCTACTGCAATCCTTGTGCACTATCCCCGTCTGTTGGTGCACCACCTGCTGTTATACATTGGTTGTTGGTGTAGGACCCTTGTGCTATTACTCCACCTCCTGCTGGACTCTTATGCTGCTTCTACCTCCTTCTGGTCTGTCTTCATTGGCTACTTTGTTGGTTTATTGGTGTGGCTGCTGCCTTGGTGATGTTTGCTGGTATGGTTGTTGCCTTAGTGGTATTTGCTGGTGTAGCTATATCCTCTTGGACATGTTACTGGTGCAAGGAAGCCTCCTGGATGTGTTGCTGCTGCTGGGAAGCCTCCTGGATGTGTTGCTGCTGTTGGGAAGCCTCTTGGATGTGTTGCTAGTGCAAGGAAGCCTCCTGGATGTGCTGTTAGTGCAAGAAAGCCTCTTGGATGTGCTGCTGTTGCTGGGAAGTCTCCTGGACGTGTTGCTTCTATTAGTATACCCTCCTAGACGTGCAGGGACGTGCTATTAGTGCAAGGAAGCCTCTTAGTTATGCTGTTATTGTTGGGAAGCCTCCCAAATGTGCTGGTGTGGTGGCCAACTACTGTTGTCACCTTCGTGAGGGCTTGTTGGTGCGGTGGCTATCTTGGTAAGGGTTTGCTGGTGTGGGTGGTTGGCTACCTTGCTTTTTTTCTTTCCTCCTTGGCTGACTGCACCTTGCTTAGTGGCTACCTCCTCTTTATCGTTCACCTCCTTTTTTTCTTTAGGTTTACTGCTTAGCTCTCTCTTTGGTCGGCTCTCTCAATTTTCTGCAGCACACACCCTTCTTGTAAGACGTATAGGGGTATTTATAGAACGTTGAGATTAGGGCTACATGATTATTAACAATCATCGTTAATTCTCATATGTTGCCATACAATTAATAGTCGAATTTGATTCCTAAAATTTAGGGTCAACAATCAACAGTTAACGATCAATCTTGACCCCTAAAATTTAGGGTCATGGTCAACGTTAACTGCTCAACGGCAGGGTTAACGTGTCATCACCGGTTTCTCCTAATGACCTTATTACATTTCAACGACATTCATAATATCAAATCAACACATATAACCATGTGAGATGATGTTGACAATAAATTTAACATTAGTCATCAAAGATGGGTTCAACACCTTGGCCTTTACCTTAACAGGTTGCTCATTGGCTGGTGCTGCCAACTCTTCATAAATACAACAAACACATTTCAAAGGCATTCATAACATTAAATCAACAAGGACAAATTTATGAGATGCTGTTGACAATAAATCCAACATTAGTCATTAAAGATAGGCTCAATAAAGTGTTTTTTGCATACTACATCTTAGTATAACAAACAGAAAGAAATGTTTTGAAAATATAATAGTCTTTTTTCTCACAATAAATATTAACTTTTATAACCCAGTTATGATTTTAGACATAAGGTGAATGCATGGCAAATAGATTTTCTTTCTCGTTTATAATACCAGGAAGTATGCAAAAATTGTGACTGAACCACGTAAAAATTGTTGTGTGTACTTGGGTACTTGTGCATTAATTTATATTCGTATAGTCATGCTCACATAAAGAAGTAAAATAAAAAATTGGATCATTAACTCTAACAAGTTACAAAGGTTAAATCTTGATCGATTTGTAAAAAGTGAATATTTCACATTGATTCACCCCCCTCTTAGTGTGAGACTTAAAATGGTCCTCATCATAATATGTAAGCTGGGTAAGAGAAATATAAATCTTTTCAAGTTGTTTATGATATGTGTTTTTGTGTTCAACTTAGTCATGAGATAACTCATAAGAAAATCCTTTTTTCCTTTATTGAAGTTCTTTCCCTTTTTAAATCCTATGGTTGGTGCTAAAAAAATTTGTTCCTCAACAAGCTCTCTGTCAATAATTCTTTAAAAAAATTATGACTCAATCTTATTCATTATAGTGTCCTTTAAATAAGTTGAATACATAAAGTTTTTAAAAACTAAAATAGAATATAAATATGCTAACTTATTTTTTTACTAAAAATAGACTTCTAAAAATAATAAACTTCATAAATAAGATAACTACTATAGAAACAAACCAATTAACTAATAACTTCTTAGCTAATTGCCACATTATCTCCTAACCATCAACTCTTAAATAATCTCTTTATATACTTCCTCTCTATGAATGCATTTTACATATTAGTACTCCCCCTTGGACAAAGAGCATGTCCTTAAGCTCGAATTCAAGATAGGTCTTCTTAAATTCTTTAAGAAACTCCCAAGAAGTCTCCTTTATTGGTAGTCCCTTCTATTGCACTAATAACTCCCATTTTCCTTTATTGAGTCTAGCTTGTAAAATTGCTTTAAGAACTAGACTTGATTTGTTATCCAATAATTATGGAAGAGGGACCAAAGTTATTGGTGGAGTTTTCTTGTGCTCTTTTGGTAAAGATACATGCACCACATTATGAATTTTACTTCCTTGTAGTAAGGCCAAGTGATAAGCTACCTCACCAATTTATTAGACTACTTAGAATGGTTTGAAATACTTAGGTGCTAATTTCTAAGAATCCCTTTGAACCATTGATCTATAAGGTTGTAATTTTAGCCATACCAATGAACCATCTTAAAAGTGATCTCACAATAGTGAAGGTTATGTACTTGCTTTAATCTTGCTTGTGCTTGGATTAATCACCTCCTTAATTTAACCAATACTTCATCTTGCTCCAAAGGGGCTTGATCTAACATATTTAACCTCGCGACACCATAATCATAAGACAACAAATATGAGGGGTCATGACCATACATCACAAGTATACAAAATAAGGATCATGAATAATATTAAGGTATTTTCAACAAGTTTTACTTTACTTTTTTATGTTCTTGGATGAATATATTATATTGACTTATTAAAGGAGTGATCAACTTTTGTGATATCTTAAGATTGGGGTTTTTAGGACTCAGTTTCCTTAAGGTTCTAATTTGATTAATCTAACTTGTTTCTTAACTTTATGGGATATGCATAACAATTTGATTCAAAAGTTCTGAAGTTCCCAACTTCACCTTAGGATCTACTAGTTTGTGATACTGAGGGGGGGTGAATTAGTATCACTCCCTTAAAAAACCCTGATAATTTAAGCCAAAGTACTCTACTTCTTTAATACTTTAACTCTTGTTAATATGTAGGTAGGTGAATAACTTCAAACTCTTCTCAGAAATGAACTCTTTTTTAGATTCAACTAAGGTAGATCTATTGTTACCTACTAATCACAATAGTCTCCAAAGTTACCTTTTAGACACCTTGCCTATTAAAAGAATTAGTTGTTCTTGATTAGGTCTTCTTTTAGGTTATGGGTTTGATGATTCTTTAGCTTTGTTCACAGCTCAATTCAAAACACAGAATGTAAATTCAAAGCAAGGACATAAGTGATTTACGTGGTTCGGCCAATGTGACATACTCCACGGTGGTAGGGATTCTTCCTCTACCGAGACAATCCACTATACTTGAGAATACCAGTGTGGTATCCCTTATGATTACAATGTAGTTACAATGAATGTCTTAATCTTCTACTCCTTTCACTATTACAAATACAAAGCAATCAAAATACAAAGAGTGCCACCTACTGTGTTTACCTTTCTTCTAACTTGTCTTGCCTCTGCTTGATTTGAATAAGTTGCTTCATTGCCACTTGGAAGATCACCAAAACACTCTCTAACCTCTCTTGAAGAAATCTGGAAATTCGTTGAGTTCTCTCTAAGCTTCACAGAATGTCTTCACTAGGTTGTCTCACACACATACCTTCAAAAGAGATAAGTCTTGGTTTATATACTGCCCTTTAAGGAAACCTTAGTAGGGTTTACTATAGCTGCGGCGGACTTCCTTTCTTGCTCCTTTATGTGGCTTCATACTACTGTTCCGTTCAAGATTCAGCATTATCCTCCTTCTTAATTTATTTTTCTTGCTCTTTTCTTTCTACTGAAATCTCATCCTTTGAATGCTTGAATGAACGGTTAGGATTGTCCATGAACAATTAAAAATGTATAGAAGAAACTGCCCCCATAACTACCCATCTTCTGGAAATGCTAAGTTAAAATTCCATAACCTTCCCTTTTTCCGGACTCCCTGTCTGTCCGTAACCCCAAAATTATTCCGCTCCTTCGGAATCGCTCCTGGACTTAGTCTCAGGATAGGCTTACGGACTTGCAGATTTAACTTCTTATGAACTTATTATCTGTATACAACCCTGTCACATTGTCACACTAAGACTTAAGCAATGCTAAACTCCTTTTACAAGTTCACTCCAAGGAGATCACTTTACAAGGTTTTTTGACATGCTAGTCTTATCCTGTAATTCCTGAGATATGAGCCACTTCTGCTTGCACACTTAAATCTAGTTAACAATAATTACAACTCATACAAGGCTGTGGGAACAACAATCTCCCCCTTTGTAATTGTTGGCAACACTTATAACAAAAGCCATTATGCAGTAGTCCTTCATAATCTTCTTAGAGTAATAATCCAGAAGCAGATGGATTATAACTCCCCTTTTCTTAACAGCTCCCTCTGCACTATTGATTCTCTCCCCCTTTGTCAACCAATTACAAATCTGAAAAACCCATAAAGTAGAGATGGAGGATTCACCTGAAATTCAGGCTTAAGGAGGAATTTTTATAGACAGACTCATTCTGTGTTTTTCAAACAGCTCTGTGGACAGAGATTTAGTTAGAATATCTGAGAGTTGATCTTCAGTGCCAACATACTCCAACTGAATCGTGCCCTCTTCCACTTGATCCTTGATAAAGTTATACCAGATGTCAATATGCTTGCTCCTTAAATGTTGAACTGGATTTTTGCTGAGATCAATTGCACTTTGATTATCACAAAGTACACTCACTGGTAACTTCACTTCAACACCCAAATTTGCCAATTGTCTTTGCATCCATATCACCTGAGTACATGCTGCACAAGTAGCCATATACTCAGCCTCAGCTATGCTCAAAGCAACACTGTTTTGCTTTCTACTTAACCATGCAACACACTTTGAACCTAAGTAGAAGCTGCAGCTGCTGGTTGATTTTCTGTCATCTGTACTTCCTACCCAATCTGCATCAGTGTATGCTGATGCAGGATACCAACACATTTCCAGTGTCTTTTTAAGGTATCTTAGGATTCTTTTCACTGTCAACAAATAAGATTCCTTAGGATCAACTTGGAATCAGCTAGCAATGCACACAGCTTGCATGAGATCAGACCTTGATGCTGTAAGTGTTGTTCCCACAGCCTTGTATGGGTTGTAATTGTTGTCAACTAGGTTTAAGTGTGTAAGAAGTAAAGCCATATGGAATGGCAAGAAGGAAAATCCACATGGAAGGGCAAGAACGTAAATCTGCCATGCAAGCCCTGGAGGGGCAAGAACGTAAATCTGTTGTGTAAGCCCTATTAGGGTTTCATAGAAGAGAGTATATAAAGACCTTGGAAGACAAAATTAGGGAAAGGCCAACACAATTGAATACACGGCAAAACACAAAAGTGTGTAGACTGCCAAATAGAGAAAATAGAAAAACACAATATACGGCAAAAGCACACCGACAGCAAGCGAATGGTAGAATAGGGGATGGCAAAATAGAAAAGAAGTAGCCGTAGTGAATAGTGTAGCTGTCGTTGGAGATAGGAGAGAAAACAAAAATTGGCCAAATTGGAGAAGACCGGCGGAAGGAGAAACCGACGACAATAAAGAAATCAACCATCGAGAAAGAGAGAGAAAGAGGAGATGGTTGACGATCGAGCTGAACGAAGAACAACCGTTGTGAAAGAGGAGACGGTCAACGACTGGGTTGAACAAAGAACAACCGTCGAGAGAGAGAGGAAGGGTCGACGGCCAGGTTGAATGAAGAACAATTGTCGAGAGAGAGAGAAAGAGGAGACGACCGGGCTGAATGAAGAACAATTGTCGAGAGAGAGAGAAAGAGGAGACGGCCGAGTTGAACGAAGAACAAAGGTCGAGGGAGAGAGAAAGAGGAGACAGCCGGGTTGAACGAAGAACAGGGGAAGGAGAGAAAATCCGACACGGCCAAAGAGGAGAGTGGACGACAAAGGAACGTCCCATCACCGGAACGCCAACGGTCGACAGAACACAAGAGAAAGAGAGAAACATTGAGAGTGCCGTGGGAAGAGAGAGAAAAGAGATATATGGCCAGAACAGAGGAGTCGACGGGAAGGAGAGAGAAAACACGACCAAATAAGGGAAAAGGAGAGAAAAGAGAGAGAGACCGTTGGCAAAACATAGGAAATCCGGTTGGATGGTGAGAGAGAAATCTGGCTGGACAGCAAAGGAGGTGTGAAACGGACAAGGGTAAACCAGAAACGTACGTGAGGCGAGCCGTGAGAAAATGAGATCGTGGAACCAAGAGACGGGTGAGATCGTGAGACAGTGAAAGTAGGAGTTGTGTGATACAACGTAGAGAGAACTTCGACGAAGCATTGAAAGAACTCAATGTATTTCCAGATTTCTTCAAGAGAGGTTAGAGAGCGTTGCGGTGAACTTTTAAGTGGCAGTGGAGCAGCCTTTCAATTCAACAGAGGCAAGAAAAGCTAGAAGAAGGGTAGACACAGTAAGTGACACTCTTTATATTGTACTTGCTTAGTCATTGCAATAGTGAAAGGAGCAGAGGATTAAGACATCCATTGTAACTGGAATTCTCAAGTATATTGGATAGTCTCAGTAAGGGAAAGTCCCTACCATCGTGGATGTACGTCACGTTGACGGAACCATGTAAATCTCATGTGTCCTTAATTTGCTTTACGTTCTGTGTTTTGAATTAAGTTGTAAACGCTGCTAAAGTATCAGCCAACCCATAACCTAACGAAGACCTAAATAAGAACATCCGAATTGTCTATTAGGCAAGGTGTCTGAAAGGTGACTTTGGGGACTATTGTGATTAGTAGGTAGCAATAGATCTACCTTAGTCGAGTCTGAGAAAGAGTTCGCTTTTAAAAAGAGGTTAAAGTTGTTCATTTACCTGCGAATTGAGAATTGTGGTGATATTGATTCACCCCCCTTTCAGTATCACAAACTAGTAGATCTTAGGGAGAAGTCAAGAACTTCAATTGGTATCAGAGCACAGGTTCACCAGTTTGAAGCTTAACAGCTTGGTGTACTAGTTTGAAGGGATCTAGAAGTTTGACTTGTTTGGCATACTGAGAAATGGAAACCGGTACCAGCACTAGCACCACTTACAGTAAGAAGGTTCCAATCTTCAACGGAACCAACTACCATATGTGGAGAGCAAGAATGCAAGTGGTATTTGCATCCATAGGCATGAACGTGGTGAAATGCGTACAGGAGGGTTTTGTGGCCCTAGAAGAAGGTAAAGATCCAACCCTAGAGGAATGAATGCAGTTTGAGATAAATAGGAAGGCCTCAAACGTCATCATTTCAGCATTGACAGATGCTGAGTATGCTAAAGTTATGGACTGCAAGTCTGCCAAGGAGATATAGGACAGATTGCAGAAAGTCTATGAAGGTGATGATAGAATGAAGGAGGCTAAGCTTCAAGTGTTCAAGGAGAGATATGAATCTCTCATAATGCAGAATAATGAGACAGTTCAAGTGTTCTTCACCAAGGTTATTGATGTTGTAAACGACCTGAGAAGTCATGGGAAGAACAAGAAGGACTCATCGATTGTAAAGAAAATTCTGAGAATTCTGCCTGAGAGGTTTGCCTCAAAGGTGGCAGCCATAGAGGAGAGTAGAGATCTTAATTCTATGTCTCTGCATGATCTTCAGTGCAATCTCATTGTATATGAGATGAGGATAAAGTCAGCTGAAAGCTCTATAACAACGAAGGTATCAAAGGAGGCAGCTTTCAAAGCTATGAAGCACTTGAAGATAAAAGAAGAGGAAGAATCATCTAGTGAGGATGATGATGATATTGATTAGGAAGAAAGTGAAGGTGAAGTATTGGCTTACTTCATAAGGAAATTCAAGAAGGGGTTTAAGAAGGGAAAAGGACAGTTGTCCTTGAGATGTTATCGTTGTGGGCAATTGGACACTTTGCTTCTCAGTGTAAAGTGAAACTTGATGATGAAGATGAGGATGGTGATGATGAGCAGAATTCAAGATGGAAATGATCATCATTCAAATCAAAGAAGTCCAGCAAGAAGACTGCCAACCCACAGAAGAAGAAGAGAGGCTCATTCAAGAGTTATGTGAGTCAGACAAAAGAAGCTAATGAGGAGGAAGATGAAGACTCATTAGATAAGTATGTCTTTATGGCATCAGCACAAGGTGGTAGCTCAACCTCTGAAGAGGAAGAGGAGGTTGATGAAGAAGAGCCAGATCTTGAAGCTGAGCTGGAAGCAGTTTCAAAGGAGATAATCAGAAGGGGCAGAACCATAAGAAGGTTGGAGGCTCATATAAAACAAGTTGAAACAAAGTCTGAGGAAGCTAAAAGTCAAAAGGATGAAATAAGGGCTGAACATATTGACTTGAAGAGAAGATTTGAAGAACAGATCAAAATATGTGAAGACCTTACAATAGAGCTTGGCTTAAGGACTTCAACAATTGAAGAAATGGAAATAGAGTTGCTGAGGCTTCAGCAACAACTCAAAAAGAGTGAGAAGAACTTGCAGAAGTTTGAAGTGGTAGGAGAAACAAGCTCTGTAAGAGAAAAGAAGAATAAGACTTTGCCACAGAAGTTGAAAGAGAAGGCTGTGACTCAGGTAAGATAACTGAAGGAGAGAAGACAGTTATCAAACCAAAGCCAGGGCCAAAAATGATGGATGTGGTTAAAGAGCAGGAGCCCATAGCTGCTATGTCTCAGAAAGAAAAGAAAGTCAGCCAGTAGAGGGCTACGGCTGAACAGAAGAAGGAGAAGAAGGCGATTGAAATGAAAGTCACACAAGCAAAGGAGCCAGCTACTTTGCCTACACAGCAAGTGATGAACAGAAGAAGACAAGCTGTGATCAGACCCAAGAAGAGGCAATTTCAAGGTCATTACCTTTATTGTGAAGTTTGGGATCATAAGGCGAGTAACTGCTGGTGGAAAAGGCTAGTATATGTCTCCAACTTAAGAAGATACGATGCTGCATACAAGGGGAGACAGTACAAAATTTAGAGGAGAACACTTGTCATGAGTTCTTACACATACTGTAAAAGGCAAGGACACATTGATAAGGAGTGTTGGTGGAAGCCCAAACCAATGGTTTTAAAGAATAAGTTTGCTGTATTGGCAGACTTGGAACAGTGTGAAAGGTGTGGGCAGGATGGTCATAATGCCAAGAGATGCATGACACTTCTCCCTGAGCAAGAGAAGGCACTCAATGTGATACGAAAAACCCCAAAAAGACGTGGCTTAGGGACCCAATGCACGCAAGGAATCAAAGAACAACCAAGAAAGCTAAACCAGAGTTTAATATCACAAACCCTAGACCCACCCTTTGAAGGAACACGAACCTAAGGTATTTAAGAAGGATATGGACGCCACACTCCAGAAAAGAAAGGAATTGGGAGTGATAAGTCGATTGGAATGCCACAAGAAGAAGTACCTCTGGATAAGTTCTTTAGTCCTAAAAAAAAACTAAGAGAGAAAAAACCCTTGCTTTCTATTTCACTCAAAGTTGTCTGATTTTCTAGAACTTACAAGGGATGCCTATTTATAAGCTAAGATAGCAATCTTAAAGAGGCACAAATTCCTACTTAGGACAAATCCTTATTTTGGAGAAAATCCTAAATATGGACAAATTCCAACATAGACAATAAACTCCTATTTAGGAGGAAATGCTATTACTTATTCTGACCTATTAAGTATTCTAATTATATTAATAAGGCTTGGACTCTTTGTCAAACTTGAATTCGCACCATTTGAAGCTTGGTTGGCCTGAATGTCCTGAATCAGCCCATTTAGTGCTTCTTTAATCTTTTTGGCTCTAACTTGTGTTATTGGGTCTTCTGGAATGTGCAATAGACCTCTTGTAACCATTGAAGTCTTCCACCTATCATTTCTATGGTTCTCATCATTCCCCCTCTCCTCAGAAGGATTCATCCCCGAATCATCACCTACATCGAAAGGAGAAAGATCAAAAATGTTAAATGTTGCACTCACATTATACTTACCAGGAAGGTCCAACTTATAAGCATTGTCATTAATTTAGGCTACAACTTAAAAGGGACCATCTCCTCTAGGTTGTAGCTTCGAACGCCTTTGAGCTGGGAACCATTCCTTGCACATATGCACCCAAACCCAATCACCAGGTTCAAACACCACCTTCTTTCGTCCCTTGTTGACATGGGATGCGTGTTGCTCAGTTCGTTTTTCAATATGTTGTCGCACCTTCTTATGCAATTTTTTTATCATGTCAGCCTTGCATTCACCATCTAAGCTGGCATACTCATTGACAGGTATAGGTACCAAATCCAAAGGAGTCAACGGATTAAAACCATATACAATTTCAAATGGAGAGCAACTAGTAGTAGAATGAACACTCCTATTATACACAAACTCGACATGTGGTAAACAATCTTCCCATGTTTTCAAATTTGTTCGAATAATAGCACGCAAAAGAGTAGAAAGAGTTCAATTAACTACCTTAGTCTACCCATCAGTTTGTGGATGACAAGTAGTTGAAAACAATAGCTTAGTACCTAACTTACCCCACAAAGTCTTCCAGAAATAGCTTAAGAACTTTGTATCTCGGTCTGAAACAATGCTTTGTGGCATGCCATGCAAACGTACTACTTCTTTAAAGAATAAGTCAGCCACATTGTTGGCATTATCAGTTTTATGACATGGGATGAGGTGTGCCATCTTTGAAAATCTATCAACAACAACAAATATAGAATCCTTACCCCTTTTTGTTCGTGGCAATCCTAGTACAAAGTGCATAGATAAATCAACCCAGGGATGGTTAGGTATGGGTAAAGGGGTATACAAGCCATGAGGTAAAACTCTAGATTTAGCTTGTTTGCATGTTATGCATTTCGCGCATATCCTCTCAACATCTCGTTTTATTTGTGGTCAAAAGAAATGTTCATTTAGGACATCTAGGGTTTTCCTAACTTTGAAATAACCCATTAGACCACCCTCATGAGCTTCTTTTACAACCAACTCCCTCAAAGAACTCATAGGCATGCATAAACGATTTTCCCTAAATAAGAAACCCTTATGCTTATAAAACTTCTCAAAGGCTGACATCTCACATGCTTCATACACATTAGCAAAGTCAGGATCATTCACATATAAATCCTTAATATGTTCAAATCCTAATAAGTTTGCAATAAGTGTAGAGATAAGGGCATACCTGCGAGATAATGCATCAACTACCACATTTTTCTTACCTTGTTTATATTGGATGATGTAAGGAAAGGTCTCAATGAATTCAACCCACTTGGCATGCCTTTTGTTCAACTTTCCTTGTCCTTTCAAGTGCTTCAAAGATTCATGGTCAGTATGGATGACAAACTCTTTGGGCCAAAGGTAATGTTGCCATGTCTCCAAAGCTTGTACCAATGCATACATCTCTTTATCATAAGTAGGATAATTAAGGCTTGCTCCACTTAGCTTTTCACTAAAGTAAGCTATTGGACGCCTTTCCTGTATCAAAATAGCTCCAATGCCAATACCTGAAGCATCACACTCAATCTCGAAAGCTTTTGCAAAGTTAGGTAAAGCTAGTAAGGGTACATAACTTAATTTTTCCTTGATGCAATTAAAAGCCTTGTCTTGGTCACTACCCCACCTAAAACTCATGTTCTTTTTGATAAGCTCAGTGAGTGGTGCGGCAATAGTGCTAAAGTCTTTAACAAAGCGTCTATAGAAACTAGCTAGACCATGAAAGCTACGTACGCCACTGGTTGACTTAGGTGTAGGCTAATCACGAATTGCCTTAACTTTTTTCCTCATCAACCTCAACACCTTTAGCATTGACAACATAGTTAAGAAATGTGATCTGATTAGTACAAAAGGAACATTTATGTAAGTTAGCATACAATTTCTCAGAACGTAAAACACTTATAATAAAATGTAAATGATCAAGATGATCTTCTAGGGTTTTACTATAGACCAAAATATCATCAAAATACACAACTACAAATTTACCAATGAATGCACGTAAAACATGATTCATTAGTCGCATAAAAGTGCTTGGTGCATTAGTGATACCAAATGGCATAACAAGCCACTCATACAATCCATACTTAGTTTTGAAAGCTATTTTCCACTCATCACCCTCTCTCATCCTAATCTGATGATATCCACTTTTCAAATCAATCGTAGAAAAGACACATGACCCATGCAATTCATCCAACATGTCATCTAATCTAGGTATGGGGTGACGATACTTTACAATGATTTTGTTGATTGCTCGACAATCAACACACATCCTCCAAGTCCTATTTTTTTTTGGTACAAGTAGGACAGGAACAACACATGGACTCATACTTTCCCTCACATATCCTTTGGACATAAGCTCCTCAACCTGCCTTTGAAGCTCCTTTGTCTCCTCAGGATTACTCTTATATGCTGGCCAGTTAGGGATGGATGCACCTGGGATGAAATCAATTTGATGCTCAATTCCTCTATTAGGTGGCAATCCACTTGGGACATCGTCAGGGAATACATCTTCAAATTCCTGCAATAGAGCAACAACAACACTAGGCAAAGATGGGTCAAACTTATTAGTGTTAAAATAAGTCTCCTTATACAAAAGTACGATCATAGGCTGTTTGGCACAGAATGCTCTTTTGACATCACTTTCTTTTGCATAGAGACTTTCTTTTTTCTTCTCTTTCTCTTGTGTCCTCATGTTTTCTCCTCTCTTTTCTCTTTTATCACTCTCTCTTTTTTGTTCACTCTCATTCTTAATCCTTAATTGATCCTCATAAGCTTGTTGAGGTGATAATGGTACAAGAGTGATGGGTTTTTCATTCATTACAAAGGAATATCAATTCTTGAAGCCATCATGCATAACTCGCCTGTCAAATTGCCATGGTCTTCCTAATAAAATATGTCCTGCATGCATGATGGCACAGAATCATCATCTGATTCACTTTCAGTTTCAACATCACCATTACTTCTCAAGATCATTGCACGCTTATTTGGACATTGAGATGCAATGTGACCCCTGCCTAAACACTTAAAACATTTAACATTTCTATTTCTACTCGGTTGGGGTTCAAATTTACCTGTCTCCTAGAACCCATATTCTTGTGCTTGGATAACTCGACTTTGGACTTGTAATTGGTCATCTCGTCCCTTTTACTCCAATTTTGCTTCAAAGATGAGGTAGAACCTAAATTATGCCCAAACCATGTGGAGCTCTTTTGTTTAAGTTGCCTTTCAACTTTCATTGCCATGTGCACCATGTCTTCTAATTCCACATAGTGTTGCAATTCAACCATGTTTACTATGTCCCTATTTAGCCCTTGTAGAAATCGAGCCATGGTTGCCTCTCTATCTTCTTCTACATTGGCCCTAATCATGGTAATCTCCATCTCTTTGTGGTAGTCCTCCACACTTTTGGTGCCCTGAGTGAGCCCTTGTAGCCTTTGGTACAACTCCCAGTAATAGTGATTAGGGACAAACCTACTCCTCATAATAGCCTTCATCTCCTCCCATGTATCAATAGGCCACTCATGATTCCTTCTCCTAGTCAAAACAAGTTGATCCCACCAAATAATAGCATAATCAGTAAACTAAACTGCAGCAAGCTTTACCTTTTTCTCCTCGGAATCATTGTGACAATCAAAGACCAATTCAACCTTCTTCTCCCATACTAGGTATGCATTAGGATCATTTTTACCTTGGAATGGAGGAATTGCCATTTTAATACTGCCCAAATTATGGTCATAAGTGTCTTGCCTCCCGAATTCTCTTCGATCCCTTCTATTGTTAACAGTTCTAACCATAGTAGTTTGATCATCAAATTCATCATCTTCTACATCATCTTCATGGTCATAGGCACGTCTCAACTGCCTTCTTGCTTTAGGAGCCTTATATTCCCCATGTCTCCATTGCAACTCTGCTATTGTATTAGCTTGCTCCTCCATCCTCTCCCTCATATCATCAAATCTGGTATTCATCCACTCAAATTGTTTTTGCATAGCTTTGATCATGAAGGACACATCACTAGCTCCCTCCTGAGTTGTACCTTTGTCTTTGGATGTCATAGTATTACTTTTACACAAAACAAATAGGATACCTCACAGAACACTCCCTCACATGTGTTACTCAAAAGATGGTGTCACAACCCCTCGTGTTTACACTCTTTATGGCTTTTTCTTTATATGAACTTTCACTCTTACGTTTTACCACTCGGATTTTCCCTTTCAGCTCTATAAAGAACAAAACAATGTAAATTAAGGGTATTAATTTTGAACAGAATAAGATAAATGGTGTAGAATTGAACAAATTGGAGAACAAGGAATCAAAAACGAAAAAGGATGTCAAGACAAACGGATTTAATGAACTAAACTCACAAAATCATGATAGGGGTAGTATAACCTAGAGGACAAATTGGGACAACAAAATAGGAAAAAAGATGGTAGAATTGGAGTTGAGCAAGAAAACTTTATTATTATTGTGACCAATATGACCAGACGGTTAGCCTTATCAATAACTTGAATTTGATGTTTTCTTTCTTTTGTTCTTCTTTCTTCCTTTTTCTTCTTCTTTTTTTTTCTTTTTTTTTCAACATAAAACAATAGTAGAATACTTAGACACAACAATTAGAATTGAAATTAGCACGTTTATGAGCTTAAACAGACAAGCAAAGAGAGAAGGATTGCAAACAAACAGATTTGTGCATTTGAATGGTAATGCACATAATAGAAAAACTAAACAGAAATAATTAAATCACAAGGTAGAAAATTGAAGAGTGAGTGGATTCAACCTGATTTAGAACTAGGCTATAATACCAACTGATATGGAAAACCCCAAAAAGACGTGGCTTAGGGACCCAACGCACACAAGGAATCAAAGAACAACCGGGAAAGCTAAACCAGAGTTTAATATCACAAACCCTACACCCACCCTTTGAAGGAACACAATCCTAAGGTATTTAAGAAGGATATGGACGCAACACTCTAGAAAAGAAAGGAATTGGGAGTGATAAGTCGATTGGAAGGCCACAAGAAGAAGTACCTCTTGATAAGTTCTTTAGTCCTTTAAAGAATTGAGAGAGATAAAACCCTTGCTTTTTATTTCACTTAAAGTTGTCTGATTTTCCAGAGCTTACAAGGGGGTGCCTATTTATAGGCTAAGATAGCAATCTTAAAGAGGCACAAATTCTTACTTAGGACAAATCCTTATTTTGGAAGAATTCCTAAATATGGACAAATTCCAACATAGACAATAAACTCCTATTTAGGAGGAAATGTTATTACTTATTCTGACATATTAAGTATTCTAATTATATTAATTAGGCCTGGACTCTTTGTCAAACTTGAATTCGCACCATTTGAAACTTGGTTGGCCTGAATGTCTTGAATCAGCCCATTTAGTGCTTCTTTAATCTTTTTGGCTCTAGCTCTTATTATTGGGCCTTCTGGAATGTGCAATAGACCTCTTGCAACCATTGAAGCCTTCCACCCATCATTTTTATGGTTCTCATCACAATGGCACAGTGAAAACAAGCGGTGCAGTCAAAGCTGAGAAAAAGAAAAAAGCTATCTTCCAGCCAGTTCAAAAGAAGGAATATAAAGGTGAAAGGGAGGTGGCTAATATAGCTGAAATTGCACTTAAAGCTGACTACAAGGATAAGCAGTGGATCCTTGACAGTGGATGCATTTCACACATGATAGGAGACAAGAGTAAATTGTCAAAGCTAAACAAGTCAAGAGAAGGCAGAGTCAAGTTTGGCAATGATGATTCACTCAATATTAGTGGTCAGGGGTCAGTGAATATTGGAAAAGGAAAGCTGAAAGATGTTTTGCACGTTGAAGGACTTAGATATAATCTAGCATCTGTCAGCCAACTATGCAACGACGACCACAAAGTGATATTCACAAAAACAAGTTGCCAAGTGAAGAGTAAAGAAGGCAATACTGTTGCAGTCGGGAAGAGAATAGTTGGAAATTTGTATGTGATTGATGAGGATAAGACAAACAGCTGTCTACTTACAAAGGAAAAAGAAAATTAGCTCTGGCATAGGAGGCTGGGACACTTATCACAGAAGAACATGAGGAAGTTGACCATTACTCATGCAATCAGAGACATTCTCGACCTCAGGAGAGAGAGAGTATGTTTGCTCAGCATGCTCTAAAGGAAAACATGCCAAAAAGCAGTACAAGACCAAAGAGTTCAGTTCTGAAGCAGTGTTTGACATTGTGCATACTGATTTGTGTGGACTGATGAGGACAAAAGGGTTAAAAGGTGAGAGGTACTTCATTTTGTTTGTTAATGATTATTCGAGAAGGACCTACCTCATGCACCTCAAACACAAGTCAGAAGTTCTGAATTGCTTCAAGAGATACAGAAGATTGGCTGAAAATGAGAGTGGAAGGAAGATCAAAGTATTGAGGTCAAATCAAGGCATTGAATTTACAAATGAAGCTTTTGAAGATTACCTTGAGAAGCATGGTATTCATCATTAGATTGCAGCAGCAAGAACACCTCAATAGAACGGGGTGGTGGAGAGGAAGAATAGAGTTGTGGTTGAAATTGCAAGAACTCTATTGTTGGAATCCATGCTTCACACAATATTTTGGACAGAAGCAACATTTACAGCCGTACATCTACTGAATAGAGTTTTACTAAGGCCCAATATTGATAAGACTCCATATGAGCTATGGAGTGGGAAGAAGACAACAGCCAAATATTTCAAAATCTTTGGCAGCCCATGTTTTGTGAAGAACAAGGAGCAAAAATTGGAAAAATTCAACGTTAGGTCTAATGAAGGCATCCTTGTGGGATACTCAGAAAAGACAAAAGGTTACAGAGTTTTCCTACATAAGCTGGGAAAAGTGATCACTTCCAATGATGTGAGAATAGATGAGAACTGGAAAGCAATGTAGAATGGAGAAGCTGAGGACAATGAAGAAGATAACTTCAATGTAGATGAAAAATCAGACCAACATGAAGAAAAGGAACAAGAAGTAAGTTCAGACTCGGAGAACAGTGAGTCTGAAGATGAAGAAAGAGATCCTCTTGTAACTAAGACGGTGCAAGGAAGAAGGACAAAGAAAACATGGACCAGTGCTCATCAAGGAGATCAAATCATAGGTGACCCATCAGCAGGAGTTACAACAAGAAGAAGAATTGTGGGAGCTACTACTTTACTTTTACAAGTTGAACCTAAATCTGTTGAAGAGGCTATTCAAGACAAAGCTTGAGTTAAAGCTATCAATGAGGAGCTAGATCAAATTGAGAAGAATGATACATGGGAGCTGGTTCCAAGACCCACTAATAAGAATGTCATAGGAACAAAATGGGTGTTTAGGAATAAACACAATGAAGATGGCAAGGTGGTGAGGAATAAGGCCAGGCTAGTTTGTAAAGTCTACACTTAGATAGAAGGGGTAGATGTTGATGAAACTTTTGCACCAGTAGCAAGGTTAGAAACTATTAGAATGTTTTTAGCTTTGGCAGCACACAAGAGGTATAAAGTCTATCAGATGGATATGAAATCCGCCTTTCTGAATGGGCTCCTGAAAGAAGAAGTGTATATTGAACAACCTGATGGAGTACAAATCAATGAAGATGAGACACATGTGTGCATGCTAAAGAAAGCCTTGTATGGTCTTAAGCAAGCTCTAAGAGCATGGTACAGTAGGCTGGATGCGTACTTGAGAAGGTTGAACTTCAGAAGAGGAATGGTTGATAATAACTTATATGTGTTCAACTCAGAGAAAGGCCAACTGATAACTATAGTACATGTAGATGACATCATCTTTGGAGGGGATCATTCTAAGCTATGCCAAGATTTTGCATAGAAGATGAGTGAGGAATTTGAGATGTCATTGATTGGAGAAATGACATACTTTCTTGGATTACAGATAAAGCAGTGTGAAGAAGGTATCTTTATTTCTTAGACAAAATATGCCAAAAAGATGCTGAAAAGGTTTGACATGGAGGATAGCAGACATGTCAGTACCCCTATGACAGTGGGCTGCAAGTTAACAAAAGATTAGGAGGGAAGGAGTACAAGCCTTACAGAGTACAGGAAGATGATAGGGAGCCTTCTATACCTTACAGCATCAAGGCCTGATCTTATGCAAGCTGTGTGCGCTGCCAGCAGATTCTAAGTTGATCCTAAAGATTCTCATGTATTGGCAGTGAAAAGAATCCTAAGGTATCTCAAAGGAACACTGGAAATGGGTTTGTGGTATCCAGCCATGGATTCTGTTAAACTACAAGCATACACTGATGCAGACTGGGTAGGATGTATAGATGATAGAAAATTAACCAACGGCTGCAACTTCTATTTGGGTTTAAAGTGTGTTGCATGGTTAAGTAGAAGACAAAACAGTGTTGCTTTGAGCACAACTGAGGCAGAGTATATGGTTGCTTGTGCAGCATGTACACAGGTGATATGAATGCTAAGACAATTGGCAAACTTGGGTGTTGAAGTGAAGTTACCAATGAGTGTACTTTGTGTAATCAAAGCGCTATTGATCTCAGCAAGAATTTGGTTCAACATTCGAGGAGCAAGCATATTGACATCCAGTATCACTTCTCAAAGATCAAGTGGAACAGGGTATAATTCAATTGGAGTATGTTGGCACTAAAGATCAAATTTCAAATATTCTAACTAAACCTCTGTCCATATAGCTGTTTGAAAAGCACAGATTGAGTCTATCTGTGCGAATGCCTCCTTAAGCCTAAAGTTCAGGTGAATCCTCCATCTCCACTTTGGGTTTTTTTTAGATTTGTAATTGGTTGGCAAAGGGGAAGAGAAGCAACAGTGCAAGGGGAGTTGTTAAAAAAAGGAGGAGTGCATATTTAGGGGGAGTTGAAACTACTGCATAGTAGTTTTTGTTATGAGTGTTGCCAACAATTACAAAGGGGGAGATTGTTGTTCCCACAGCTTTGTATGGGTTGTAATTGTTGTCAACTAGGTTTAAGTGTGCAAGAAAGTAAAGCCATATGGAAGGGCAAGAAGGTAAATCCACATGCAAGGGCAAGAACGTAAATTCGTCGCGTAAGCCCTGGAGGGGTAAGAACGTAAATACGCCGTGTAAGCCCTATTAGTGTTTCATGAAAGAGAGTATATGAAGACCTTGGAATACAAAATTAGGGAAAGGCCAACACAATTGAATACACGGCAAAATAGAAAAGAAGTAGCCGTAGTGAACAATGTAGCCATAGTGAACAATGTAGCCGTCGTCGTTGTAGATAGGAGAGAAAACGAAAATTGGCCAAAAGCGTAGTAGACAGGCTGAAGGAGAAACCGACTGCAACAAAGAAATCAACCGTCGAGAGAGAGAGAAAGAGGAGACAGTCGACGGCCGGGCTGAACGAAGAACAACTGTCGAGAGAGAGAGAAAGAGGAGACGACCGTGCTGAACGAAGAACAAAGGTTGAGGGAGAGAGAAAAAGGAGATAGCTGGGCTGAACGAAGAACAAGGGAAGGAGAGAAAATCCGACATGACCAAAGAGGAGGGTGGACGGCAAAGGAACGACACACCAACGGTCGGCAGAACACGAGAGAAAGAGAGAAAAATTGAGACAGCCGTTGGAAGAGAGAGAAAAGAGGTATACGGCTAGAACAGAGGAGTCGACGGGAAGGAGAGAGAAAACACAGCCAAATAAGGGAAAAGGAGAGAAAATCTGGAACAGCTGAAGAGGGGTGGACGAAGAGAGAGAGAGACCGTCGGCAAAACAGAGGAAATTCGACTGGACGGTGAGAGAGAAATCCAGTTGGATGGTAAGAGAGAGAAATTCGACAGTAAGAGAGAGAAATCCGGCTGGACAGCAAAGGAGGTGTGAAACGGACAAGGGTAAACCAGAAACGTATGTGAGGCGAGCTGTGAGACAGTGAGATCATGGAACCAGGAGATAAGTGAGACCGTGAGACGGTGAAAGCGGGAGTTGTGTGATACAGCATAGAGAGAACATCGGTGAAGCATTGAAAGAACTCAACATATTTCCAAATTTCTTTAAGAAAGGTTAGAGAGCGTTGCAGTGAACTTCTAAGAGGCAGTGGAGCAGCCTTTCAATTCAACAGAGGCAAGACAAGCTAGAAGAAGGGTAGACACAGTAAGTGACACTCTTTGTATTGTACTTGCTTAGTAATTGCAATAGTGAAAGGAGCAGAGGATTAAGACATCCATTGTAACTGGAATTTTCAAGTATAGTGGATAGTCTCAGTAAGGGAGAGTCCCTACCATCGTGGATGTACGTCACGTTTATGGAACCACGTAAATCTCATGTGTCCTTAATTTGCTTTACGTTCTATGTTTTGAATTGAGTTGTGAACGCAACTAAAGTATCAGCCAACCCATAACCTAATGAAGACCTAAACAAGAAAATCCGAATTGTCTATTAGGCAAGGTGTATGAAAGGTGACTTTGGGGACTATTGTGATTAGTAGGTAGCAATAGATTTACCTTAGTCGAGTCTGAGAAAGTTCACTTTTAAGAAGAGGTTAAAGTTGTTCACTTACCTGCGAATTGTGAATTGTGGTGATACTGATTCACCCCCTTTTCAGTAGCACAAGCTAGTAGATCCTAGGGAGAAGTTGGGAACTTTAGTGAGGTACAGAAGGCTCCCTATCATCTTCTTGTATTTTGTAGGGCTTGTACTCCTTCCTTTCTGATCTTTTGTTAACTTGCAACCCACTGTCATAGGGGTACTGACAGGTCTGCTATCCTCTATGTCAAACATTTTTAGCATCTCTTTGGCATATTTTGTCTGAGAAATAAAAATACCTTCTTCACACTATTTTATTTGTAATCCAAAAAAGTAAGTCACTTCTCTAATCAATGACATCTCAAATTCCTCACTCATCTTCTGTGCAAATTCTTGGCATAGCTTAGAGTGATCCCCTCCAAAGATGATATCATCTACATATACTATGGTTATCAGTTGGCCTTTCTCTGAGTTGAACACATATAGGTTATTATCAACTGTTCCTCTTCTGAAGTTCAACCTTCTCAAATATGCATCCAGCTTACTGTACCATGCTCTTGGGGCTTGTTTAAGGCCATACAAGGCTTTCTTCAGCTTGCACACTGTTGTTCCCACAGGGTTATAATTGTTGTCAACTAGGTTTAAGTGTGCAAGAAAGTAAACCCACATAGAGGGCAAGAAGGTAAAGCCACATGGAAGGGCAAGAACGTAAATCTGCCGTGTAAGCCCTATTAGGGTTTCATGGAAGAAAGTATATAAAGACTTTGGAAGACAAAACTAGGGTAAGGCCAACACAATTGAATACACGACAAAACACAAAAGTGTATGGACGACCAAATAGAGAAAACAAAAAAATACAACATACGGCCAAAGCACATCGACGACGAGTGAACGACAAAACAGAAAAGAAGCAGCAGTCGGACGAAGAGAGAGAAACGTGGCATACGGCCAGAACAGAACCATCGACAGAAGAAGAAGAGAAAAAGAAAGTTGTAGCCGTCGTCGGGCGAAGTAGAGAAGAGGAAAAAAAAAAAAGGGAAATCGGCACGCCACTGATACGCCCAAAATACACCCAAAGAAGAGAGAGTAGCTGTCGACGGGAAGGAGAGAGAGAGAAACCCGATTGCCAAACCAAAGGAGTCGATGGGAAGGAGAGAAAAGGAAACCCGACGGCTAGTACAGAGGAGTCGACGGGAAGGAGAGAAAGAAAACCCGATTCGGCCAACCAAGTGAGTCGACGACAGAACAGGGGAAGAGAGAGAAAAGAAGGAGAAAAATCATACACAATTATAGATTGAAGACCGTCAGCAGGAAGAAGAGTGACGACAGAATAAGGGGGTTGGACGGCAGGACGAAGCAAAACACACCACCAGCGAAAGGAGAGAGAAACCCGACGGTCGATGAATAGTGACCAGCAAAAAAGGGAGAAAATCTGATACGGCCAAAGGAGGTGTCAAACGGAAAAGCGTGTGTACTAGGAACGTGCGTGAGACGTGTAATATCAAACTAGAAACTTGAGACAAGCCGTGAGATAGTGAGATTGTGAAATAGGAGACAGGTGAGACCGTGAAACGGTGAAAACAGGAGCTGTGTGAAACAATGCAGAGAAGAAATTATGTGAAGTATTGAAAGAACTCAACTTATTTCCAGACTTCTTCAAGAGAGATTAGAGAGCGTTGCGGTGAACTTTTAAGCGGCAGTGGAGCAGCCTTTCAATTCAACAGAGGCAAGACAAGCTAGAAGAAGGGTAGACATAGTAAATGACACTCTTTGTATTGTACTTGCTTAGTAATTGCAATAGTGAAAGGAGCAGAGGATTAAGACATCCATTGTAACTAGAATTCTCAAGTATAGTGGATAGTCTCGGTAAGGGAGAGTCCCTACCACCGTGGATGTATGTCATGTTGACGGAACCACGTAAATCTTGTGTGTCCTTAATTTGCGTTACGTTCTGTGTTTTGAATTGAGTTGTGAACGCAGCTAATGTATCAACCAACCCATAACCTAACGAAAACCTAAAGAAGAACATCCGAATTGTTTATTAGGCAAGGTGTTTGAAAGGTGACTTTGGGGACTATTGTGATTAGTAGGTAGCAATAGATCTACCTTAGTCAAGTCTAAGAAAGAGTTCGCTTTTAAGAAGAGGTTGAAGTTGTTCACTTACCTGCAAATTGCGAATTGTGGTGATACTGATTCACCCCCCCTCTCAGTATCACAAACTAGTAGATGCTTGGGAGAAGTCGGGAACTTCAATTGGTATCAGAGAACAGGTTCACCAGTTTGAAGCTTTACAGCTTGGTGTACTAGTTTGAAGCGATCTAGAAATTTGACTTGTTCAGCATACTGAGAAATGGAAGCCGGTACCAGCACTAGCATTACTTATAGCACGAAGGTTCCAATCTTCAATGGAACCAACTACCATATGTGGAGAGCAAGAATACAAGTGGTATTTGCAACCATAGGCATAAACGTGGTGAAATACGTACAGGAGGGTTTTGTGGCACCGGAAGAAGGTAAAGACCCAACCCCAGAGGAGTTAAGGTAGTTTGAGATAAATGAGAAGGCCTCAAATGTCATTATTTCAGCATTGACAGATGCTGAGTATGCTAAAGTTATGGACTGCAAATCTGCCAAGGAGATATGGGACAGATTGCAGAAAGTCTATGAAGGTGATGGTAGATTGAAGGAGGCTAAGCTTCAAGTGTTCAAGGAGAGATATGAATCTCTCAGAATGCAAAAGAATGAGATAGTTCAAGAGTTCTTCACTAGGGTTATTGACACTGTAAACGACTTGAGAAGTCATGGGAAGAACAAGGACTCATCGATTGTGAAGAAAATTCTGAGAATTTTGCCTGAAAGGTTTGTAGCCATAGAGGAGAGTAGAGATCTTAATTCTATGTCTCTACATGATCTCCAGTGCAATCTCATTGCATATGAGATGAGGATAAAGTTAGCTGAAAGCTCTGCAACAACGAAGGTATCAAAGGAGGCAGCTTTCAAAGCCATGAAACACTTGATGATAAAAGAAGAGGAAGAATCATCCAGTGAGGATGATGATGATGATGATGAGGAAGAAAGTGAAGGTAAAGTGTTGGTTTACTTCACAAAGAAATTCAAGAAGGGGTCTAAGACGGGAAAAGGACAGTTGTCCTTGAGATGTTATCGTTGTGGGTAGACTGGACACTTTGTTTCTCAGTGCAAAGTGAAACTTGATAATGAAGATAAGGATGGTGAGGATGAGCCGAATTCAAAATGGAGAAGACCATCATTCAAATCAAAGAAGTCCAGCAAGAAGACTGCCAACCCACAGAAGAAGAAGAGAAGCTCATTCAAGAGTTATGTGAGTTAGATAAAAGAATTTGATGAGGAGGAAGAAGAAGAATCATTAGATGAGTAGACCTTTATGGCATTAGCTCAAGGTGGTAGTTCAACCTCTGAAGAGGAAGAGGAGGTTGATAAAGAAGAACCAGATCTTGAAGCTGAGTTGGAAGCAGCTTCAAAGGAGATAATCAGAAGGGGCAAAACCATAAAAAGGTTAGAGGCTCACATAAAACAAGTTGAAGCAAAGTCTGAGGAAGCTGAAAGTCAAAAGGATGAAATAAGGACTGAACATATTGACTTGAAGAGAAGGTTTGAAGAACAGATCAAAATATGTGAAGACCTTACAATAGAGCTTGGCTCAAGGACTTCAAGAATTGAAGAAATGGAGATAGAGTTGCTGAGACTTCAGCAACAACTCAAAAAGAGTGAGGAGAACTTGTAGAAATTTGAAGTGGTAGGAGAAACAAGCTCTGCAAGAGAAAAGAAGAATGAGACTTTGCCACAGAAGTTGAAAAAGAAGGCTGTGACTCAGGTGAAGATAATTGAAGAAGAGAAGACTGTTATCAAACCAAAGCCAGGGCTAAAAATGATGTATATGGTTAAAAAGCAGTAGCCCATAGCTGTTACGTCTCAGAAAGAAAAGAAAGTCAGTCAGCAGAGGGGTACAGCTGAACAGAAGAAGAAGAAGGTGACTGAAATAAAAGTCGCACAAGCAAAGAAGCCAACTACTTTGCCTACACAGCAAGTGATGAACAGAAGAAGACAAGTTGTGATCAGACCCAAGAAGAGGCAGTTTCAAGGTCATTGCCTTTATTGTGGAGTTTGGGGTCATAAGGCGAGTAACTGCTGGTGGAGAAGGCCAGTATATGTCTCCAACTCTAGAAGATACGATGCTGCATAAAGGGGGAGACAATACAAAATTCAGAGGAGAACACTTGTTGTGAGTTCTTACACATACTGTAAAAGGTAAGGACATACTGACAAGGATTGTTGGTGGAGGCCCAGATCAATGGTTTCAAAGAAGAAGTTTGCTATATTGGCCGACTTGGAATAGTGTGAAAAGTACGGGCAGGATGGCCATAATGCCAAGAGATGCATGACACTTCTCCCTGAGCAAGAGAAGGCACTCAATGGCACAGTAAAAACAAGCGGTGCAGTCAAAGCTGAGAAAAAGGAGAAAGCTATCTTTCAACCAGTTCAAAAGAAAGAATATAGAGCAAAAAGGGAGGTGGCTAATACAGCTAAAATTGCACTAAAGGTTGATTGCAAGGATAAGCAGTGTGAAGTTCCCGACTTCTCCCTAGGATCTACTAGTTTGTGATACTGAGAGGGGGGCTGAATCAGTATCACCACAATTTGCAATTCACAGGTTAGTGAACAACTTCAACCTCTTTTTAAAAGTGAACTCTTTCTCAAACTCGACTAAGGTAGATCTATTGCTACATATTAATCACAATAGTCCCCAAAGTCACCTTTCAGACACCTTGCCTAATAGACAATACGGATGTTCTTGTTTAGGTCTTCGTTAGGTTATGGGTTGGCTGATACTTTAGCTACGTTCACAACTCAGTTCAAAACACAGAATGTAAAGCAAATTAAGGACACACGAGATTTACGTGGTTCCGTCAATGTGACATACATCCACGATAGTAGGGATTCTCCCTTACCGAGACTATCCACTATACTTAAGAATTCCAGTTACAATGGATGTCTTAATCCTCTGCTCCTTTTACTATTGCAATTACTAAGCAAGTACAATACAAAGAGTGTCACTTACTGTGTCTACCCTTCTTCTAGCTTGTCTTGCCTCTGTTGAATTGAAAGGCTGCTCTACTGCCATTTAGAAGTTCACCGCAATGCTCTCTAACCTCTCTTGAAGAAATCTGGAAATACGTCGAGTTCTTTCAATGCTTCTCTGAATTTCTTCTCTAGGTTGTCTCACATAACTCCTTCTTTCACCGTCTCACGGTCTCACCTGTCTCCTATTTCACCGTCTCACCATTTCATGGCCTACCCTCACGCTTCTGGTCTGCTGTTGCATGTTTGTTGGCCTGCACCACGCTTCTGGTTTTGCTGGTTTAAGTCACATGGCCTGCCTCACTACCGTTGCACTTCTATTGGCCTACACCACTTTCTGGTTTTGCTGGTTCAAGTCACACGACCTACCTCACACCTCATGGATACCAGGTCTGCTCTCCTCGTTGCTCGTTTCTGCAGTACCCTTGTCACACGCACGTTCTGGTTTGCTGGTCTCCTCAGCTTCACGGTTTTGCTGCATAGCTTCACTGGTCTCCTCACGGTTTTGCTGCACAGCTTCCCTGTTCGTTTCAACTGCACTCCCCTGTTCGTTTCACGCTTCTGCTGCACTCCCGTCTGTTTCACAATTCCACTTTGCTCCCGTCCGTCTAATGGTTTCCAGGTCTGGTCTCTCTCGTTTCACATCTCACGGCCTGGTCACCCGTTTCTTTTAGGGTGTGGTGCGTTTCTGGTTTTTGCTCTCACCTTACATTTCTGGTTTTCTTCTCTTCCAGGGGTGATGCGTTTCTAGTTTTTGCTCTCACCTCACATTTCTGGTTTTCTTCTCTTCCAGGTTTCACGCCTCACACCTCACCTGTCCGTTTCTGGTTTTTCTTCTAGTCGGTGGTCTCCTTTCTTTTGCTCTCCCGTTTCTTTTCAACTTTGGCTCTCCCACTTCTGGTTTTCATGTTGTCTCCCTCTTCTGGTCTGTATTCATGTCATCTTCTCTAGTGTGTGTGTGTTTCTGCTTTTTCGATGGAGTCTCTCTCTCTCTCTTGGTGGTGTATGTCTGGTCTGGTTTGCTCTTCCGATGGTGGGTTTGTCTCTCTTACG
>CM038605.1:4653677-4674690 GCA_021533255.1 Ceriops tagal | reverse complement strand
TGGTGGATGCCTCCTTTTATGGTTTGTATCCGTTTAGCTCTCCTGGTGGTCTGGTTTTCACGTTGGCTCTCTTGTCACCTTCCTCAGCCGCCTTTTGGCCATCACCTATTTTCTCTCTTTTTCCCCTGTTCTGCCATGCTGGTTTTCTCCTCCGGCCGGTGGTGGCTCTTCTTTGGCCTGCTGTCCAGTCCCTCTTCGGCCGTTCACCACTTTCTCTCTCTCCCAAGGTTGGGTTTTCCTTTTTCTCCACCCTTTACTTGGCCGTATATGGTTTTTCTCTCCTTCTCCTATTTGGCCGTAAGGTTTTTCTTTGCCGTGCTCCCCTTCTTTTTGTCGTGTTGGTTACCGAATGCTCAATTGCTGTGCTCCTCTTTTTTTTGTCGTGTATTCAATTGTGTTGGCCTTCCCCTAATTTTGTCTTCCAAGGTCTTTATATACTTTCTTCCATGAAACCCTAACAAGGCTTACACGGCAGACTTACGTTCTTGCCCCTCCAGGGCTTACGCGGCGGATTTACGTTCTTACCCTTCCATGTGGCTTTACTTTCTTGTACACTTAAACCTAGTTGACAACAATTACAACCCATATAAGGTTGTAGGAACAACACAGTGGATCCTTGATAGTGGATGCACTTCGCACATGACGGAGACAAGAGTAAATTATCAAAGCTAAACAAATCAAGAGAAGGCAAAGTCAAGTTTGGCAATGATGATTCACTCAACATCAGTGGTCAGGGGTCAATGAATATTGGAAAAGGAAAGCTGAAAGATGTTCTGCATGTTGAAGGACTTAGATATAATCTAGCATCTATCAGCCAGCTATGCAATGAAGACCACAAAGTGATATTCACAAAAACAGGTTGCCAAGTAAAGAGTAGAGAAGGCAATACTGTTGCAGCCGGGAAGAGAACAATTGGAAATTTGTACGTGATTGATGAGGACAAGACAAACAGTTGTTTACTTACAAAGGAAGAAGAAAATCAACTTTGGCATAGGAGGCTGGGACATTTATCACAGAAGAACATGAGGAAGCTGACCACTACTCATGCAATTAGAGACATTCCCGAGCTCAAGAGAGAGAGAGAGTATGTTTGCTCAGCATGCTCTAAAGGAAAACATGCCAAAAAGCAATACAAGACCAAAGAGTTTAGTTCTAAAGTAATGCTTGACATTGTGCATACTGATTTGTGTGGACCGACGAGGACAAAAGGGTTGAAAGGTGAGAGGTACTTCATTTTGTTTGTTGATGATTATTCGAGGACCTGTCTCATGCACCTCAAACACAAGTCAGAAGTTTTGAAATGCTTCAAAAGATACAGAAGATTGGCTGAAAATAAGAGTGGAAGGAAGATCAAAGTATTGAGGTTAGATCAAGGCACTGAATTTACAAATAAAGCTTTTAAAGATTATCTTGAGGAGCATGGAATTCATCATCAAATGACAGCAGTAAGAAAACCTCAACAGAACGGGGTGGTAGAGAGGAAAAATAGAGCTATGGTTGAAATAGCAAGAACACTAGTAAGAAAACCTCAACAGAACGGGGTGGTAGAGAGGAAAAATAGAGCTATGGTTGAAATAGCAAGAACACTAGATTTTGGACAGAAGTAACATTTACAGCCGTACATCTACTGAACAGAGTTTTACTAAGGCCCAATACTGATAAGACTCCATATGAGCTATGGAGTGGGAAGAAGACAACAGCCAAGTATTTCAAAATCTTTGGCAGCCCATGTTTTGTGAAGAACAAGGAGCAAAACTTGGGAAAATTCAACGCTAGGTCTGATGAAGGCATCTTTGTGGGATACTCAGAAAAGACAAAAGGTTACAGAGTTTTACTGCATAAGTTGGGAAAAATGATCACTTCCAGTGATGTGAGAATAGATGAGAACTAGAAAACAATGCATAATGGAGAAACTGAGGACAATGAAGAAAATGACTTCAATGTAGATGAAGAATCAGACCAACTTGAAGAAAAGGAACAAAAAGTAAGTTCAGACTCGGAGAAGAGTCAGTCTGAAGATGAAGAAAGAGATCCTCTTGCAACTAAGACTGTGCAAGAAAGAAAGCCAAAGAAAACATAAATCAATCTCATCAAGAAAATCAGATTATAGGTGACCCATCAGCAAGAGTTACAACAAGAAGAAGAATTGTGGGAGCTACTGCTTTACTCTCACAAATTGAATCTAAATCTATTGAAGAGGCTACATAAGATCTAACTAAACCTCTGTCCACAGAGCTGTTTGAAAAGCATAGATTGAGTCTATCTGTGCAAATGCCTCCTCAAGCCTGAAGTTCAGGTGAATCCTCCATCTCCACTTTGCGAGTTTTTCAGATTTGTAATTGGTTGGCAAAGGGGGAAAGAAGCAACAGTTTAGGGGAGCTGTTGAGAAAGGGGGAGTTGAAACTGCTGCATAGTGGCTTTTGTTATGAGTGTTGTTAATAATTACAAAGGGGGAGATTGTTGTTCCCACAGGGTTGTAATTGTTGTCAACTAGGTTTAAGTGTGCAAAAAAGTAAAGCCACATGGCAGGGCAAGAACGTAAATCTATCGCGTAAGCCCTAGAGGGGCAAGAACGTAAATCCGACTTGTAAACCCTATTAGGGTTTCATGGAAGAAAGTATATAAAGACCTTGGAAAACAAAACTAGGGTAAGGCCAACACAATTGAATACACAGCAAAACACAAAAGTGTGTGGATGGCCAAATAGAGAAAACAAGAAAACACAACATACAGCCAAAGCACTTCGACGGCAAGTGAACGGCAGAATAGGGGACGACAAAATAGAAAAGAAGCAGCTGTGGATATACCTTAGTAGGTGTTTGAAAGGTGACTTTGGGGACTATTGTGATTAGTAGGTAGCAATAGATCTACCTTAGTCGAATCTGAGAAAGAGTTCGTTTTTAAGAAGAGGTTGAAGTTGTTCACTTACCTGCGAATTGCGAATTGTGGTGATACTGATTCACCCCCCCTCTCAGTATCACAAACTAGTAGATCCTAGGGAGAAGTCGGGAACTTCACACACGTGTGTCTCATCCTCACTGATTTGTACTCCACCGGGTTGTTCAATATACACTTCATCTTTCAGGAGCCCATTCAAAAAGGCTGATTTCACATCCATCTGATAAACTTTATACCGCTTATGTGCTACCAAAGCTAAGAACATTCTAATAGTTTCCAGCCTTGCTACTGTTGCAAAAGTTTCATCAACATCTACTCCATTTATCTAAGTGTAGGCTTTGCAAACCAGCTTAGCCTTGTTCCTCACCACCTTGCCGTCTTCATTGTGTTTATTTCTAAACACCCATTTTGTTCCTATGACATTCTTGGGTCTTCAAACCAGATCCCATGTATCATTCTTCTCAATTTGATCCAGCTCCTCATTAATAGCTTTGACCCAGGCTTTGTCTTGTGTAGCCTCTTCAACGGATTTAGGTTCAACTTATGAGAGTATAGCAGTGGCTCCCACAATTCTTCTTCTTGTAACTCTTGCTGATGGGTCACCTATGATCTGATTTCCTTGATGAGCATTGGTCCAAGTTTTCTTTGTCTTTCTCTCTTGCACAGTCTTAGTTGCAAGAGGATCTCTTTCTTCATCTTCAGACCCACTCTTCTCTAAGTCTGAACTTACTTCTTTCCCCTTTTCTTCATGTTGGTCTAATTCTTCGTTTATCTTGAAGTCATCTTCTTCACTGTCCTTAGCTTCTCCATTTGGCATTGTTTTCCAGTTTTTATCTATTCTCACATCACTGGAAGTGACTACTTTTCCCAGTTTATGCAAGAAAACTCTGTAACCTTTTGTCTTTGCTGAGTATCCCACAAAGATGCCTTCATCTGACCTAGCATGGAATTTTCCCAAGCTTTACTCCTTATTCTTCACAAAACATGGGCTGCCAAAGATTTTGAGATACTTGGCTGTTGTCTTCTTCCCACTCCATAGCTCATATGGAGTCTTATCAGTATTGGGCCTTAGTAAAATTCTGTTTAGTAGGTGCATGGCTGTAAATGTTGCTGCTGTCCAAAATCTTGTGTGAAGTTTGAATTCCAGCAGTAGAGTTCTTGCCATTTCAACCACAGCTCTATTTTTCCTCTCTACCACCCCATTCTGTTGAGGTGTTCTTACTGCTGCCATTTGATGGCGAATTCCATGCTTCTCAAGGTAATCTTTAAAAGCTTCATTTGTGAATTCAGTACCTTGATTTGACCTCAATACTTTGATCTTCTTTCCACTCTCATTTTCAGCCAATCTTCTGTATCTTTTGAAGCATTTCAAAACTTCTAACTTGTGTTTGAGGTGCATGATGTAGGTCCTTCTGGAATAATCATCAACAAATAAGATGAAGTACCTCTCACCATTCAATCCTTTTGTTCTCATCGGCCCACACAAATTAGTATGTACAATGTCAAGCACTGCTTCAGAATTGAACTCTTTGGTCTTATACTGCTTTCTGGCATGTTTTCCTTTAGAGCATGCTGAGCAGACATACTCTCTCTCTCTCTTGAGGTCTGGAATGTCTCTGATTGCATGAGTAATGGTCAACTTCCTCATGTTCTTCTGTGTTAAGTGTCCCAGCCTCCTATGCCAGAGTTGATTTTCTTCTTCTTTTGTAAGTAAACAGCTATTTGTCTTGTCCTTATCAATCACATATAAATTTCCAGCTGTCCTCTTCTCGGCTGCAACAGTATTGCCTTCTTTACTCTTTACTTGGCAACCTGTTTTTGTGAATATCACTTCACAGTCTTCATTGCATAATTAGCTGACAGATGCTAGATTATATCTAAGTCCTTCAACGTGCAGAACATCTTTCAACTTTCCTTTTCCAATATTTATTGACCCCTGACCATTGATGTTGAGTGAATCATCATTGCCAAACTTGACTCTGCCTTCTCTTAACTTGTTCAGCTTTGATAATTTATTCTTGTCTCTTGTCATGTGTGAAGTGCATCCACTATCAAGGATCCACTGCTTATCCTTGTAATCAGCCTTTAGTGCAATTTCAGCTATATTAGCCACCTCTTTTTTAGCTTTATATTCCTTCTTTTGAACTGGCTTGAAGATAGCTTTCTCCTTTTTCTCAGCTTTGACTGTACCAATTGTTTTCATTGTGCAATTCATCAACCTCTTCTTCCTCTTCAGAGGTTGAACTACCACATTGAACTGATGCCATAAAGGCATACTCATCTAATGAGTCTACATCTTCCTCCTCATCAACTTCTTTTGTCTGACTCACATAACTCTTGAATAAGCCTCTTTTCTTCTTCTGTGGGTTAGCAGTCTTCTTATTGGACTTCTTTGATTTGGATGATGGTCTTCTCCATTTTGAATTCTGTTCATCATCACCATCCTCATCTTTATCATCAAGTTTCACTTTGCACTAAGAAGCAAAGTGTCCAGTCTGCCCACAACAATAACATCTCAAGGACAATTGTCCTTTTCCCTTCTTAGACCCCTTTTTGAATTTTCTTGTGGAGTAAACCAACACATCACCTTCACTTTCTTCCTTATCATCATCATCATCCTCACTGGATGATTCTTCCTCTTCTCTTATCTTCAAGTGTCTCATATCTTTGAAAGCTGCCTCCTTTGATGGCTTTGATGTTGAGGAGCTTTCATTTGATTTTATTCTCATCTCATATGCAATAAGATTGCACTGGAGATCATGCAGTGACATAGAATTGAGATCTCTACTCTCCTTTATGGCTGCCACCTTTGAGGCAAACTTCTCAGGCAGAATTCTCAGAATTTTCTTCACAATAGATGAGTCCTTCTTATTCTTCCCATGACTTCTAAGGTCATTTACAGCATCAATAACCCTGGTGAAGAACTTTTGGACTATCTCATTTTTCTGCATTTTGAGAGATTTATATCTCTCCTTGAAAACTTGAAGCTTAGCCTTCTTCATTCTGCCATCACCTTCATAGACCTTTTGCAATCTGTTCCATATCTCCTTAGCAGATTTGCAGTCCATAACTTTAGCATATTCAGCATCTATCAATGCTGAAATGATGACATTTGAGGCCTTCCCATTGATCTCAAATTGCCTTAATTCCTTTGGGTTGGATCTTTACCTTCTTTTGGAGGCACAAAACCCTCCTGTACAGATTTCACCACGTCCATGCCCATGGTTGCAAATACCACCTGCATTCTCGCTTTCCACATATGGTAGTTGGTTCCATTGAAGATTGGAACCTTCTTGCTGTAAGTAGTGCTGATGCTAGTATTGGCATCCATTTCTCAGTATGCTGAACAAGTTAAAACTTCTGAAACCCTTCAAACTAGTACACCAAGCTGTTAAGCTTCAAACTGGTGAACTTGGCTCTGATACCAATTGAAGTTCCCAACTTCACCCTAGGATCTACTAGTCTGTGATACTAAGGGGGAGTGAATCAGTATCACCCCTTTGAAAAACTCTGATAATTTTAGCCAAAGTACTCTACGTCTTTAATACTTTAGCTCTTGTCAATATGCAGGTGGGTGAACAACTTCAAACTCTTCTTAGAAATGAACTCTTTCTCAGATTTAACTAAGGTAGATCTATTATTACCTACTAATCACAATAGTCCCCAAAGTTACCTTTTAGACACCATGCCTATTAAAAGGATTGGTTGTTCTTGATTAGGTCTTCTTTTAGGTTATGTGTTTGATGATTCTTTAGCTTTGTTCACAACTCAATTCAAAACACAGAATGTAAATTCAAAGTAAGGACACAAGAGATTTACGTGGTTCGACCAATGTGACATACTCCACAGTGGTAGGGATTCTTCCTCTACCGAGACAATCCACTATACTTAAGAATACCAGTGTGGTATCCCTTATGATTACAATGTAGTTACAATGGATGTCTTAATCTTCTACTCCTTTCACTATTACAAATACAAAGCAATCACAATACAAAGAGTGTCACCTACTGTGTCTACCCTTCTTCTAGCTTGTCTTGCCTCTACTTGATTTGAATAGGCTACTTCATTGCCACTTTGAAGATCACCAAAATACTCTCTAACCTCTCTTAAAGAAATTTGGAAATTCGTTAAGTTCTCTCTAAGCTTCACAGAATGTCTTCACTAGGTTGTCTCACACACACACCTTCAAAAGAGATAAGTCTTGGTTTATATACTGCCCTCTATGGAAACCCTAGTGGGGTTTACTGTAGCTGCGCCAAACTTCCTTTCTTGCTCCTCCATGTGGCTTCATACTACTATTCCATTCAAGATTTAGCATTATCCTCCTTCTTGATTTATTTTTCTTGCTCTTTTCTTTCTACTGAAATCTCATCCTTTGAATGCTTGAATGAACGACAAAGATTGTCCATGAACAGTTAAAAATGTAAAGAAGAAATTGCCCCTGTAATTGCCCATCTTCCGGAAATGCTAAGTTAAAATTCCATAACCTTCTCTTTTTCCGAACTCCCCGTCTATCTGTAACCCTGGAATTATTCCACTCCTCCAGAATCGCTCCTGGACTTAATCTTAGGACAAGCTTACGGACTTGCAAATTTAACTTCTTATGAACTTATTATCTGTATACAACCTTGTCACATTGTCACACTAAGACTTAAGCAATTCTAAACTCCCTCTACAAGTTCACTTCAAGGATATCACTTTACGAGGTTATTTGACATGCTAGTCTTATCTTGTAATTCCTAAGATTTGAGCCATTTCTGCTTACACACTTAAATTTGGTTAACAACAATTACAACCCATACAAGGCTGTGAGAACAAGAAGTTCCTAGGATAGGTCATTTAACAGGTTCTTTGTCACAAAGTCAATAAATATAAGTTTGCTTTACCAACCACAGTACATGGGTTAATTACTCCCATTAGTTCTATTTATTTGACCAAGATAACATTGTCCCATCTAACAATCCAAGGCACATGATATAACATTGCAAAAGGTAATGCTTTATCTTTGGCCTTTTTGTTTTCCTAAAATTATACAAACACACAAGAGAGTGAGTTTTGTGAGACCTATTCTTTATTTACTAGCAATCTTATAGGTATAATGTTTAATGGTAAAGAATGCAATTTCCCATATGGAGAGGAGGAAGTAGTTATTATAGACTTCAAATTGCTTATGAAATCTTGAGAGTAGAAGTTTGATAGAATTAACCAAATTTTTTAGGAAGTCAAGGATAGGATAGATAAAATAAAAGGAAAATTGAGTGTAAATCCTAAGAGGTTAGTTGGAAGGGTCATGCAGTAATAATTAGAAAATGATTTAAGTGAAGATGGCGATGATGACTATGATAAGGGTGATAATGATAGTAAAACTTTAAAGGTGGATTTAAAGGAGGATTCGGTATTAGGAATGGTAAAGTAGTACGAGGCAATAGGAATGCTTATAATAGTACAATAGAGGTTAGGATAATAAAAATAGAATGGAGGAAGGAGTAGATAGAAATATGAGTATTATTAAAATGAAGGTTGTCTCTTTTTAAGGAAAAGCTAACCCCAATGTGTACTTGGAATTATTATAACTTTTCTAAGAAAAGGAAAAAAGGTTAAGATAGCTTTGACTAAATTTATTGATTATGTAGTAATGTGGTGGGACTAGCAAATTACTATTAGGAGGAGGAATTTTGAAAGACCAATCGATACTTAGAAAGAGTTGAAGACTACGATGAAAAGGAGGATTAATCCTAGTTTTTATTATAGGGATTTGTATAACATGTTGTAGAGCTTTACACAAGGTTTAAAGAGTGTGGATGGGTACCTACCATAAAGAGATGAAGATTGCTATGGTTAGGGCAAATGCAACGGAAGATAGGGAGGCAACTGTGGCTAGGTTTCTCTAAGTGTTGAATAAAAACATAACTGATGTTGTAGAATTACAACATTATGTAAAGTTGAGGATATGGTACACATTGCTATGAAAGTTGAGAGACAACTTAAGGGAAAGAGTACTTCTAGATATAATCAGAACTTGGGTTCATCTTTTTCGAAGCTGAATTGGGTGAAGAAGGAAGAGAAGACAACTCCAAAGATTAAAACTGATACACATAAGCTCAAGATTATTCAAGGCAGTCTTGAAAAAAGCAAATTTAAAGGTAAACTTGAGGGCACCCAAGGAGAAACTAGAGACATCAAGTATTTTAGGTGTTTAGGTAGAGGTCATGTAGCATCACAATACTTTAATAAATGGTCTATAATCCATAGGGAGGATGGTGAATATGAGAGTGGGAGTGAGTCTAGTAATGAGGCTCATATAACACCGTTAGTAGATGTTAGTGATGTTGATGAGGGAGTAAAGTAACTAGAGCCTAGAGAGAAACTTATAGTGGTATGGAGAGCTCTTGGTGTATAAGTTAAGGAGATAGTGATGAGGGAGTAAGTGTTTGGTGAAAGATAGAAGTTGTAGCTTGATTATAGATAGGGGTAATTATACCAATATAGCTAGCATAAAGTTAGTTAAGAAGTTAGGTTTACCCACAATTAAACATCTTAGACTATATAACTCAGTGGTTGAATGATAGTGGAGTGGTGAAAGTGACTAAATAGATTGTAGTTACATTCTCCATTAGTAGATATAAGGATGAGATATTTTGTGATGTTGTACCTATATACATAAGGGCAGTTGTTATTAGGCCATCCTTGGAAATTTGATAGAAGAGTTTTACATGATGGTTGCTATAACTGTTATTCTTTTAACATGGATGAAAAACCATTCACACTTGTTCCATTTGCACCAAAACAAATGTATGAAGACCAAGTGAGATTTTATGAAAGCATGTAAAAGAGAAGTGAAAAGAAAGAGAGGGTAAAGAGAAAAGAAAGTGAGGGAGACAAAAACAAGGTGAGAATGCTTGAGAGTGATAAACACAAGAGTGGTCAAATTCAAAAGAGTGAAGATGCAAGAAAACAAGTTAATGTGTATATTAAAGGAGCAGACGTTTAGATTGCCTTCCAAGTTAAGCAGCAAATGATCTTAATCCATTATAAAGATTTTTATTTTTCTAACATTAACTTTGATTCTTCTTTGCTTAGTACCATTTTACCTTTGTTGCAAAATTATAGTGATGTATTCCCTGAGAAGATCCTGGTTGGCTTACCACTAAAGAAAGGGATTAAACATCACATTAATCTTATTCCAAATGCTTTTATTCCCAATAAATTGGCGTATATAGAAGTAATCTTAAGGAGACAGAGGAGCTTCAGAGGCAAGTTGAGGAGTTGATGAAGAAAGTCCATGTGTTACTTATACGTACACAAGCCCATACATAGTGCCAGTGTTACTTTTACCAAAGAAAGATGAGTTTTGGAGGATGTGTGTTGATTGTAAAGTTGTCAATAAAATAATAGTTAAGTATCAACCTTCTATACTTAAATGATATACTTGATGAATTGCATGGTATTTGTTACTTCTCTAAAATTGATCTTAAGAGTGTGTATCATTAAATTAGGATGATGGAAGGTGATGAGTGGAAAATTGCATTCAAGACTAAGTTTGGTTTGTATGAATGGTTCGTTATGTCATTTAAACTAATGCACCTAGTATGTTTACGAGATTAATAAACTATATTTTATGACCTTTCTTGGGAAATTTTGTTGTGGTTTATTTTGATAACGTATTAGTATATAATAGGAATTTAAAAGAGCATGTTGAACATTTGCGTTGTGTGCTTAATGTGTTAAGAAAAGAGAAATTGTATGCCAATTTAAAGAAATGTGATTTTTGCATAAACCATGTTATTTTCTTGGGTTATGTTATGTCAAATCATGGTACAGAGGTTAATAAATAGAAGATTAATACTATTTAAGAATGACCTACACCTAAAAGTATTAGTGATATAAAGAGTTTCCATGGTTTAACTCTAGCTTTTATAAGAGGTGATTAAAAAGAATGTGAGTTTCAAGTAAAGTAAGAAACAACAAGATGTATTTGATTTGCTTAAGTCTAAGTTGTGTAATGCACCACCTTTTGCTTTGTTTAATTTTTTTAAGACCTTTGAAATTGAATGTGATGCATGATGCATCAAACATTAGGTTGGGAGAGTTCTCATGCAAGAGAAACAACCTATTACATTCTTAAGTCATAAGTTGAGCAGGACAACAATGAATTATCCAACTTATGATAAAGAAATGTATACACTTGTTTGGACTTTAAAAACATGGCAACATTACCTTTGACTTAAAATGTTTGTAATTCATATTAATCATGAGAATTTAAAACACTTGAAAGGGCAAGGCTAGTTGGATAAGATACATGCAAAATAGGTCAAGTTTATTGAAACTTTTCCTTATGTGATTCAATACAATTAGGTAAGGAAAATGTTATTGCTAACGTATTATCACTTAGGTACACATTAATTAATACTTTGAGTATTAAGTTGTTAGGATTTGAGGACATTATTAATTTGTATGTCAATAATGTTGATTTTAGTAACGTGTATGCTACTTTTTTATGCTAAATTACTTTTTTTTTTTATTTTTTTAATACAAAAATTGAATGCACTGCAATAATTGTCATTTCAAGATAAATTCTTTTCTTCCAATTCCTTGAGTTTCCAAACAATGAAAAATCACGTTTTATTTATTCTCTTCCCTTTCGTTTCCATCTAATCTAAACACCATGCTTTTTCATTCTCTCTTCTCTCTCTCTCTCTCTCTATCCATAAAGGGTATCAAATCGTTTGGTAGGTTGTCACTGTATACACCATGCATTCAATACAAAATCTGAAAAGCTGCAGGGATGACAAACAAGAAAAAGGTAGAAACTTCGAAAATCAAGATTCATCTTATGGGGTTGATTCTTCTAGGTCGTTATTTGATGAATAATTAAACTGAAAGATGATGACAATTTCAACTTGAATCAAAACATAAAAGAACAAATAAAAATGAAAAAAGTAAAGTAAACAAACCTCAACAAATGAAAGGTACAATCGGCTTTGGAATGGGTCAATTTATTTGTGTTTTTAAGGTCAAAATTTGCAACTCCAATCATGACCTTAGAACCAATGGAATGGGTATAAGCAACATTAGAGATGATGGTGATTTGACCAAAGATGCATTTCTTACAACACTATCTGCTTTTCCTTTTCATATGACTAGTTTGGATTGCCTTTCAACCATAGAAAGAAAGTTTAAGAGCAATAATCAATTGCTATCTTTCTTTGTAAAACTTTTGTAAAAATATTTAAAGATAACATCGTTTTATTTTTTTGTTGGTTGTGTTTGGTTTGAAATTTTAGTCGTTGAAATTAAGATTTCAATTATTACCACTTGATTAGCGATTATAACATTGCATTTTAATTTACCAAAATGTATTGTAGGCATTTGGTTTAGGGGCATTCGAAATCATGCATTCAATTAACCTTAATAGAATTAGTGGTCAATTTTTTTTTATTCATTCTGCTAGTACATGCTCCTAATAAATAGGAAAACGAATTTTCCATTTAACTAGAATTGTTATATGGTTTGAGCTAGATAGCAAGAAAAAAGCAGAAAGGGAGAACTTGAGACTTATCCTTCTTTTTTTTTTTTTCGATGCACGGAAAATGAACATAAGAGTTATCCATGAAACGAAACATCCTAAAGCAAATGGTTCCTTAAAGTGTTTGAAACAAACAAAAGAATGCTCACATGGGGTAAAGGGCCATTTCCATTTTAACTACCTTCAAGTCAAGTTCCGATCAATCAAGGACCAAAGTATAGAGGTAGGATTTGTGGGTCTCCTCTTGCCACACTGTTAGATCAATCATTGCTTTAAACTATGCTCTTTTCCTTCTCAACTCCTAAGCCCAGCCTCAAAGTTTATTCTTTTATCCTTCTTGTCTAATAACTCCAACGGCCTCATTTATGCCTAATTATAGCTTGAGACAAAAATTAATTTTGAAATTTGTGCAATTGACCCTTATAGTAATTATAACTAAATTCAAATATAGCTAATTAATGCTATTAGTCGTTGCCATTATCAAAACACCAATGCAATGGCAATTTAACCTACTTTTAACCACCCTACTCTAATAATAGATGTTAATTGGCTAAGGTCCATACTAATGGCATAAGTCAAATCCAATGGCAAATGGGACATTAAGCCATGCTGTTTCGGGTTTCAAGGGATAATATAAACATCACATTATTTTTGGCTTTGGTGAAAAAAAAAGTCACAAGCTTGAGCAAAAGTCTAGCAGAAACTAGAAGTCGACCTTGTAACAGAAAATGTTTTACGTTTCTACTCAAAAGATTCTATGTTTCTTCTAATTACTTAACAGAAATGCCAAAACTGGCCCCAACAAAACAAAATACACTATAACTTTTGATTCGTCAAATTTTCTTCAAATGGCACATCTATATCGCAAAATTTGACGCAAAAAATGTGGTCATAACAGAAAACAAATGTAAACATGAAAGATACCCTCTGCGTCAACTAATAAACCATACAAGCCACATTAAATTAGCAAGGGACAGTCAACCATGTTAACGTCAACAGCAATCAACAATGATTCAACCTTGTTTAACAAAAATCTCTTTTGCTTGGCAATAAAACGCATGACGAATTTTATGCTACCTTGTTTTTCCTAAAATGTATATGCAAAGCATACAAAATCATATATTTAGACGATTGATTTGTAGAAGACTATGGATGAATATTTATCATCTGTTAAATAGGAAAAGTCAAGGGCTAGTCACACTTCTGTAGCTAAAAACTTACAGAGTAGCAAGCTAAAAACAAAGGGGGAGTTCTGAACTAGAATTTGGGTGCCCAGGAGGGCAGCAGCAGCACTTTATAATAATAATCACTATTATTGTGCTCTTCTATTGGCCTAAAAAGAGAAACCAACACATTTAAAAGCAGCAACTTGCTCGAAGATGACCAAAACAGGACAACTTACTTTGAACAAAAGGTTATCAAGAAATGCTAATCACTAAAATTCAGACCAACTCATTGAACACTAACAAAATTTTCACAAAAATTGAATGATAGCTACCATAAGCAACTAAATCAGATTAACTCTTTCAACATTGTCATGATCATTGGCTGCATGTTAATTTAATTGCAATCTATGATTCATGGTTTTGAAATAGCCTACGGCACATTAAAAAAAACATTGACATTCTAAATGAAAAAGCCTACATTAGAAGAAAGTGCGTTGTTATGGAAGAAGACCGAGACCAAAGTATAATACTAGATGTGAAAGAAAAGTGCCAAAAAAAATACTACTAAAAATTTCTACAAGTTCATTTTGCACAAAATCATGCAAAATTTCATTCAAAAGTATAAACTTTTTAATTGTGTCTTCAGCCATTTTCCACCAACACATGAATAGGTACTACATGGAGAAAGTTGGAACTAAAAAGAGGCTTATAGCTTCCTTATTTGCATTGATAATGTCTGATAGTGATGTGTCTTCACAAAGCTTCTATCTTTTCTTTTGCTTTGTTGCATGATAAGCCATAAACAAAACTATATTGTAGCATGCACGAACTAGAATAAGACAAAAATGTTTTAGGTCTTTTCCCTTATTTACATTGATAATATATAACATGTATGATCAAAGCTTCAACTAAGGTTAGACCATGTTAGAGGGGTTCAAAGGAATCATCAATTGAAATATAGATTTCACATGAATAAGAGATATCATAAAAAAAATAAGGGAATAGTAAAATAAAAATAAAAAAAGGGGTGAGAAATAATGAACATGGTTTTGAGAACTGGTGGAGAGGAAAGAAAGAAACAAGAAAAAAAAAAAAGGAAAAAACTAGGAGGAAGATTTCCTCCTTAGTTGAATCTCCTTTTGTCTTCTTCAAGGTACTTATCAACATTTGATTTGTGTTTATTTTAAGGTAGCAAACTTGTGCTTTGTGTTTGTTTTAAAGTAGGAGAGAGAGAGAGAGAGAGAGAGAGAGAGAGAGAGAGAGAGAGAGTAATGCATTATTAAATCAATGCTACAAAGTTACAGTAAGTTAAGTCAAGCAACAGTACAAGTTTCTTTGAACAAACAAAAGATAAGGAACAAGTGTGGGGATCTCATAAGTGAGAAGATGATAGATTGCACAATATCAACAAGTACTTCCTAAAGCATATTGCCTTAGAAAACAACTACTCACACAAATATTCAGTAGCCTTTAAGTTGTAATACTTGATGTCTTATGTGGGAAATAATAAAAATCTGCAAACCACTTTGAAACTTCCGATAATTCCCTCAAAAGTCAACCCAACTTCACCTAAGTCATATTCTTACATAAAATCCCTTTTTTTTGGATGGCTTATGATCGATGTACCAACTATAGATGAGTTAACTGCCTTATTACCCCAGATATAGCAGAAACTTTGTCCATCTTCTGGCCATTGGGTCTCAAGCCCCCCAAGGAAAAATGGCGATAACAAGATTTTCAAAAGTAATACAAACATGCAAGCATTAAATAGCGGTTGTTCTTACCATAAGCAATTTAGCAGAAGAAGCCTCCAAATGCCCTTTTAGCAGTCCATTATTGGAAAAATGCTTTAGAATACAATAGACATGCTCTGAACTAAATATATTAAATGAGCATTTTGAGGAGAGTAATTTTAGAAACTCAAAATGTAGATGGCTATCTCTTATCATCTTAAGAAACTTATCTTGAAAAAATAAAAAATAGTTGATATACAGAAAGAGATTAGAGAAGATTTGACTTAAAATTGTATAAGGCAGTGTATTACAACATTTAACAAGTAAAAACCAAAACAAGTTCCTTAGAATTATGAGCAATATGGTAAGGTAAATACCCACGTGAAAAAAATGTCAAACCTGCATCTACCCTAACCGGAACTACTAAGGCATGAATTCACAAAAATAAAGCTCTGAGCAATGAAAAAACAATAGGTAATACATGATGCCTAAACTAAGCTCCTTTAGTTCAATTTTAGGCTTGTTAAATACCTTTTTTTTTATGTCAAAATTTTTGATCCAATAAATAGCATGTTTCTAATCTAAGCACAACAAACAAATTATGTAAAATGCAGTGAAGGGAATTGTGTTCACAAATACCCACCTTGACAACAATCATTTATGTGTGCTTGGGCTACTTATTTGTTAGAATAACTTCTCACCATGCAAGAAGGCCTGGTCAATTAATTTGTATATGGTTTATCCCTTTTTCAAGCACAGAATGCTTATTACAGGTTTAGTTTTGGCACTTCTAAGCATTGATTGAACTCCAAGAAACTAAAGTAAAGGGTAGTAAGCAATGTACCGATGAAACTCAGAAAAGACTTCTCCCAGCTACAGCAGTGCCTAAAGTAACCCAATCACCATTATCCTACATGACAAACTGTCTTCTTCTCCCATTTTTATTTCTCAATGATAACATAAGAATTAAAGACTTCTCCTTGATGATGAATGAAAGGCCTTTTACATAACATGATAACAGGGTTCACTCTATGCAAGAAACAATAATCTCTAAACAATAAATACAATAGGAGTCATAATTTCACCCAACTAATTTGAAAAGAAAAAAAAATATTAATAAAAGAAACTCATTCTAGTTGTTTAAGCCTTAAAAATCGTCCATTGATTCAATAATAGCTCTAGTTTATTAACGATTCTATTATTTTTCATGTGGTTCAATTTATGAATGGACTTTTCTACTTTTGAAGGATCTGGAAAGGATGCTGACATTTTCACAAATAGCTTTTTAAGTCTCTCCTATACTTCTCCAGAGTTGGTTTCCTACGATACATATTTGCATATATTCACTAAGGGCAGCCAACAAAACAATAATCACAGATGGACCTTACCTTTGTGCATGTGACACTACCAAACCTCAAAAATATTTTACAACAATCACATGGTCTACAAATTGAAGCAAATGCTTCATGCTAAAAATTCAATAAAGGAGAAAAATACGTGTCATGCAAACAAAATACCAATCACATCAACAAATACCAGAAGTTACATAAGCCTAATCTCACAATGTAGCATCAAAAGAGTGCAGGAAAACTAGAATTACATGGTTCTTTGAGAAAAACATGTTAGGTATGGCCACTTGAAAATGCATCATTGTTCAAAGCATCCATGATAGGATCATGCAGTAGTCTATACTATAGGACTAAGGTATGTGTTTAAGTACCCTTGTAATACTTTAACCCTTTCTTCGTAATTTTCCTCCCTTCAAGTACTGATTTGCTTTACACTTTATTCTATCCAATATTTAAAATTTTTGTACACCTCTTAAGCTAGAAATTCACCAAAATAAGTAAAGTGTTAATCACATGATTAAGTAACATTTGGAAAAAAGATTCTATAAAATTAGAAAAATTTCAACTATCTACTTAGATTAGTGCATAGTTGTACAAGAAAAAGGAAATCTTCAGTCATCCTCATCCACAAAACCAAAGTTATTGAAATGAGAAACTAAATCTCAATTTAGATTTTTGAGCCAAGTTAAGCTAAATGCAAATTTTATACTGCGGATGTGAACTTATCCCTTTTAGATCAATAGATTATCCCTGCTTAATTAATAATAACAATTCCTTAATATCCATCACAAACAGAATTAAAAGACTGGAAATAAGAAATCACACAAAGATGCCAAGCATATAAAAGTTCAACTCTTTTTGTCACAATTTTCATCATAACAAAACTAAGAACAGTTAATACAAGTGAATTATGTAGAAGAGCTTTATAGACCATAAAATTAGATTTGACTAATGTCAATACTAGTCAATAAAATAATAAATAGCATAGAAGCAAATTAAGCATTCATATATTTTGTCCATTAACCACAAATCACACATCAGCATTTGCAACAACCTAGAGCTTTACCCTTTGTTTCTTCCTTAAGGCTAAATATGCCTGCATTTCCATTTGCAACCTAAAACACACAAACTAGGTCAAAAAAAAACCATTATTTCTATTACAGTAAGAACTAACATGAATAACTTTGTTTCAGAGACAAAATTGAGTTCAATGCCTTCACGTGCAGAGGAATGATTAGAGAAAAGAAATGGATATAATGCCTTATCCTCTCCTTAGTAGAGAGATTACCAGAAACAAATCCTCTGCAAGCATAACTTCCACATTTTGGGACCTAAAGGACATTTACAAAGATAACATTGGGTGCCATAAATCCTGAATTGGAGAGGCATGCATCAAAAAATAGGAAGAACAGACCTGAACTCCTTAAAATCCTTCTTATAACACAACATCAATACTATACATGGAATCACTTCAAGGTGGTCACTTGTACTCATGTGGCCTTTAGAACACCGTATACAATACTCTTGATAAACCTCTATCAACTTTTGCAAAGCTTTCTTTCTAATAGATATCTGTAAGATATTTGGAAGTTAAACAATCTCGAGATTAAAAACAAAATTGATAAGCATAACAAGTTAATTAAGATAAAGGAGCAGAAATGTCTGAACAATACCTTTTTATCCCTAAGCCTTTCGGTAGCTTTTGATATTAGTTCAAGTGGAAATAGTTTTAGGTTAGACCTGGCAAGATTGCAAACTACATCTACTGCCTGCATCCTCACATTGTCATCAAAATCCAACAATCAGCCTTCAAGGGTAGCTACTAATTGACCAAGGAGAAGATATTTTGAAAATTTGAAAAATTAAGGTCACTTTAGATGAAATAAGTGATTTGTTCACTAAATGACTTACCAAGAAGTTCTAATGATTCTTTCCCACAAGGATTAGAGATAAAGCAAGCTTTGGCACAACATATAACACTAACTTTAACCTCCATAGATTTGTGAAATAATCTATTCTTGAACTCTATGAAAAGATTTTGATAATTTTGTGCAATGTGGGATTCAGGCAATGAAGGAGCTTTCCAATTAACTTAATAGCTTTTATTTGAACATCAACTTGATTAGTCTACAAATTGAGATACAGTTTAACTTCTGTAAGGATAACTTATTGCAAATGCAAAGGAATGCTTGAAACTACACTTGAGAAACTGAATAAAAAAGAAAAAAAAATAATAAAAAGTTGTTGGAGGATAACCAAGAATTGCATACTATTCAAATGGTTATTGTTATAGTATTGACCATAAAAAGTTAAGAGAGTTGCCATACCAGTAATTCTTGAGTCAAGTTAGGGATGATAGGCAAAAGCATTTGAGGAGCACACTCGAAAATTTTAAACAGGATATCATGGTAGAATTCTTTGAGCTCACTCTCAATAGAATCTTTGTTTAGAGAACAAGATGTTAAAAAACCACAGACAAAGGGCTTAAGGAATTTTACACAATTTTGAATGACAGAAACAGTAAGCTAAGGAGCAGCAAAAGTTGTAACCTGTCTAAGTGAATGAAATACTTACATGCTTCCAAATCAACTAGAGATCCTAACATTTGTTAGGCCTCACTAAAGAAGAGCAATGCAAGTACAGATTGAAGCATCAATTTCAAAAGTTCAAACTGGTAAATCTAAAAGCCAAAAATTACATTCATTGACACAATTTCATATTCATTCTCTAATGTAGGTGAAAAAGATGTTCACTGCAAAGACAAATTCTATATACCTATAACTTATTTTCTTATATAATTTACTCCATCATGAATCTCTAACAATTTTAGCCTACATTACTAGGAATTTGACCTCATAGAAACTTACTAAAGAATTTCATTGTAGTAGCCAACTTCAATAATGAAATGGTATGAGCAATTTATAAAATAGAAAATTGCAACAAAAGTCATAAAGATATAGATAAGAAACTTTTTCAAATATTTACCTCCCTTTCCTTTGTAAGATTTTGTAAAATCATGTCTAAAAGTTGCTAAGAAGCCTCTTTATTTAGGAGATGTGTCATGATAGATAAAATATCATTAATTAAACTTTGTTGGTGATGTTCTCTGTCAAGAAAGGAATAAAACAATTTTACTATCCCTATCCTTTTTTTTAGAAAAAAAAAGAGTGAAAATAGAAGTAGTTTCCAAAACACTAAACAAGTTATAATGTAAAGCTCAAATTATCAGTTTGCTCGGTTAACTAATGCAAACCAAACCAAGTACAATCATAATCAACATAAGGGCAAAGATCCATAGCAAATAAAGAGCTCAAAGATTTAAGGACATTAGCTAACTAATGACAAGCATACTAAATAGAGCCATATGTAACAACATGCTACAGGTTGTCTTGAAATTCCCTTAGTTCAACACAGAGACATAACAATTGCAGGATCTAAGTGTCGAGTTTGTTGGATAAAAATATCTTAATGTCAAGGAGGATCTTTAGTACCTTACAATCTTGGTTGCAAATGGCAATATCTTGAAGTTGGTAAAACCAACATTGCTTGAGGAATAATACAGGATCCAATATGAAATATGAAGAAAAAGGAAAAAGAGGAATACCATGCCATAGAACAACCTAACAAGAAGCAAACTAGTTTTGCTTGTCTCATTTTAGATAACAATCACCAAAATACCAGAAAACTTCTAAAGAGGGGGAGAAAGCATTTCTGACCTCATAACAGAGAAAAAAACATTAAACATTTCAAGAACTAGATCACTGCACTCAATGTCCAGCATTATCATGCAATGTTTACATTGAGCAATAGTATCCAATCTTTTAATCCTTTTTGAGAAGTATGGGCTTGTGGTATCAGCAAGCACCGAGAACACACCAAGGAGAAGTTTAAATATGTCCTTCCAATTTAAGAGGACTTATGTCAATTGGATTATCAAGGGATGATAATAGAAAAGCAGAAGAAATGGATACTTATCAAACCACATGCAAAGCATAACATAACATAACATCAAGCACAAAATACCGTTACCCTTAAATATTTGTCCTCAAAAGGGGGCTTGGGTGGCAATATTCGGAATAATTCATTGATGCAGATGGCAACAAAAAGTTTGACACCTTTGTTAGTGTGCGAAAGAAGCACATGGTTAATGATGCGATCCCTAATAGGCAGGATCATATCCCTAATAGGCGAGATTGTGTTTTATTATTTCCGAATTAGTAGGCGAGATTATATCCCTAATAAATGGGATTATCTTTTATTATTTTCAAATTAGTAGGCGAGATTATATCCCTAGTAGGCGTATGTCAAGTCTATATAAGTGTATTACTTGTGACATTTGGA
>CM038605.1:4616634-4653667 GCA_021533255.1 Ceriops tagal | reverse complement strand
CAATCCTTATTCCAAATTCTTTGTTCAAAAACCCTAGGTTCTCAACAGTTAAGAATAGATATCCACAAGGGCTTCAAGCCAACTTCTAGCTTCTTTATGGCTTTTAGTTTTTGTGAAGCAACCAGTAGCAAAGGCTGTTCGATTTGTGATAAACCAGTTGTGGCTTGCTACAGATACCAAGGAACAAATTATAGTGAAGGCTTTCTCTAACACAGCTTCTAGTGTAAGTGGAACACATGCATCCATACAAAATGATTTTAAAAAGAGGACTTGATACTTCTAGATAATAGACTTCTTAGTGTCAAAAGAGATTTGTAGGCACCAGCAATTATGGTTATTTAGGGTGAGCCCTCTGTATCCATTCACAATAAGATATACGAATAAAAATTGAAAAACGCATCTAATAACAGCATATCAATTCCAACAAAAGAAAGAAAGTTCCATTACTTGCATAGAACGAAGAAATGGTTAACCAACCATTTACAGATAATTAAAGCAAATCTTTAAACAAAGGAGTGTGTGACAGAGAGTGAAATAGAGAGCGCACTTTTATCACTTGCTAAAACTTAGACACTAAAAATTGAGCAACATACCATCTCAGTTTGTAAGAAATAATTGACTCCAAGAAACAAAGTTACCACCATTTAGCCCTAATAAGCCAAACAAAGAAATATTTTAAAGAAACAAAAATATTAGCGCCATTTAGGCCTAAAAAGCCAAACAAAGAAATATTTTCAAGAAACAAAAACATTAGTAACCACTTACCGCTAGAATAGAAACTGATGGGAATGGACTAATTTAGTTTCTATTGGGACAAAGCAATCCTAGACTAATATTAACTTCTCATAAGGAATTGTCTACATCGCAAATTTCTGGTTACACACCTGTGCATACAACACCCATACACCATCCCCATGCCCACCCCCTTCCCTGCCTAAAATCCAAAAAAATAAAAAAAACAAAAAGAAAAATCCAAAACAAAATAAAATACTACAAAATAGATGCACAAAGTAGGATTAGGTGAATGAAGATGAAAAGCGAACCCAAACTAGAACTGATTCTTGGAGCATAACTTCTAGGAGCTGTTTATATCATCAAAAACAACAATAACACACAAGTATATAAGTTTCTACTCTTTTTAAGCACATGAACGGGCTAACACCATTTGAAAATGAATGCCAATGGAAATGCAAAGCTTGGTATCTCCACTTACTTGGACCGACGGCTGGATAAGTGGATTCAGTGGCAAGGGTTGTGAAAATTGTTTGGTTGGATAAGAAACTGACATAGGCGCAGGTGGTTCTGCTACAGCTAATTGTTATTGTGTTGCTCAGGGACAAATTATGCACTCCTGCACATTTCATGGCACAGTAAGTTGACCAGTTGGATGGATTAAGCCCAGATGGCTCACATTGTAACTTGGATGGTGACGAAGAGGAACAAATTTGCATGAAATCAGTACAAATCCTTAAGAAATCCATTAAATGAGGAGCAAATATTTGGAAATGGAAAGCCATCCAAGTAATACACTTATGTCCAGTTGTTTGCTGCACCACACTTACATCCAAGACATAAGTTCCATTAGCAACAAGTAAGGGGCAATCTAGTGAGTTTACATTCATTATCGATGAATTGCAAGCTGGTAATCAACATTACAATGTCATTAATTTATAAGAGAATGCTAACAAAAAACTGTAAGTTCAAGTTTAATGGATATTATCGATTCATATAGAGCTTGATAATTGTGAAATTAGCAAAAGTACAAGAAAGTGTTAACTGTAGGAACTGGCAAATTTTGGGGAGGTACACTGATAGTCAACGAAATTGCTCCCCTTAGTCAAGGGGATCACCTAATTTTGGAACAAGAATTTTTTAGATTTTGAGAAATTAGCTTGCACCATTCAAAAGGGAAACACTATTCCTAAATCAACCTGGGAAATTACATTTTATGCATATGTTAGTACATCAAACTCAAAGAACTAAAATATGCTGATTATATTGGCCGATAACAGTATTCTTGCTTTCTTTCCTTGCGACACACAATTTTTCCATTTTTGTATAACAATCTCATGAGACAAGCCGAAAGACATGTGAGTGTTCCATTAAAACATTTGCATAGGGGTCAAGGATGTACCAATAACACACATGAAAAAGGTGGCGATACGCTGGTGTCTGGTGGAAAACAGTATCAACATGGGACCCATGTAAGAATTCAATAATTGTTGGGGGCCCCAACCATGCCTCCCTTCTTATGAAGGAAAAAGGGTACCCCCAATAAAGATAAAGGGTCAAAACTAGAGTTGAGTCCCCTAATTAAAGCCCAAATGAATTAAATAGAGTATCAACAAAAAAAGGAATCTTGGCCACAACAATTCTGCAAGATAAGTGTTACGAACATATGTACTATAGCAATAAATTGCTAAACTGTGTTGCATTAATTCATGGAGGGCCCAACGCCAAAACTTGGACAAGCGCATCACTTCCTCCTTCTAATTTGATTAAGCTAATGTATGATTGCTTTAGGAAGAAAAAAAAAAGAAGACTGAATAGGGAAAGAAAAAATAAAAATAAAAATAAAAAATGGGAAAAAACATAAAGAAAGTGGAGAGTTAAGGAAGTTCAAAATTAACCTCGGAGAGGATCATTAAGAACTTGGCCAACGATAAGAGAAGAATTGTTAGAAATGGAATTAAGGGACATAAGTATCTCCCTGGTAGTCCCATACTCTCGAGCAATGGACTACAATGAGAAACAACATTGCAAGTTTTTGGTAAAAAATAGACACATAATTAATTTGCCAATGCCAAACTCTTTATGACAAAGACTTGGCTATAATTTTAAAATTGACAATGCCAAACATCATGCTAAACTAGTCACAGATTAATGGAAGCATAAATAACTATTAAGAGAGAACATTAAGAATTTTTCTAGTTAAAATGTGGTTGTGTATTTTAAATTTAATTACATCAATTAGAGTTACAATTATATAATCAAACTTAAAAAAAGAAAAAAAATGATCTTTCAAAGTTAGGTATATTATCATAAGGTGTAATATAAAGACTTGTTTTTATAATTTACTTTTTAGCAAGCATTGAAACCTTTTTTCGTGTTGCCCAAATGGAGGAAGGAAGAGGTCGATGGCTTGCTTAATCTACAAAAGAAAAATACCGGACAAGAACATAAATTTTCAAGGGAATGGACCGAGTCAATACAGAAGCTCTGACAATATGTTTGCTATCGTGGGAAATAACGTGTGCAAGCCAACCCACAAAAGCTGATATTTAAGAAGATAGTGCGAAGACTTTTCAATGTGATGAAAAATAGGCAAAGTTGTCATTGTTAGGTTTAAATAAGTTGTCAAATAAATGACATTAAATCATTGACATTACATGTAATAATCATGTTTGACCATGCTTCTAAGGATTGATTTATAGCACAACTGCCAATTCTCCCTACTTGGAATGCACATCCATGGCATCATGGGGTGAAGGTGAGTTGCCGAGATTGATCCGGTTCTAAAAAGTCAAAATAAAAGAAGATGAAAAGAAAAAAAGAAAGAATTGAAGTAATAAATGATACAGAAAAATAGAGTAAAAGAGGCACAAAAAAAAAACATTTGTTGTTTTAAATAAGCATTTCTTTTGACCACATATGTAAAGGGATGTTGAAAGAGTTCATGCTATGTGTATTACATATAAACAAACTAAGTCTAGACTTTTATCCCATGTTAATTTGTGCCTTTAGAAATTTCTCATGAATCTTGTACTGACATTTTTATGAATTTTATTTTTGAATTGCCAAGGTCCAAGAAGGGCCAAGATTGTATTTTTGTTATACTTGATAAGTTTTCAAAGATAACTTATTTCTTTGCTTTTACCAAAATGGATGATATCATACACATTAAGAATTATTTTTTAGATATGTTTACCTATATGGAGTGCTAAAGAGTATTGTGTCTTTTAAAGCATATGAATATTAGATTAAGATAGCAAGATAGTGAAAAATAAGAGAAGAACGGATGAGAGAATGAGAGGAAAAGAAAAAGAAAAAGAAAAAGAAAGAAACTGAGAGGTCAAAGGAAAAGAAAGAAAGTGAGGTCACGGAAAAAAATTCAAATGAAAAGAGTGAGGTTAAGAGAAAAGCTGGATAAAAAAGTGTGCAAAAAGGAGAAAAAAGTAAAAGGGTGATTATGTTTACTGGGAAAAATGAGGTTAAGAATGCTATGATTATAAGATAGCAACTACTTATACTTATGTTTAAGGATGTTTCTAATGACTTTAACCCCTCTTTGCCTAGTGTGGTTGTTTTATTATTGATGGACATCAAGGTGTTGGTTGAATAACACAACTTCCATGAAAAGAGAAAAGGTGTTGATAAAGTACAACAAAACAAATATTCTTAAGATCCTTTTCAAAGAATTGGTGGTCCAATGAATAGGGAAAAGACAAAGAAGATGAAAGAGGCTTTACAAGGCTTATCATAGAGATGTATGGCAAAGGGTCTGCTTTAGAAAATTCTAAGGTTATTCTAGAAGTTTCCAATGCTACACCAAGGAAAATCACTTATCTTTTTATGCAAGATGATGGACAAAACTTAGAACTTAAAGAATAAAACTTGGAGCCCATGATATAAATCCAAACTACATGACTAAGTTGAAGAGGCTCGGTCCAAATGCTAAGTTGTATTAAAGAGGGTATATTTTTTTTTGGTTGCTAGATTTTAAGTTAAGACTAAATACACATGTAAAAAGGTTTAACTTCTTCAATTTATTTGGGCTTGTAGGTTCAGCTGAGTCTTGATACATTAGTTAGAATTTTTACCTTGACTTTTATGCCTAGTTGTCATTAGTTGTAGTCTTTTTAGGATTTTTGCATCAAGGCAGATTTGTACTTTTTAATTAAAGGGATCCCCTATAATTAAGGTCTTTCTTACATAAATATGATAAGAAACACCTTTTCCTTATGGGATTATGATGTTTACATGCCAATATAAAAGGCTATAACCATGTAAAATAAGGTTCAAGAATAATATTAATATATTTTTAGCAAGCTTTGCTTAGAGTCAAAAGAAGAAGCAAAGCCAAAGGATTTAGTTGCTTTTTCTAAAGATAAAGTTAAAACCAAATCTTCTTCTAACTAAATATTCTTTTAAATATTGTGATACTAAGTGCATTAGGTGTCAAGGGCATGGATATATTGGTTCTCAATGTCCAAATAAAAAAGTTATAATGATGAGGAACTTCTTAAGTCTCATACTAAAAGGGTGGTAAATCAATGTGAGACTCTCACTTTTTATAAATCTTTCCAGATTTAACCTCGATGACTTGTTAAAGCCGATGATCTAATTTTTATCTTTCTCCTTTATATGAGAGTGGTTGTACGGATATTAATCAAATGCAAACACCTAAGAACACATGCCAATTTTTATGTGGCTTACCCACAATAAGTGAGTTATGTCCACGGTGTGATAGGATCACTCTTAAATCACACAATCCATTCTTATTATCAAGAGATACAATAATGTTGTGGAAGGATCACTCTTTAACCACTTGTGGAAGGATTACTCCTTAACCACTTATAATGATCTCGCGATTAAGGAGTTGATCTCCCGATCACTTCAGGGGTATCCCACCCTTTTTCAACAAGTTTATCAAGAGTTTATAATGAAAACTTTCCTGGAGAATGATCATTTAATGTACACAAGTTGCTAATGCAGAACACGGATCTTCTCCTTCCTTTGCTATCGGTGCTATCTCACTTGCTGCCTTGCCAGGTTGTCTCCTCTATCACTGTAAGTTGCCGGACAAAGACACATTTTCTCCTCTGTTGCAATAATAGCAGCAAGCTGCCGAACCTACTAGTATTGCTACCTGCACGTGCTGCTATCACTACCTGTGCATGCATCGTCTGTTATCACTGCTTGCACGTTCTACTGTCACTACATGCATGTGCACAGGCTATTATTATTGCTTGCACGTTCAACTATCGCTGCCTATATGTTCTACTGTCACTACCTACACGTGCACAGGCTGCTATCACTACTTACACGTTTTATTGTCGCTGCCTGCATGTTTTGTTGTTATTGTCTGCATGTGCATAGGCTTCTATCGCCACCTATACGTTCTGCCTACACGTGCATGGGCTACTGTCGTTGCTTTCACATTTTGTTGTTGTTGCTTGCACATTTTACTGTTGCTAATTGCATGTGCACGGGTTGCTATCACTGCCTACACATTCTGCCTACACGTTCTGTTGTCACTGCCTGCACGTGCACGGGCTCTTATTACTGTCTGCATGTTTCGCTGTTGCAACTTGCATGTTCTGCTATCGCTGCCTACACATACACGGGCTACTATTGCTGCTTATAAGTTGTGCTATTGCTGCCTGCATATGCATAGGCTGCTACTGCTGTTTGCACGTCCTGCTATCGCTATGATTAGGGTTGGATACCCTTAGAGTGATTAGGAAATCAACTCCTTGATTGGGAGATCGTTGTAAGTGGTTAAGGAGTAGTCCTTCCACAAGTGGTTAAGGAGTGATCCTTCCACAACCAAACTGTATCCCTTGATAATAAGAGTGGATTGTGTGATTTAAGAGGGATCCTATCACACCGTGGACGTAGCTCACACATTATGAGTGAACTATGTAAAAATTCGTATGACTATCTTGGTGAGGGTTTACTAGTGTGGGTGGCCAGCTACCTTGCTCTATTTCTTTGCTTCTTGACTGGCTACACCTTGCTTAGTAGTTGCCTCCTCTTTGCCATTCACCTTTCTTTTTCTCTAGGTTTACCGCTTACCTCTCTCTTTGGCCAACTCTCTCAATTTTCTGCAACACACACCCTTCTTACAAGACGTATAGGGGTATTTATAGAACCTTGAGATTAGGGCTACATGATTATCAATGATCATTGTTAATTCCCACATGTTGCCCTACAATCAATGGTCAAATTTGATTCCTAAAATTTAAGGTCAATGATCAATCTATACCCCTAAAATTTAGGATCACAGTCAACGTTAACTCCTCAATGGTAGGGTTAATGTGCCATAACTGGTTTCTCCCAATGACCTTATTACATCTCAACGACATTCATAATATCAAATCAACACATATAACTATGTGAGATGATATTTACAACAAATCTAACATCAGCCATCAAAGATGGGCTTAACACCTTGCCCTTTACCATAATAAACTGCTCATTGGCTAGTGCTGCCAACACTTTATAAATACAGCAAACACATTTCAAAGGCATTCATAACATCAAATTAACAAGGATAAATCTATGAGATGTTGTTGATAATAAATCCAACATCAGTCATTAAAGATGGGCTCAATAAAGTGTTTTTTGCATACTGCATCTTAGTATAATAGACAAAAAGGAATGTTTTGAAAATATAATAGTCTTTTTTCTCACAATAAATATTAACTTTTACAACCCAGTTATGATTTTAGACAGAAGGTGAATGCATGGCAAAAAGATTTTCTTTCTCGTTTATAATATAAGGCAAATAGAGTAGTGGGTTTATAATGTTGGTATTACATTTAAAATGCCTATGTGTCCCTTTTATTTTGGATGATAATTTTATTAAGGGTAACATATAATTACCCAAGGTGAGAAAAAGTAGCTTAATTGACTACATATTTATTTTCACTCGTTCCTTTTGGACAAGGGAGCGCGAAGTTGTAATCATTTAGCACTATGTAAGTATTAAAGTTCTATTATGTTGTATAAATTTAAGTAAGTGGTATAAAAGATTTGATTGTTGAATAAAAATTTATTGCACAATAGAATACAAAATCTTTTGTGTCTATGTTGCATTGTGTTAAGGATGTATTACAATTTACTAGAATGAATTAATTTGAAATCTAAACAAGTGTAGGAGATTATTAAAGAAGAAAAATGAATAATGACAAAGCAACAAGATAAGACCATGGAATCCAGGCAAACTAGAACAATGGGTGATGAAAGAGAGTTAGGAATAGAGATCATGGAGGGGTGTCAGAGGTAGGAATGAGTTTAAGTGTACGAAGGATTTTTTCCAACTTTTACCAAAATTATGTTAAGCTAAAGGTATTCAATATTGTAATGTAGGGGTTATGAAGAGAAGACGATAAGGAAGCTAAGTATCAAACATTTGTATGTGTTCACATTCTATCATATATAAGTATAGGCTAAACAAGTTGAAACCAAGGATAAGTGGTCAAGTAAGGTGCTTAGCAAGGATTTATGTGAATAAAGGAGATGGGAAGTGGAAAATAATAAAATACGTCGATGAGCACCATTATGTATTGAGTCCTAATAAAGTTAGATTTCATAGGCAACATTGGTAGATGCTGATCCAATTCAAAAGGAAGCTTGAAAATCGCAATATTGCAAGAGTAAGACCTATGAAATATGTAAGGTTGACAATTATAGAAGTTGGTGGCTTCGAAACATGTTGTGCTTGTCAAAGGATTGTGTGAATTACATTGATAAGTATAAGAGATTAAAGTTGTAGAATAGTGATGTGCAAGCAATGTAAAGTTTGTTTATCATAATGCAGTAGTAGAGGCGTAATTTTTTCCTCTTAGTAGATAACACCAATTATGGAACACTGAGAAAATGTCTTTTGGTCTAATGGCATAAGTAGGGCAGCTTTCCAAGAGTTAGGAGATATTGTGTCATTCCGATAATAAATACTTGGTAAACAAATATAACATGCCATTTGTGCCATTTATAGGTATCAACTATCATGGACAGTCAATTTTGCTTGGTTGTAATCTAGTAGGTGGAAAGGAAATGCAGAACTATATGTGGGTATTTAGAGCATGGTTGGTTCTCCAAAAAGAAATAAAACATGGTTATAGTGCATGAATGAGCAAAGATCCAAAGTCATTGTGACTAATTAATGTGAAAATATAAGATTTACCATTGAGGTTATTTTTTAAAACAACATTCAGTACCAATAGTGTATGTAACAAAAAGTTTCCTAATAAATTGAGTAAGTGTTTGTGTTATGATGAGTTGAGGGAAGTCTTTTATGTCTATATGAGGCTGATTTAAATGTAGAATTTCAAGAGAGATAGGAAGCTATGTTTCTTGTTTGTTTTTTTTGAACATCGTGTTTTATTGTTGTAAGTGTGAAACTATACAAATGCACTAGATCATAAAATTAAGTCTGTTATGCCAACGAAAAACACAAAAAACTTATAGAGGAGATATCGTTATAAGTTAAGTAAATAAGCTCTTTAGATCTATGCTACAAAAGTAGTATGACAATTCCTCCTTTGTTTGGCCAAAGTATTTGCAAAATAATTGCATTCTCAAGGTAGGAAGACAAGAAACACTTGGTTTCTTTCTATATTATTAATATGGTTGAATATAGACACGATCTTCCAAGGTTTTCCTTCCTTATTATTTATCCATGTCACCTTTCTTTGAGAATCGCTCTCAATGATCAATGGAGCTCCACACTTTTTCCTTTGCTGCCAAAGATCGATTGCTTCTCTAATAGCAAGAAGCCTTGCCTCGTTAATACTAAAAGCCTCAATTGCTTGAAAAACATACAAATTACTTTCTCATCATCACCACTTAGCATACCTTCTATACTTTCCAGCCTGCATTCGACCATCCACATTGCGTTTATGTTGAACTTATATGTGCCCTATAGGGTAACCATTTAAGTTCCCATGGTTGTTTCTTTTCCTTCTTAATAGGTTGAAAACATTAAAGGTTCATTATGAAGTTGTCAAATGTGAAACTGCTTTATGACCACTTCGCTTTTGACCACCATTATAACCTAACACGAATCAAATAACATGTATTGTCAACTTGAAAGGACTTACCTACAAACACATGATTGTTCCTTATTAACCAAATGGACCACTTGATGGCGTAAAACTCTGTCAACTATATCTCTTTAATTGAACATCCTAGATCCAAACTACATCATGCCTCCCATGCATCTTTAATTGATCTTTGAACCACTCATAACACACCCCACTAGTTTAAACACATACACCAAACTACCTAAGTGTGGTGGTAGTGAAAAGACAAACAAGTGACTAACTCCTACACCTTAATGCATATTGGCCTTTTGTAGCCAAAGATGAGACTCAAAGGCAATTTAAGAAAGCGTATAAAAACAAAATCTTGTCATTGGTACAAAAGTAGGTAGTAGTTGACATACTTTATTTTGAGATTTAGAAAGTTTTTTATTGTGGATTCAATGTAATTTAAGATGTTAATCAATATGTTGAGCCCATCTTTAATAGTTAATGTTGGATTTGTTGTCAATACCATCTCATATGGTTATATATGTTGATTTGAAGTTATGAATGTCATTGAGATGCAAAGAGGTCATTGGGAAAAACCATTGATGATAGGTCAACCATGATGTTGAGGAGTCAATATTGACTGTGACCCTGAATTTTAGGGGTCAAGATTGACTGTTGACCTTAAATTTTAGGAAGTCAACGTTGACCATTGACCCTAAATTTTATGACTTAAATTTGGTCGTTGATTGTAAAGCAACCTTTGGGAATTAATGATGATCGTGTAGCCTTAATTTCAAGGCTCTATGAAAACCCCTATGTTCTTGCAAGAAGCGGGTGTGCTAAAGAAAATTGAGAAAGCTGGCCAAAGAGAGGTGAACGACAAACCTAAAGCCAAAAGGAGATGTGAATGACGAGAGAGGAGATAGCCACCGCACCAGCAAGCCCTCGTAAAGGTGACAACAACAGTTGACCACCACACCAACACATCCAAGAGGCTTTCTAGCAGACCAGTAGCAGCAGACGTCCCTGCAGGTCCAAGAAGGTATACTAGCACCAGCAGCACATCCCTACACATCCAGGAGGGTATACTAATAGTAGCAACACGTGCCAGCACGTCCAGGAGGCTTCCTAGTAGCAACAGAATGTCTAAAAGGCTTCCCTACACTAGCAGCATGTCCAGGACGCTTTCTAGTAGCAACAGCACGTTCAGGAGAATTCCTAGCAGTAGCAACACGTTCAAAAGGCTTCCATGCACCAGTAGCATGTCCAGGAGGATATGCCCACACCAACAAACACCACCAAAACAGTAGCCGCACTAGCAAACCCTTACCATGGCAACAACCAACACTAAGAAATCCTCACCAAGGCAGCAGTCGCACCAACAAACCCTCACCAAGGTAGTAGCCGCACCAACAAACCAACAAAGTAGCCTAGGAAGACAAACTAGAAGGAGGCAGCAACAACTTGTGAGTCTAGTAGAAGGTGGAGCAGCAGCACAAAGGTCTTGCACATAGTAACCAATATGCAGCAGCAGGTGGTGCACTAGCAGATAGCAGCAATGACATGAAAAAATAGCTACAATGCGTGTAGAAAATAGCAGCGGTGCAAGAAGATTGCTGAGTGCGCAGGGATAGCAGTGGCAGCTCGAGCAAACAGCAGCAGTGTGGCGAGTACACAACAGGAGTGGCCCAAGTAAATATCAATAGCATGTGTGGATAGTAGCTGCAATGCGTGTGAATAATAGTAACGCGTGCAGATAGAAGTAGCAGCGGGTATGGACAACAAGAGTAGCATGCACAAATAGCAAGAATAGTGCGTGCGAGCCACAATGTGTGCAGATAGTAGGAGTAGCATATGCCGAATGCGTGTAGACAGTAGTAGTTGTGCTTGTGAAATGCGTGCAGCAGCATTAGCAACGTGCACAAACAACATTAGCAACGCACACGGACAGCAGTAGTAGCACACGCGAACAGCATTAATAGTGTGCATACACAACAGTGGCACCCTGTGAAGACAACAGGAGTAGCGCACACGAATAGCAACAACAGCTCGTACAAATAGCATTAGCAACACACACGAATAACATTAACAATGCGTGTGGACAGCAGCAGTAGTGCATGCGGATAGCATTAGCAGCGCGGATAGACAGTAGTGGCACCCCACACGAACAATAGGAGCAATGCACACAAACAGCATCAGTAGCGCATGCGAAAAGCATTAGCTTCGCATGTAGCACTGGCAGTAGGTAAGACAACACCGGCAACAAAGGAAGGAGAAGATCCATATTTTGCTCTAGCAGTCTGTACACCTTAAGTGATTGTTTTCTAGGAAAGGTTTCACTATAAACTCTTGATAAATTGGCTAAATAAGGGTAAGATACCCTTGGAGTGATCGGGAGATCATTGTATGTGGTTAAGGAGTGATCCTTCCATAACCAAATTGTATCCCTTGATAACAAGAATGGATTGTGTGATTTAAGAGTGATCCTATCTCACTGTAGACGTAGCTCACACATTATGGCTGAGCCACGTAAAAATTGTCATGTGTGCTCGGGTGCTTACACATTAATTTATATTCGTACGGTTGCACTCACATAAAGAAGAAAAATAAAAAATTGGATCATCGACTCTAACAAGTCGCAGATGTTAAATCTGGATCGATTTTTAAAAAGAGTATGTCTCACACTGATTCACCCCCTCTTTCACTATAAGACCTAAAAGTTCCTCATCAAGTGGTATTAGAGCTTGGTTCCTTTGTTAATCCAACTTTTTTGCTTTGAAGTGAAGTTATGCATTGTTGTGTGAGTTTTTATTTCTACTGCTACTTGAGATCATGAATAGTATGAATAGTGTCAACAGCAAGGGCATCCCTATGTTTGATGGACAGAATTATCAATTATGAAAGAGTATAATGTTCCCATATTTGATGTCCCTTAGTCTTAAAATGTTTAAATTTGTTATTAGTGTCTTTATCCTTGTTGCTGAAGGTGATCCTATGATGCTGGCTGATAAGAACTTGGAGTGTGATGGAAAGGTGAGAAATGCCTTATATGCCTCCTTGTCCGATAAAGAATTCACCAAGGTGATGGGGTGCAACACAACCAAGCAAATCTGGGACAAATTGAAGAATATCTATGAAGGAGATAAAATTGTAAAGGAAGCCAAGCTACAAACTTGAAAGAGCAGATTCAAAGACATAAAGATGCAAAATGATGAGACTGTGGATGCGTTCTTCATAAGAGTCAATGAAATTTTGTGCTCCATCAAAGGTTATAGAGTGGAGATCCACAATGCTACTTTAGTAAGGAAAATACTTAGAACCTTGTTGGAAGCTTACAACACCAAAATCTCTTCCATAGAAGATAGAGATCTGGATAGGTTGCCTTTAGATGACCTACACAGCATATTGGTGGCTTATGAAATGAGAATAGCCCCAATAAAGAAAGAAAAGAAGTTTAAGGTGGAGAAGGAGCTGACTTTCAAGGCAATGAGGAAATTAAACATTAAAGACCAAAAAAAGGAGTCCGACAGCAGTTTTGAAGAAGAGGATGGTGATACTAAACTGGATAAAGTCATGACATACATCATCAGAAACTTGAGAAAAGGAAAAGGGAAATACAAGGGAAAATTACCCTTGAAGTGGCTATGGAGCAAATTAGGCACTTTGTTGTGGACTACCCATAGAGAAGAGAAGCAAATAGTAAGGATGATGATGAGTCGGTCCTATGGAGGAAGACAAAACAATCCAGCTACTCCAAAGCTGGAAATTCAAGTGCCAAGGGGGAAAAAAAAGTTCTTTATATCCAAAAGAAGAAATTTCCTAAGCAAGCTGGAGGAAGAAGATTCTAAAGAAGAAAGTGATGATGATTTCGATGATGAGGTTGCAAAGGATGTGTTGGTCGCTCAAGTAGATGATAATCAAGAATCTTCTAGTGATGAGAAATCAATAGAAGAGGAAGAGGATGAGTTGTTGGATCAACTTGAAAATGAGTTGAGAGCTTCTTTGCATAAAAACAACAAGCTAGAAAAAGTGGTAATTCATCTCTCAAGAAACTGTGTGAAAATTCTTCTACTGATGAATCTAATCTTTAGCTGAAGGTAAAGGAGTATGAAGTAAAAGAGAATGAATGCTTGAAGAGAATTGAGGAGTTGAGCATACTTGAGGCAAAGCAAGGCAAGATACACGAAGACCTTAGTGCTAAGGTGATTGCACAAGAGTAAGAGATGCTGAATTTGCAAGCTAAACTTCAAAAGGTTGAGTCCGGCTAAAGGAGCATGAAGAAAGCTTTATGGAGGTCATGTAAGTGAAAGAAGAGTCATCATTAACAAATGCCATCAAAAAGGATTTTACCAGAAAGTTGGATGAGTGTCTAAGCAATGAAAGACCTCATTCAATGGGGAAGAAAAGACTTGGCTACATTGAAAAGCCAAATGAAAAGGTAGAAGAAAAGAAGAAAATTGTGTTTATGCCCAAAAGCAAGTACAATGATGTGATAAAGAAGTGAGACCAATTCAAGTTAAAATGGGCTAGGAAAAATATGGTGAAGACTCTCATCCAAAAGAGATAAGCTATTAAAGATCATGAGAAGGTTGCCACACCAGTTGCTAAAGAAAGAAGACATAAACTTGGTAAAAGAAGTAAATCCAAGTTTGTAAGTTTTTGCTAGAGCTATGGTAAGTATAGGCATAAGGCTAATGCTTGTTGGTATACTCGACCTATAATAAAGAAAAGTGTGAGGCAAGAGTCTAAGGGAAGACTTTATAAAGAAAGGAGGCAGTCTCAGGTGGAAAGAAGTCATATTCTATTAAGAAACAGGTTTAATGTACTGGGAGAGGTTTGTGAAAGATGTGAAACGTTGGACACACTGTTGAGGATTGCTTGACATTGCTGCTTGGTTAAGGAATGCAAAGGAAAACACCTACACATGTTCCCACATTCGGCTAAAGAAGAAAAAGAGGAAGAGAAACGACTATGATTGTGGAAGTAGCCTAAAAGCTTCCAAGAAAGAAAAGTCATGGATCCTATATAGTATCTGCTATTCACATATGACAGAAGACTTCAAAATGTTTAAGGAAGTAGTAAAATATGATGGAGGATTAGTCATATTTGGCAATGATGGTGCCTTAAAGATTAAAGGTATTGGTACTGCTGAAATTGGTACAGAAAAGTTAAAATCAAAGAAAGTGTTTTATATTGCTTTATGTTGAAGGGTTAAAACACAATCTCATTAATGTTAACCAGCCTTATGATGATGGACATGAACTTACTTTCAACAAGAGTGGCTGTACAGTAAAGAGACTATGAGATGTTGCTATCCTTATTAAGGGTGAAAGAATAAAAGGAAACTTATATCAAGTTTCTAGAAGGAAGAATACATGCTATATGAACACCAAAGATAAGAATTTGTTGTGGCATAAGAAACTAAGACATCTTGGACAAAAGAGGATGAACTTAAGTATTCAGCCAACCCCTAGAGGCTAATATATTCTTTAACCCCTCTCCCCTTCCCTCTTCTATTATTCTTTAGATTTATTGTCAAAGGAGAAGATATTTTGCATAAATCTAAAGAAGGTGTATACTTATAAAAAGGGGGAGTATCTTGATGGATAAAGGGGGAGAACTTGTTAAGGAGGAGTAGCAAAAGATATGCATGTTTCAGGGGGAGCTGTAAATAACAATGCAGGGGGGGCAGTAAATATTAACAATTGTTATATGTGCATTGTGCATTATTGGATTTAATGTGTTGCTAACAAATCCAAAAGGGGAGATTATTGAGCCCATCTTTGATGGTTAATGTTGGGTTTGTTGTCAAACACCATTTCACACAGTTATATATGTTAATTTAAGGTTATAAATGTCATTGAGATACAAAGAGGTCATTAGAAAAAATTAGTGAGGACACGTTAACCCTGATGTTAAGGAGTCAATGTTGACCGTGACCCTAAATTTTATGGGTTAAGATTGACCGTTGACCATTGACCTTAAATTTTAGGAAGTCAATGTTGACCATTAACCCTAAATTTTAGGACTTAAATATGGCCGTGGATTATAGGGCAACCTTTGGGAATCAATGATGGCTATTGATGATCATGTAGCCTTAATCTTAAGACTCTATAAACACCCATATGCTTTTTGAAAAAGGGTGTGTGCTGTAGTAAATTGAGAAAGCCAACCAAAGAGAGGTGAATGGCAAACCTAAAGCCAAAAGGAGAGGTAAACAGTAAGAGAGGAAACAACAACCGCACTAGCAAGCCCTCATAAAGGTGACAACAACAGCCAACCACTACACCAGCAAATCTAGAAGGCTTTCCAACAGACCGGTAGCAACAGACGTCCTTGCAGGTCTAGAAGGGTATACCAGCACCAGTAGCACATCCCTGTACGTCCAGGAAGGTATACCAGCAGTAGTAGCACATCCAAGAAATTCCTTACATGAGCAACACATCCAAGAGGATATACCCATACTAGCAAACATTACCAAGACAACAACTACACTAGCAAACCCTTACCAAAGCAGCAGCTAGCGAGAGCAAATCCTCACCAAGGCAAAAGTCGCACTAGCAAACCCTTACCAAGGCAATAGCCACACTAGTAAACCAACAAAGTAGCCAAGGAAGACAAACCAGAAGGAGGCAGCAGTAGCCTATGAGTCTAGCAAAAGGTGGAGCAATAGCATAAGGGTCTTACATTAGCGACCAACATGTAGTAGTAGGTGGTGCACCAACAGACAACAGCAGTGACATGAGAAAATAGCTATAGCATGCAAAGAGAGTAGCAGCGATGCAAAAAGACAGCTGCAATGTATAGGAATAGCAATAGTGGCACGAGCAGACAATAGCAGCGTGGGTTGATAGTAGCAGTGGGGCGAGTAGACAACAGCAGCGCGGGTGGATAGTAGCAGCGGCACGAGTAAACAGCAGCAGTGCCCTTAGATAGTAGGAACACCTTGTGTGGATAGTGGTAGTAGTGCGTGTGGACAGCAACAATGCGTGCAAACAGAAGCAGTAGCATGTGGGGATAGCAGGAACAGCATGTGCAATAAGCAGTTGTAGTGCCTGTGGACAGCAGAAGCAGCATGTGTGGAGTGTGTGGAGACAACAGTAGCTGTGCTTGTGAATAGTAAGAGCAGTGCATGCAAAATGCATGCAGATGGCAGCAGCAGCACGTGTGGATAGCATTAGCAGCGTGCGTGGACAACATTAGCAGCATGTAGATAGCAGTAGCAACGCGTGTAGATAGCATTAGCAGCACACACAGATAGCAACAACACCACGTGTGAACAATAGGAGCAGCACACATGAACAACAGTGGTAGCACATGCGGACAGCATTAGCAATGCACGTGGATAGCAATAGCAACATGTATGGACAACATTAGCATCACGTGCAGCACTTGCAGTGGGTAAGACAACACTAGCAGCGAAGGAAGGAGAAGATCCATATTCTGCTTTTGTAGTATGTACACATTGAGTGATCATTTTCTAGGAAAGGTTTCATTATAAACTCTTGATAAAATAGCTGAATAAGGGTGGGATACCTTTGGAGTGATCGGGGGATTAACTTCTTGATCGAGAGATCATTGTAAGTTGTTAAGGAGTGATCCTTCCATAACCAAATTGTATCCCTTGATAACAAGAGTGGATTGTGTGATTTAGGAGTGATCCTATCACACAGCGGACATGGCTCATACATTGTGAGTGAATCACGTAAAAATTGTCGTGTGTGCTTAGGTACTTGCACATTAATTTATATTTGTATAGTCGCACTCACATAAAGAAAAAAAATAAAAAATTGGATCATTGACTCTAACAAGTCACAAAGGTTAAATCTGGATCGATTTGAAAAAAGTGTATATCTCACACTAATTCACCCCCCTACTCAGTCTGAGACCTAAAACAGTTCTCATCATATAATGTAAGCTGGGTAAGAGAAACATAATTCTTTTCAAGTTGTTTATGATATGTGTTTTTGCGTTCGACTTAGTCATGAGCTAACTTACAAGAAAATCCTTTTTTCCTTTATAGAAGTTCTTTCCCTTTTTAAATCCTATGGTTGGTGCTAAAAAAATTTGTTCCTCAACAAGCTCTCTATCAATAATTCTTAAAAAAAATTATGACTCCATCCTATTCATTATAATGTCTTTTAAATAATTTGAATACATAAAGTTTTTAAAAACTAAAATAGAATATAAATATGCTAACTTATTCTTTTATTAAAAATAGACTACTAAAAATAATAAACTTCATAAATAAATAACTATTATAGAAACAAACCAATTAATTAATAACTTCTTAGCTAATTGCCACATCAACACTTAAATAATCTCTTTATATACTTCCTTTTTATGAAGTACTCCCCCATGGACAAAGAGCATGTCCTTAAGCTCAAATTCAAGATAAATCTTCTTAAATTCTTTAAAAAACTCCTAAGAAGTCTCCTCTATTGGTAGTCCCTTCTATTGCACTAATAACTCCCATTTTCCTTTATAGAGACTAGCTTGTAAAATTGCTTTAAGAACTAGTCTTAATTTGTTATCCAATAATTATGGAAAAGGGACCGAAGTTATTGGTGGAGTTTCCTTGTGCTCTTTTGGTAAAGATACATGCATCACATTATGGATTTTACTTCCTTGTAGTAAAGCCAAATGATAAACTACCTCACCAATTTGTTACACTACTTAGAATGGTTTGAAATACTTAGGTGCTAGTTTCTGAGAATCCTTTTGAAGCATTGATAACTCCTTATAAGGCTGTAATTTCAGCCACACCTATGAACCACCTTAAAAGTGATCTCACGATAGTGAAGGTCATGTGTTTGCTTTAATCTTGCTTGTGCTTGGATTAATCACCCCTTTAATTTAACCAATAATTCATCTTGCTTCAAAAGGGCTTGATCTAACATATTTAACTTCACGACACCATGATCATAAGACAACAAACATAAGGGGTCATGACCATACACCACACAAAATGTTGTAACTTGTAAAGAGAAATGAAAAGATGTGTTATAATAAAATTTAGCCCAAGGAATCCATTTCATCCAACTCTATGGTTTATCCCCCATAAAACATTACAAGGATATCGTAGTAGTCCTATTCTCACCTTTATCTGACCATTTGATTGAGGATGACATGTAGATGAATAAGTCAAATCCGTCCTATATAACTTAAACAACTCCCATGAAAACATAGTTATGAAAACGTTGGTCTGTCATTCACAAATGACTCTATAAGGCCATACAATTTGAAAATCCTCTCAAAAGACACATGAGCCACAGAAATAGTAATGTAAGGATGTGCAATGTGTGTAAAATAAGTTAATTAAGATAAAGAAGCAGAAATGTTTGAATAATACCTTCTTATCCCTAAGCCTTTCGGTTGCTTTTGATATCAGTTCAAGTGGAAACAATTTCAGGTTAGACCTGGCAAGATTGCAAACTACATCTACTGCCTGGATCCTCACTTTGTCATCAAAATCCAACAATTGGCCTTCAAGGGTAGTTGTTAATTAACAAAGGAGAAGATATTTTGAAAATTTGAAAAATTAAGGTCACTCTAGATGAAATAAGTGATTTGTTCACTAAATGATTTACCAAGAAGTTCCAATGATTCTTTCCCACAGGGATTAGAGATAAAGCAAGCTTTGGCACAACATATAACACTAACTCTAACCTCCATAGATTTTTCAAAGAATCTATTCTTGAACTCTATGAAAAGATTTTGATAATTTTGTACAATGTGGGATTCAAGCAGTGCAAGGAGCTTTCCAATTAACTTAACAGCTTTTATTCGAACATCAACCTGATCAATCTACAAATTGAGATACAATTCAACTTCTGTAAGGATAACTTACTGCAAGTGCAAAGGAATGCTTGAAACTACACTTGAGAAACTGAATAAAAAAGAAAAAAAAATACTAAAAAGTTGTAGGAGGATAGCCAAGAATTGCATACTATTCAAATGGTTATTGTGATAGTATTGACCATAAAAAGTTAAGAGAGCTGCCATACCAGTAATTCTTGAGTCAAGTTAGGGATGATAGCCAGAAGCATCTAAGGAGCACACTCAAAAATTTTAAACAGGATTCATGGTAGAATTCTTTGAGCTCACTCTCAATAGAATCTTTGTTTGGAGAACAAGATGTTAAAAAACCACAGACAAAGGGCACAAGGAATTTTGCACAATTTTGAATGACAGAAATAGTATGCTAAGGAGTAGCAAAAGTTGCTACTTGTCTAGAAAAGCAAGAAAATGAGGTAAGTTGGAATTCTCAGAAGGATGTACTATAGCAATTGCATGAGGAGAAAAAAAAAATTAGAAAATCAAACCAGATAGAGTTCCATACCACCAACAAAAATGTTAAATTAATGATAAGTGAATGAAATACTTACATGCTTCCAAATCAACTAGAGATCCTGACATTTGTCAGGCCTCACCAAAGAGGAGCAATGCAAGGACAGACTGAAGCATCAATTCTAAAAGTTCAAACTAGTAAATCTAAAAGCCAAAAATTACATTCATCGACACAATTTCATATTCATTCTCTAATGTAGGTGAAAAAGATGTTCACTGCAAAGACAAATCCTATATACCTATAATTTATTTTCCTACATGATTTACTACATCATGAATCTCTAACAATTTTAGCCTAGATTACTAAGAATTTGACCTCATCGAAACTTACTAAAGAATTTCATTGTAGTTGCCAACTTCAATAATGAAATGGTATGAGCAATTTGTAAAATAGAAAATTGCAACAAAAGTCAAAAAGATATAGATAAGAAACTTTTTCAAACATTTACTTCCCCTTCCTTTGCAAGATTTTGTAAAATCATATCTAAAAGTTGTTGAGAAGCCTCTTCGTTTAGGAGATGCGTCATGATAGATAAAATATCATTAATTATACTTTGTTGGTGATGTTCTCTGTCAAGAAACAAATAAAACAATTTTACTATCCCTATCAATTTTTTAGAAAAAAGAAAGAGTGAAAACACAGAAGCAGTCTGCAAAACACTAAACAAGTTATAATGTAAAGCTCAAATTATCAGTTTGCTCGGTTAACTAATGCAAACCAAACCAAGTACAATCATAATCAACATAAGGGCAAAGATCCATAGCAAATAAAGAGCTCAAAGATTTAAGGACATTAGCTAACTAATGACAAGCATACTAAATAGAGCCATATGTAACAACATGCTACAGGTTGTCTTGAAATTCCCTTAGTTCAACACAGAGACATAACAATTGCAGGATCTAAGTGTCGAGTTTGTTGGATAAAAATATCTTAATGTCAAGGAGGATCTTTAGTACCTTACAATCTTGGTTGCAAATGGCAATATCTTGAAGTTGGTAAAACCAACCTTGCTTGAGGAATAATACAGGATCCAATATGAAACAGGAAAAAAAAAGGAAAAAGAGGAATACCATGCCATAGAACAACCTAACAAGAAGCAAACTAGTTTTGCTTGTCTCATTTTAGATAACAATCACCAAAAGCACCAGAAAACTTCTAAAGAGGGGGAGAAAGCATTTCCGACCTCACAACAAACATTGAACATTTCAAGAACCAGATCATTGCACTCAATGTCTAGCATTATCACGCAATGTTTACATTGAGCAATAGTATCCAATATTTTAATCCTTTTTGAGAAGTATGGGCTTGTGGTATCAGCAGGCACCAAGAACACACCAAGGAGAAGTTTAAATATGTCCTTCCAATTTAAGAGGACTTATGTCAGTTGGATTATCAAGGGATGATAATAGAAAAGCAGAAGAAATGGATACTCATCAAACCACATGCAAAGCATAACATAACATAACATCAAGCACAAAATACCATTACCCTCAGATATTTGTCCTCAAAGGGTGGCTCGGGTGCCAATATCTGGAATAATTCACTGATGCAGATGGCAACCAAAAGTTTGACACCTTTGTCAGTGTGCCAAAGAAGCACATGGCTAAGAATAGATATCCACAAGGGCTTCAAGCCAACTTCTAGTTTCTTTGTGGCTTCTAGTTTTTGTGAAGCAACCAGTAGCAAAGGCTGTTCAATTTGTGATAAAGCAGTTGCAGCTTGCTGTAGATACAAAGGAACAAATTATAGTGAAGACTTTTTCTAACAGAGCTTCCAATGTAAGTGGAATACATGCATCCATACAAAATGCTTTTAAAAAGAGGACTTGATACTTCTAGATAACAGACTCCTTAGTGTCAAAAGAGATTTGCAAGCACAAACAATTATGGTTATTTAGGGTGAGCCCTCTGTATCCATTCACAATAAGATATACGAATAAAAATTGAAAAACACATCTAATAACAGCATATCAATTCCAACAAAAGAAAAGAAAGTTCCATTACTTGCACAGAACAAAGAAATGATTAACCAACCAGTTATAGATAATTAAAGCAAATCTTTAAACATAGGAGTGTATGACAGAGAGTGAAATAGAGAGCGTGCTTTTATCACCTGTTTGCTAAAACTTACACACTGAAAATTAAGCAACATACCATCTCAGTCTGCAAGAAATAATTGACTCCAAGAAACAAAGTCAGCACCATTTAGCCCCAATAAGCCAAACAAAGAAATATTTTAAAGAAACAAAAACATCAGTGCCATTTAGCCCCAAAAAGCCAAACAAAGAAATATTTTCAAGAAACAAAAACGTTAGCAACCCACTTACCGCTATTGGGACAAAGCAATCCTGGACTAATATTAACTGCTCACAAGGAATTGTCTACATCGCAAATTTCCGGTTACACTCCTGTGCATACAACACCCAAACACCATCCCCATGCCTACCCCCTTCCCCGCCTAAAATCCAAAAAAATAAAAAAATAAAAAAAGAAAAATCCAAAACAAAATAAAATACTACAAAATAGATGCACAAAGCAGGATTAGGTCAATGAAGATGAAAAGTGAGCCCCAACTAGAACTGATTCTTGGAGCATAACTTCCAGGAGCTGTTTATATCATCAAAAACAACAATAACACACATATGAGTTTCTACTCTTTTCAAGCACATGAATGGGCTAACACCATTTGAAAATGAATGCCAATGAAAATGCAAAGCTTGGTAACCTAGATGGTGACTAGTTGGACGGATTAAGCCCAAATGGCTCACATTGTAACCTGGATGGTGACGAAGAGGAACAATTTTGCATGAAATCAGCACAAATCCTTAAGAAATCCATTAAACGAGGAGCAAATATTTGGACATGGAAAGCCATCCAAGTAATACACTTATGTCCAGTTGTTTGCTGCATCACGCTTGCATCCAAGACATAAGTTCCATTAGCAATAAGTAAGGAGTAATCTGGTGAGTCTACATTCGTTACTAATGAATTGCAAGCTGGCAATCAACATTACAATGTCATTAATTTATAAGAGAATGTTAACAAAAAACTATAAGGTCAAGTTTAATGGATATCACCGATTTACATAGAGCTTGATACTTGTGAAATTAGCAAAAGTACAAGAAAGTGTTAATTGCAGGAATTGACAAATTTTGGGGAGGTACATTGATAGTCAACGAAATTGCTCCCCTTAGTTGAGGGGATCACCTAATTTTGTAACAAGAATTTTTTAGATTTTGAGAAATCCGCTTGCACCATTCAAAAGGGAAACACTATTCGTGAATCAACCTGGGAAATTACATTTTATGCATATATTAGTACATCAAACTCAAAGAACTGAAATATGCTGATTATATTAGCCGATAACAGTATTCTTGCTTTCTTTCCTTGTGACACACATGAAAAAGGTGGCGATACGCTGGTGTCTGGTGGAAAGCGGGTATTAACATGGGACCCATGTAAGAATTCAATAGTTGTTGGGGGCATGGTCCCCAACCATGGCTCCCTTCTTGTGAAGGAAAAAAGGGTACCCCAATAAAGACAAAGGGTCAAAACCAGAGTTGAGTCCCCTAATTAAAGCCCGAACGAATTAAGCAGAGTATCAACAAAAAATGGAATCTTGGCCGCAACAATTCTACAAGACAAGCGTTACAAACATCTGTATTATAGCAATAAATTGCTAAACTACGTTGCATCAATTCATGGAGGGCCCAGCACCAAAAATTGGACAGGCGCATCACTTCCACCTTTTAATTTGATTAAGCCAATGTAAGATTGCTTTAGGAAGAAGAAAAAAAAAAGACTGAACAAGGAGAGAAAAAATAAAAATAAAAATAAAAAAATGGGAAAAAACATAAAGAAAGTGGAGAGTTAAGGAAGTTCAAAATTAACCTCGGAGAGGAAGATCAAGAACTTGGCCGACGAGAAGAGAAGAATCGTTAGAAATGGAATTAAGGGACATAAGTATCTCCCTGGTAGTCCCATACTCTCGAGCAATGGACTGCAACGAGAAACGACATTGCAAGTTTCTGGTGAACAATGAAATCAGTAGCGACCAAATAAGCAACAAGAAACCAAGCACGAACAAGAAAGACATTCAACAGAAGAAAGAAAAAAGAAAGAAAAAGTTGGTTCATGCAATGCGACGGGAAGAACGATGATGAGCGTACTCGGAGGAATTTGACGAGACTGTTCTTGTTGCGGCAATTGAGGCAGCCAAGATGAAGGCTGATTTTGGAAACAAGTTGTTGCGGTGACTCATCATTGGCTGACTCAGCGGGTGGAGACAAGAAAAAGCCTACACAAACCCTAGGCCTAGTTTTGCAAGGGAGGGAGCGTGGAAAGGGAAGTGAGGAGGAGCGGTTTCTTTTTCAATTTGAATTGTTTTTGATTTTTGATTTTTGTTAAGTGTACGTTGCTTTTGAAACGTCATACACTCTCAAGTGCTACTTCATTTTGCAAATCCAAGCGAGAAAGGCGCGGTCCATAGGCTGTGGTTGTTATTTTACCCTTTGCGCTCAGAGTGTGTATTCAGCACTCATTGTTTGGTGAGTCTTGGATGTGTTATTTTACTCTTTTACCCTTACCAATCTAGAAACGACGCCATGATAGCCAAGGATGCAGGGAGCTTGCAATTGGATGGCTTTGCACTCCAAATGCAGAAGGATTCGAAGGCAGTCAATTATTAGTTTACTTTATTACCCTCACATGTTCAGCATTTCTCTCGGAGTTTTATGCAATTTTTGCTTTTACCTTTTTACCCTTATTCTCACTGTCTTACCTGTATGGTGGTGTTTTTTAGAATTTCGTGTGTTAAAGCCTAGCAACGTATGAATGACAATTAATTTTCAATGTCAAACTCTTTATGACAAAGACTTGGCTATAATTTTTACATAGACAATGCAAAAAGTCATGTTAAACTAATCATAGATTAATGGTAGCACAAATAACAATTGAGAGAGAATATTAAGAATTGTTCTAGTTAAAATGTAAATGTATGTTTTAAATTTAATTACATCAATTACAGTTACAATTATATAATCAAACTTAAAAAAAAAAAAATCTTTCAAAGTTAAGTAAATTATCATAAGGTATAATATAGATACTTGTTTTTATAATTTATTTTTTGACAAGCATTGAAACCTTTTTCAATGTTGCCCAAATGGAGGAAGGAAGAAGTCAATGGCTTGCCTGACCTACAAAAGAAAAATACCGAACAAGAACATGAATTTTCAAGGGAATGGACCAAGTCAATACACAAGCTTCGACAATGTGTTTGCTATTGTGGGAAATAACGTGTGCAAGCTGACCCACGAAAGTTGATATCTAAGAAGAGAGTGGGAAAAATTTTCAACGTGATGAAAAATAGGCAAAGTTGTCATTGTTAGGTTCCAATCAGATGTCAAATACATGACATTAAATCATTGACATTACATGCAAGAATCACATTTGACCATGCTTCTAAGGATTGATTTATAACACAACTACCAATTCTCCCTACTTGGAATGCACATCCATGGCATCACAGGGTGAAGGTGAGTTGCCGAGATAGATCCAGTTTTGAAAAGTCAAAACAAAAGAAGATGAAAAGAAAAAAGAAAGAATTGAAGTAATAAATGACACAGAAAAAGAAAGTAAAAGTGGTACCAAAAAAAAAAACTTTTGCTGTTTTAAAAAAGCATTTCTTGTGACCACATATGTAAAAGGATGTTGAAAGAATTTGTGTCATGTGTATTACATATAAACAAGCTAAGTCTAAACTTTTACCCTATACTAAGTTTGTGCCTTTAGAAATTTCTTGTGAATCTTGTACTGACATTTTTATGAATTTTATTTTTGAATTACCAAGGTCCAAGAAGGGCCAATATTGTATTTTTGTTATACTTGATAAATTTTCAAAGATAACGTATTTTATTGCTTTTACCAAAATGGATGATATCACACACATTGTAGAATTATTTTTTAGAGATGTTTACCTACATGGATCGTTAAAGAGTATTGTGTCTTTTAAAGCATATGAATATTAGATTAAGATAATAAGAGAGTGAAAAATAAAAGAAGAATGGATGAGAGAACGAGAGGAAAAGAAAAAGAAAGAGAGTGAGAGGTCAAAGGAAAAGAAAGAAAGTGAGGTGATGGAAAAAAATTCAAATGAAAAGAGTGGGGTCAAAAGAAAAGCTGGAGAAAAAAGTGTGGAAAAAGGAGAAAAAAGTAAAAGGGTGATTGTGTTTACTGGGAAAAATGAGGTTAAGAATGTTATGATTACAAGATAACAACTACTTATACTTATGTATAAGGATGTTTTTAATGACTTTAACCCCTCTTTGCCTAGTGTGGTTGTTTTATTATTGATAGAGATCAAGGTGTTGGTTGAATAACATAACTTCCATGAAAAGAGAACAAGGTGTTGATAAAGTACAACAAAACAAGTATTCTTAAGATCCTTTTCAAAGAATCGGTGGTCCAATGAATAGGGAAAAGATAAAAAAGATGAAAGAGACTTTACAAGGCTTATCATGAAGATGCATGACAAAGGGTCTGCTTTAGAAAATTCTAAGGTTATTCTAGAAGTTTCCAATGCTACACCAAGGAAAATCACTTATCTTTTTGAGCAAGATGATGGACAAAACTTAGAACTTAAAGAATAAAGATTAGAGCCCATGATATAAATTCAAACTACATGACCAAGTTAAAGAGGCTCGGTCCAAATGCTAAGTTGTATTAAGGGGGGTTTTTTTTTGGTTGCTAGATTTTAAATTAAGACTAAATACATATGTAAAAAGGTTTAACTTCTTCAATTTATGTGGGCTTGTAGGTTCAGCTGAGTCTTGATACATTAGTGAGGATTTTTACCTTGACTTTTATGCCTAGTTGTCATTAGTTGTAGTCTTTTAAGGATTTTTGCATCAAGGCAGATTTGTACTCCTTAATTAAAGGGATCCCCTATAATTAAGGTCTTTCTTACATAAATATGATAAGAAACACCTTTTCTTTATGGGATTATGATGTTTACATGCCTATATAAAAGGCTATAACCATGTAAAATAAGGTTCATGAATAATCTTAATATATTTTTAGCAAGCTTTGCTTAGAGTTAAAAGAAGATGCAAAGCCAAAGGATTTGGTTGCTTTTTCTAAAGATAAAGTTAAAACCAAATATTATTTTAAATATTGTGATACTAAGTGTATTAGGTGTCAAGGGCATGGATATATTGGTTCTCAATATCCAAATAAAAAAGTTATAATGATAAGGACCTTTTTAAGTCTCATACTAAGAGGGGAGGTAAATCAATATGAGACTCTCACTTTTTATAAATCTTTCCAGATTTAATCTCAGTGACTTGTTAAAGTTGATGATCTAATTTTTATCTTTCTCCTTTATGTGAGAGTGGTCGTACAGATATTAATCAAATGCAAGCACCCAAGAACACATGCCAATTTTTACGTGGTTCACCCACAATAAGTGAGTTACGTCCACAGTGTGATAGGATTACTTCTAAATCACACAATCTACTCTTATTATCAAGGGATACAATAATGTTGTGGAAGGATCACTCCTTAATCACTTGTGGAAGGACTACTCCTTAACCACTTATAATGATCTCCCAATTAAGGAATTGATCTCTCGATTACTCCAAAGGTATCCCACCCTTTTTCAACAAGTTTATCAAGAGTTTATAATGAAAACTTTCCTGGAGAATGATCACTTAATGTGCACTAGCAACTTGTGCAGAACACGGATCTTCTCCTTCCTTTGCTGTTGGTGCTGTCTCACTTGTTGCCTTGGTAGGTTGTCTCCTCTATCGCTGTAAGTTGTCGAATTAAGACACATTTTCTCCTCTGCTGTAATAATATTAGCAAGCTGTCGGACTTGCTGGTATTGCTACCTGCATGTGTTGTTATGCAGGCACGGTCTATTATCACTGCTTATGCGTTTTGTTGTCACTACATGCATGTGTATAGGCTACCATCGTTGCTTGCACATTCTGTTATTACTGCCTGCACATTCTACTATCGCAACCTACACGTGCATGGGTTGCTATCGCTACTTACACATTCTGTTGTCACTGCTTGCATATTCTGCTGTTATTGCCTACATGTGCATAGGCTACTATCGCTACCTACATGTTCTGCCTGCACGTTCTGTTGTCGTTGCCTACACGTGCATGGGCTGCTATCATTTGCTTGCACATTTTACTGTTGCTGCCTGCACGTTTTACTATTGCTACTTGCATGTGCATAGGCTGTTATCATTGCCTACATATTTTGCCTGCATATGCACAGGCTGCTATTATTGCTTGCACATTCTGCTGTTGCTACCTGCACGTTCTGCTGTTGCTACCTGCATGTACACGGCCTATTATTGCTGCTTAGACATGCTACTATTGCTGCCTGCACATACATGGGCTGCTACTGCTGTCTGCACATGTTGCTATCGCTATGATTGCCTATTGGACTTTCTATTGGTGGTGCTGTAATTGCTAGGATTGCCTGCTAGACTTGTTGCAATTTCTAGGATTGCAGGCTATTGGACTTGCTGTAATTTCTAGGATTACAGGCTGCTGGTGCAGGGAATGCCTACTAGTTGTGCTGTTAGTGTAGGGAACACCTGTTGGTTATGTGGCTGGTGTAGGGATTGCCTGCTAGTGTTGGGAACACTTGCTGGTTGTGTTGATAGTGCAAGGAATGCTTATTAGTGCTGGTTTGGTGTGGCTGCTAATTGCTGCACCCTCTTTTGGTGTGGCCGGCTACTGCTCTCCTTAACTACCTCTCTCATTGCCATTCACCTTTCCTTGTGGTTGCCTTTAGGTTTGCCGTTCTTTTTTAAAAAATTTGAAGCACCCTATTGTCTTACAAGGTGTATAGGGTTATTTATAGAGCCTTAAGATTAGAGTTATATGATCATCAACGGTCATCATTGATTCCCAAAGGTTGCCTACAATCAATAACCAGATTTGATTCATAAAATTTAGGGTCAATGGTTAACATTGACTTTCTAAAATTTAGGGTTAATGGTCAAGGGTTAACGGTTAGCTTTGACCCTTAAAATTTAGGGTCACGATCAACATTGACTCATTAACTTCAGGGTTAACCTGCCATCACCAATTTTGCCTAATGACCTCTTTACATCTCAACGACATTCATAACATTAAATTAACACATACAACCATGTAAGATGGTGTTAACAATAGATCCAACATTAGCCATCAAAGATGTGCTCAACAATCTCCCCCTTTGGATTTGTTGGCAACACATTAAATCCAATATCTAGCAATGCACATATAACAACCTTTGACATTCACAGCTCCTCCTGCACATTGTCATTCGTAACTCCCCGTAAAACATGCATCTTCCTTAACTAGGTTGCCTTTTTTTTCTATTTCTCTCCCTTTATTTATCAAGCTACTTCCCTTTTTAATCAATATATACTTTTTTTGGACTTATGCAAAATATTTCCCCCTTTGACAACAAATCCAAAGAATAATAGAAGAGGGAAGGAGAGAGAGGTTGGAGGCATACCTTACCTTCTAGGGTATGGTTGAACACATAAAGTCAACTTTAACTTCTGAAATATCTTTCTTGACAGAGCTTTGGTGAATATATCGGCAACTTGCTTTAAGGTAGGCACATACTCCAGCTTTACTTCATTTTTATCCACTTTTTCTTTAATAAAGTGATACTTGATTTCAATATGTTTAGTTCTAGAGTGTTGGACAGGATTCTTTGACAAATTGATGGCATTTTGGTTGTCACAACCAATCAACAATGGTAGCTGTACGTCCACTTTCATATCTTTAAGTTGTTGTTTCATCCATAGCAGCTGAGTACAAGCCTTAATGGTAGCCATATATTTAGCCTTTGCAATACTTAGAGTCATTGAATTTTGCTTTTTGTTATGCCTTAAAACACATCTATTGCCCAAATAAAATGCACCACCCAACATTGACCTTCTGTTATCACAATTTCCAGCCCAGTCTACATTTGTATACCTATACAAATTAAGCTATCCACTTTTATCCTAAAGCAGTCCATAATTTTTTGTGCCTTTCACATACCTTAGAATTCTCTTAGCCACCATGAGATGAGATTCCTTGGGGTCACTTTGAAATTTTGGCACAAAGTGTTACAACAAAAATAATATTAGGCCTTAATGCTGTTAAATACAGTAAGCTTCCAATCAACTTTCTGTATTCCTTATGATAAACCATGTTGTCTTCCTTATCCTTACTTAACTTTGTTCCAACCGTGATGGGAGTACTTACTTCTTTAAAGTTCTCCATCCTAAACATTTTTAACAGCTAACAAGTATACTTTTCTTGGGAGAGAAAAATTCCAGCCTCACTTTGCAATATGTGTAATTCTAAGAAGAATTTCATTTCACCAAGTATATACATCTCAAACTTCTTTATCTACTCAGCAAAAGCAGTGCACAGGACCTTTTTTTCTGCAGCAAAGATTATGTCATCAACATAAAGCACAATAATTAACTAGCCTCGGTTGTCTTCCTTTATGTACAAGTTGTTGTCCACATTCCATTTTTTAAACTTTATATTTTTAAGGCATGCATTTAGCTTGGAATACCATGCTCTTGGAGCTTGCTTTAAGCTGTATAAAGCCTTGTTTAATCTGCACAAACTTGAACCATCATGATCAAGTATAAAACCATTAACCTGTTCAATAAATACCACTTTTTCAAGCTCTCCATTCAGAAATGCAGACTTCACATCCATTTGATTGACTTTGTAGTTCCTTTAAGCAATAATGGCCATGAATATTCTGATTGCTTCAAGTCTGGCCATTGAAGCAAAGGTCTCTTCAAAGTCAACACCTTTTACTTATGAGTAGCCTTTATAGACAAGTCTTGCTTTGTTCCTTACCACCTCACCTTTTTCACTAATCTTATTTCTGAACACCCACTTGGTTACAATGATGTTTTTCCCTTTAGGTCAAAGTACTAAACACCAAGTGTTGTTCTTTTCAATTTGATCAAGCTTTTCATTCATAGCACATACCCATTCCTTATGCTTTAATACTTCTTCCATGAATTTGGGTTCCACTTCGAAAATCAATGAGGTTTGTTCACCACTTCTTAGTCTTCTTTTAGTCTACATAGAGTCCTCTTTACTTCCAATAATGTTTTTGGCCTTAACTTTAGCTTTGACTCTTTTATGAGTTTGGGAATGCCTTGATTCTTCTTCTACATCACTTGTAACTTGAGAATCAACATTTTCCTCATGCTGAATGGCCTTAGATTCATCACTTTCAGACTCTTTTCGGTTGTCATACATGGCATCTTCTGCTTCCTTAAGCTGTGATTACATTTTAGCACCATTTTCGATCACTTTAACATCAAAGTTATCTACCATTTTTAGCAACCTTTTGTTGTAGCATTTGAAGCCTCTTCCATTTGGTACATAGCCCAAGAATATGCCTTCATTAGCCTTCTCATCAAATTTGTCGAGATGCTTGCCTTTGACTTTAATGAGACACAGGCTTCTAAACACTTTAAAATGTTTTACACTTGGCTTCTTTTCATACCGTAACTCATAGGGTGTCTTCACTGTATGTGGTCTCATCAGACATCTATTTTAAATCTGAGTTGCAGTGGTAATAGCCTTTCTCCAGTAAGTATGTAAGTACCATGCTCAACCAACATAGTTCTTGCCATCTTCAATGAGCTTCTATTCTTCCTTTCGGCCATTCTATTTTGTTGAGGTGTGTAGGGATTAGCATATTCATGCTTCACTCCATGCTTCTCCAAATAATCTTCAAATTCACCGCATGTGTATTCTGTCCCATTGTTTGTCCTAAGCCTTTTAATTTTTCCCTGTAATTGGTTTTCAGTTAGCCTCCTATAACTCTTGAAATTATTGAGAGCCATTAATTTATGTTTAAAGAACATAATGTAAGCCATTCTTGTAAAATCATCAATGAAGGAGATAAAGTACCTATAACCCTTGGTTGATCTTTGTCTCATAGGCCCACAGATGTTCGAATGGATGAGATCCAATGGCTTTTTTGTTTGAACCTCTACATTTTTGTGGGGGAGTATTCACCATCTTCCTTTTTTGACACATGCTACAAATTGCATCTCTTTCTCTCTTCTCAGTTTGAGTACATTTCTCACAGCTTCATTTTTAGATAGCTTGTTTAGCCCCTTTTGTCCAAGATGTCTTAATCTTCTATGCCATAACAAGTTCTCATTTTTTGTGTTTATGAAGCATGTGTTTTTGCTTCTGGAAACTTGGTACAAGTTTCCATTTGTTCTTTCACCCTTAGTAAGAACAACACCATCTTTTAATCTCTTTACAGTGTAGTTACTCTTGTTGAAAGTAACTTCATATCCATCATCATAAAGACACTAATAAGATTGTGTTTTAGCCCTTTAACATAAAGCACTTTCTTTGATTTCAGTTTTTTTGCACCAATTTCAACAACATTGATTCCTTGAATCTTTAAGGCACCATCATTGCCAAATTTGATTGACCCTCCATCATATTTTGCTACTTACTTTAACATCTTCAAGTCACTTATCATATGTGAAGAGCAACCACTGTCCAAGATCTATGGCTTTTCTTTCTTGGAAGCTTTCAAGGCTGCTTTCACCACCATAGACGTTTCTCTTCCTTTTCTTCTCCTTTGGCTGAATGTGGGAGCACGTGTAAGTGTTCTTATTTGCACTATTTGACCAAGCAACAATGTTAAGCAATCCTTAGTTGATGAGAACCATAAAGATGATGGGTGGAAGGCTTCAATGGTTGCAAGAGGTCCATTGCACATTCCAGAAGGCCCAATAACATGAGCTAGAGCCAAAAAGATTAAAGAAGCACTAAATGGGCTGATTCAGAACATTCAGGCCAACCCAACTTCAAATGATGCAAATTCAAGTTTGATAAGGAGTCTAGGCTCAATTAATATAATTAGAATACTTAATAGGTCAGAATAAGTAATAGCATTTCTTCTTAAATAAGAGTTTATTATTTATGTTGGAATTTGTCCACAATTAGGAATTCCTCCAAAATAAGGATTTCTCCTAAGTAGGAATTTGTACCTCTTTAGGATTGTTATCTTAGCCTATAAATAGGTACCCCTTGTAAGCTCTGGAGCATCAGACAATTTTGAGTGAAATAGAAAGCAAGGGTTTTTTCCTCTCGGTTCTTTTAAGGACTAAGGAACTTATCAAGAGGTATTTCTTCTTGTAGCGTTCCCAGCGACTTATCACTCCCAATTCCTTTCTTTTCTGGAGTGTGGCGTCCATATCCTTCTTGAATGTTCTAGGTTCGTGTTCCTTGAAGGGTGGGTCTAGGGTTTGTGATATTAAACTCTGATTTAGCTTTCTTGGTTGTTCTTTGATTCCTTATGTGTGTTGGGTCCCTAAACCACGTCTTTTTGGGGTTTTCCGCATCAATGCTCCACTTAGCTTTTCACTAAAGTAAGCAATTGGGCACCTTTCTTGCATCAAAATAGCTCCAATGCCAATACCTGAAGCATCACACTCAATCTCGAAAGCTTTTGCAAAGTTAGGTAAAGCAAGTAAGGGTGCAAAACTTAATTTTTCCTTGATGCAATTAAAAGCCTTGTCTTGGTCACTACCCCACCTAAAACTCATGTTTTTTTTAATAAGCTCAGTGAGTGGTGCGGCAATGGTGCTAAAGTCTTTAACAAAGCGTCTATAGAAATTAGCTAGACCATGAAAGCTACGTACGTCACTAATTGACTTAGGTGTAGGCCAATCACGAATTGCCTTAACTTTTTCCTCATCAACCTCAACACCTTTAGCACTAACAACATAGCCAAGAAATGTGATCTGATCAGTACAAAAGGAACATTTATGTAAGTTAGCATACAATTTCTCAGAACGTAAAACACTCACAACAGAACGTAAATGATCAAGATGATCTTCTAGGGTTTTACTATAGACCAAGATATCATCAAAATACACCACTACAAATCTACCAATAAATGCATGTAAAACATGATTCATTAGTCGCATAAAAGTGCTTGGTGCATTAGTGAGACCAAATGGCATAACTAGCCACTTATATAACCCATACTTAGTTTTGAAAGCTGTTTTCCACTCATCTCCCTCTCTCATCCTAATTTGATGATATCCACTTTTCAAATCAATCTTAGAAAAGACACATGACCCATGCAATTCATCTAACATTCATCTAATCTAGGTATGGGATGACGATACTTTACAGTGATTTTGTTGATTGCTCGACAATCAACACACATCCTCCAAGTCCCATCTTTTTTTGGTACAAGTAGGACAGGAACAACACATGGACTCATGCTTTCCCTCACATATCTTTTGGACATAAGCTCCTCAACCTGCCTTTGAAGCTCTTTTGTCTCCTCAGGATTACTCTTATATGCTGGCCGGTTAGGGATGGATGCACCTGGGATGAAATCAATTTGATGCTCAATTCCTCTAGTAGGTGGCAATCCACTTGGGATATTTTCAGGGAATACATCTTCAAATTCCTGCAATAGCGCAACAACAACACTAGGCAAAGATGGGTCAAACTTGTTAGTGTTAAAATAATCCTCCTTGTACAAAAGTACAATCATAGGCTGTTTGGCATAGAATGCTCTTTTGACATCACTTCCTTTTGCATAAAGATTTTCTCTTTTCTTCTCTTTCTCTGGGGTCCTCACGTTTTCTTCTCCTTTTTCTCTTTTGTCAATCTCTCTTTTTTGTTCAGTCATTTTTAATCCTTAATTGATCCTCATATGCTTGTTGAGGTGATAATGGTACAAGAATGACGGGTTTTCCGTTCATTACAAAGGAATATCGATTCTTGAAGCCATCATGCATAACTCGCCTATCAAATTGCCATGGTCTTCCTAATAGAATATGTCCCGCATGCATAGGTACAACATCACATAAAACTTCATCATGGTACCTTCCAATAGAAAATGATACTAGCACTTGCTGATTTACCTTCACTTCACCATTCTCATTTAACCATTGAAGTTTATATGGTCTAGGATGCTTCATAATAGGTAAATCCAGCTTCTTAACCATAGTTGTGCTAGCAACGTTAGTGCAACTCCCACCATCAATAATCATACTACATACCTTATCTTTGATGAGACACCTTGTCTGAAAGATGTTATCTCGTTGCACCTCATTTTCTTCTTTTGCTTGCACATTCAATGCTCGCCTAGTAACGAGAGCTACTCCGTTAACCGGATACTCCTCTCCATCACATTCACCCTCTGATGGTGGCACAGAATCATCATCTAATTCACTTTCAGTTTCAACATCACCGTTACTTCTCAGGATCATTGCATGCTTATTTGGACATTGAGTTGCAATGTGACCACTGCCCAAACACTTAAAACATTTAACATCTCTATTTCTACTCGGTTGGGGTTCAAATTTACCTGTCTCCTTGCTAGAACCCACATCCTTGTGCTTGGGTAACTCGGCTTTGGACTTGTAATTGGTCATCTCGTCCCTTTTACTCCAATTTGGCTTCCACGATGAGGTAGAACCTGAATTCTACCCAAACCGTGTGGAGCCCTTTCGTTTATGTTGCCTTTCAACTTTCATTGCCATATGCACCATGTCTTCTAATTCCACATAGTGCTGCAATTCAACCACATTTGCTATGTCCCTATTTAGTCCTTGTAGAAATCGAGCCATGGTTGCCTCCCTATCTTCTTCTACATTGGCCCTAATCATGGTAATCTCCATCTCTTTGTGGTAGTCTTCCACACCTTTGGTGCCCTGAGTGAGCCCTTGCAGCCTTTGGTACAACTCCCTGTAATAGTGAGTAGGGACAAACCTCCTCCTCGTGATAGCCTTCATCTCCTCCCATGTATCAATAGGCCGCTCATGATTCCTTTTCCTAGTCAAAACAAGTTGATCCCACCAAATAATAGCATAATCAGTAAATTCAACTGCAGCAAGCTTTACCTTTTTCTCCTCGGAATAGTTGTGGCAATCAAAAACCAATTCAACCTTCTTTTCCCATTCTAGGTATGCATCAGGATCATTCTTACCTTGGAATGAAGGAATTGTCATTTTAATACTACCCAAATTATGGTCGTAGGTGCCTTGCCTCCCAACTTCTCTTCGATCCCTTCTATTGTGACCAGTTCTAACCATCGTAGTTTGATCGTCAACTTCATCATCTTCTACATCATCTTCATGGTCATAGGCACGTGTCAACTGCCTTCTTACTTTGGGAGCCTCATATTCCATATGTCTCCTTTGCAACTCTGCTATTGTATTAGCTTGCTCCTCCATCCTCTCCCTCATATCATCAAATCTGGTATTCATACGCTCAAATTGTTGTTGCATAGCTTTGATCATGAAGGACACATCACCAATTCCCTCTTGAGTTACACCTTTGTCTTTGGACGTCATAGTCTTATTTCTACACAAAACAAATGGATACCTCACAGAACACTCCCTCACATGTGTCACTCAAAAGATTATGTCACACTCCCTCGTGTTTACACTCTTTATGGTTTTTCTTTATATGAACTTTCACTCTTACCTTTTTCCACTCAGATTTTCCCTTTCAGCTCTATAAAGAATTAAAGAACGTAAATCAAGGGTATTGATTTAGAATAGAATAAGCTAAATGGCGTAGAATTGAACAAATTGGAGAACAAAGAATCAAGTGACAAAGGATGTTAACACAAACGGATTTAATGAACTAAATTCACAAGAATCAAGAGAAGGGTAATATAACCTAAAGGACAACTTGAGTAACAAAATAGGAAAACAGATGATGGAATTGGAGTTGAGTAAGAAAACTTTATTATTATTGTAGCCAATATGACCAAACTGTTAACTTTTGGATGTTTTCTTTCTTTTGCTTTCTTCCTTCCCCTTTTTTTTTTCCGTCATTTTTTTTGTCTTTTCTTTTTTGTTTTCAACACAAAACAATACTAGAATACTTAAA